>WAAD01001408.1:175018-252896 GCA_013389945.1 Fregata magnificens
CTTTGATAGTTTCCAGCATCTGCAGTGCTTCTATGTAGGAAGAAGGTTTTCTGATCTTCACCAGACACTGTACTTTACAAGATGAGAGCAAAAGGCATCAGGCTTAATGAAGAATTCTTGAAGGGTATCCTTGTAAGTAATTGATTTGCATTACACATTTGAAATTCTAATGAGATAGCAATATAATAATAAGATAAAGGTTGTCATCAGGTTGTCATTTTTCACAAGCATAAAGCAGTGACTCTGGGTGGAATTTGTGAAGTAAATGTGTGAAGAAATATGGGCCCCAGTTTTTGTTGATGTAGCAAGGTTACAGGTTTTATGACTTGTAGTCTAACTTGTGGGGAGTCCACAGCAGTGTTAGAAGGTGTAGGATTAGGACCATGCCTACGACATATGTGCTTTTAAAACACTTCGTAAGAGAGAAGCATTGAAAGTTGGCATGTTTCAAGGAGAAGAACGCTAACCCTATGTTTTGCACTGAAAAAAAATCTGGCACCTAGCTGGCAATGTGCTGATTAGCAATTTTTGGCACAGAATCTTAAATTAACAGGTAACTGTAACAGTGCACTGAACACTTCTTCAAACCGGGGTTTACGTTGCTTGAGGTGGGCAGCTTTAACTAACGTTTTGAAAACACTGGGAATGCTGAGCAGAGGTCAGTTGAGTCTCTGTGTGGGTGTTCTCCTCATTTACACTAGTATTATTTTGAATTTATCAGCTTATTCTTGAGTGTGTAGAGCCCTTTCGTGATACTTGTTTTTCTTTACTACAGGACAGTAATTGAAAAGGTTTTCAGAACCTTTCTGCGTCAGCCAAACAAGACAATGGTATAACAGAAGTTGGGAAAGGAATTGTAAGTGTTAAAGAACACGTGGGTTTTGTAGCATTTGGAAACAGAGGAGTTAAATACGTTAGCATATGTGAGTGTCGCTTGCTATAGTCAGATATTATTAATTGACTATCTAACCACATATTCAAAATCATGAGTGCTTGAGGAACAGTAAAAATTGCATGTGTTTCCCAACATGGTACAGTTAGGGCATGGGAAAACGTTTTCGACACTTTTAATGTGTTCTCTCTCTTTTTCAGGAGCCAGGGAGATGAAGGACTTATCTCCCTCATCTCAAAACTCCCTTTGCTGCTATTTCTCTTTTTTTTGCTTCAAATGTTCATATACCCGTGTTAATTAATTTCTAAGATAATTAAAAATAAATGGTTTTAGATAATTCATCATAGTTTGTTTGGTTTTTCCCCTCGGTGTGGAAGCGTGAGAGTAAGTGTAAGAACAGAGAAGGCTGCAAGTGTCTCAGGTCCTCCACCTTTCTTTTTGGTTTCTTTCGGTTGATTGTCTTTCTTTTGTGACTAGGCCAAATTTTCAAATGCTGTCTCTTAAACAGAACATCAAAGTGCCGCTTAAATTCCACCTGGCTTGCAGGGTAGGAGTGGGTATTGACTATATTCTCTGCTTTGTTTTTGTTCTTAAACAGAAACCACTGTTAGACAATGACCATTCCTCTTTCAAGGTAGGCTGAATTGTAAGGCTTCAGGATTGCAGGTGCATTTTAAATGCCTGTATAATTATTTCATTAATTGAACGTACTGTTAAAGAGCTGGTACTTGAAAATTGTATCTATAGAAAGAATTTGAACGTATCAGTTTTCTGCCTTCCTTAAAATTACTTTTGATGGTGTGATTATAATATGTAAATGTGACTTATATGTACCAATGTGAAGATATTTTCAGCCCTAGAAACACAAATAAGACTTTCTTTCAAGAAAGTTTTGATAGTTCTTTATTGTGAATACATACAAATCATTCTCATAAATCATGTAATGGTATTTATAGATACTCAGTGTTAAATGATTAATTTTAGTCACTAAATAGTTTTTATGTTTTACTGATTTATTTTACATAATTTTCCCTTTTTCGGATTTTATTGTACTTTGTAGAGTTTACAGTATCCCAGAGAACATACAAGTATTTTTACTCAATTTTCATAGAAGGAAAGTGTTTCAAATGGCTTATGGTTTTGACTGTATTGCAAAGCACTTTTGTTATTTCCTCATTATGCTAACTGCTGAAGTAATATTCTCTGCCTATTGTTTGCAGCACGGTAAATATATGATTTTGGCATTGTGATTTAAGCACAATCCTGCAAATTGTTCATTTGGGGCGGGGCTGGAAGAAGTTAATTCCAGATTAAAATGTGCTCATGGTGGCAGATCTATGAGGATTAGCCTAATTGTCTAAATGAAAACTCAGCTCATTCCATTTCTGTATGTTTTTTAACTATACATTTACACGACATAACTGTAGGCTGAACTTGTTGTTTCTTTCCTCTAAATATGATCATAAACAACAAATTTGGATTTAAATCTTAACCTTTAATATTCTTACTCTGAAACAATACTTTAGCTAGGGTTAGTCTTTAAATTCCTAGCAGTATGTTGAAGGCTTAGTTATACTTTACCTACTTTTGGTCTTTGAATTTTGTACATCTCTTTGTATTTGAATAGCTAAAAAGAAAGACATTAATTTTCAGTGGGCATAGCTAATGTCACGGAGATCCATTTTTAACCATCTGCAAATAGGAGTCATCTGTTTTTCCCAGAGGCACTAGAGATCTATTCATCAAGAACAATTGCTTCTGTGACAAGCAACGTTATCATATGAACTTCTATAGTCCGATCGAGCTTTCTTTTGAAATCAGTAGGTTCTCATCTTTCTGCTACCACCCCAATTAGCATTGGAAGGCTGTTCTAGAACTTTGTTCATCTGCTTCTTTGAAAGCATTGTCTAGCTTCCCATACGTACTGTTTGCCCAAATTGTCCTTTGCATAGTTCCCCCCACCCACAGCCATTCACCCTGAAGTATTTATCAAGTTACTTCCCAGCTATTCTTTTGCAAACTAAGCAGGGCGAGGTCTTTTGCATATATATGGGAAGTGACAAAAATCTAAAAGGAATACAATGTAAATAAGTGCACCTACTTGTCTTAGGTGCTCATTTTTTTTCAGACATGCAAACTTATAAATATATGCATAATCACTCCTGGTCTTTATGCTAAAAACAAGCTACTTATAGTTAAAAATAAAAGAAATTTAAAAAATTAATCCATGAGATAAAAGCAACACCACAGCCGTATTTTCATGTAGTTTAAACGTATCTCTATGCATTTGTAATAAGCACATGTAAAGACTACCCCTTTAGTTTTAGTACTGCTTATGTAACTGATTTTTGCAGATTACTGCCAAGGAAACAAATTTTATCGGCTAATGAAAGAAATTAAACTAAACTTGCAAACTCATATTTAGGGAAGGCGATGGAACAAAATATGTGCATATGCAGTACCTGACATTAAGGGCTGTGTGCCTAGACCTGTTGACACCAAGGAAGAATGAATGTCCTGTGTTCCCATCACTTTTCAAAAGGAAAAACACATGTGCCAAATATTTGACTGTGGTTGACTGCAGATGCTAGAAAAGGTGGGTGATACTACAGCATATAGGTGCAATTGGCATTGTATGAAGTTTTGCATAACTGATTGCGCCTGGTACAGTTTCTGTCTGTATCTATCTTAGGTATTTACAAGGCATCTGTCACCTTGGTACCTAAGCAGTTTGAAAAATGCACCCACCCCAGGAGGCATGATGCAGATACAGGCAGAGGCCCAGGTCCAGAGCAGCAGAGGCAGGTCCCAGGAAGCTCCCCAACTGTGTTACCGCTGTTGTTGAGCTCCTGGCCCACTTGTTGTGGCCAAGCAACATCTCCACCTACCTGTCAGCAGGAAGACGGTACCCCACCCCTCACGTCCAGCTCCACTGGTGGGGAATCTGAAAAGGAAAGATAATGGAAAAGGCAACGATCCAGTAGCAGAGGTGAAACAGAAATGGTGGGATTTCAAAAGGAGGGATTCTTAAAGAGCAGCACATCTCAGGGGAGGGATCAACTGCCAGTCCAAGTGGCAGGTAAGGCACAACACAGGCATAAATCTCAAATGTTCTTCAGTGAACAAAAGTTAAAGAAATACCTCTGATGTCTCTAAAGTTTGTCTATATCCAAAGCCCTGCTCTGTTCTTGGCCTCTGTCTCAGTCCTCTATCCCTACAGCTGAATCGACTGTTCAGTTCTCTGTGTATCTCAACCCAATAATTGCTACAATCCTAAATATGTCTAATAACAAACTTAAAGGACTCTCACTGGTAAGGAATGTTGCGGTGCAAAGAGACAGCACGGTATGGCAGTGCTCCAAAATGATGGACATATTCATGAACCTAAGGGCTGGAATAAATCCTGGCTTCTAATCACCATGTTCAGAACAGGATCGGGCAAACCACAGATCACCCCTGCAGGCACAAAAGATGGAGCAGTTCTCCTGTGGCCACCAGGAGCAATTGCTGGTCTACCACATCAGACCAAGCTCTGTATCAGCCCAGTGCAAACACCCGTACAGGCAGCCGGCCACGGGCTTCGCTGCAGAAAGAGAGGACCTGTCTAACAGGAAAGAAAGGAAGCTAGCCAGGACTTTGATGAAGGTTCACTAGTTACTGTTACATGGACCGCTTTAATAACAGATCTCATTTTTTCTTTAAACGCAACAGAATCAGCGAGGTAAAACAAAAAACAGTCTTCAGAAACCTCTGAGTCCCATGTGACTTTTGGAAATAGCTGCATCGTACTCACAGTAATCAAACACTAAAGTTAAAGTGCAGTGGGTCACTGACTTCCAGATGTTTATATCTCCTTTAGCCCGTATGCATGCTCCTTTCTGACTCCCTTACTTGGTCATTTAAGGATCAAAATGGGCGTCATGGCCTGTCAGAGCAAGGGACGTGAGGTTAGGAACATGAAGCAAGTCACAACTTTGGAGACGGCCAGTTTGTTGGCTGGTATCACTAGGTATAAATATAAAGATATCTATACAAGACATAAGTGACCTATTTTGCCTGTAAGTTATATATGTCACTGTGAGCAAAATGCTGCCTGTAGGAATGGTGTGTAAGGTGGAAACAACTAGAAAGATCAAAGAATCTGACCTCTTCCCTTTGCTTCACACCTAAGGAAGCTAGCTGTGCTTCTTTGTACCCACTGTATTTAAAGCTTGGTTTTAAAAGAGAGGGATTTTTTTAAAGCAAATTAACAGCCAAGTAAGATCAACCATGTGGATATATAGTTCGGTCCATAGCTGATGTTGACTTGACAGTCTTAGTGCCCTCTCTTTATTTTTTTTTACGAAGTCACCCCTTTGCCAAGGAAATGAGGTAAAGGCAGTTAGTTGAGGTAACTTTCAGCCAGCTTTAATCCTACTGTAGGCAGCTGTTCAAAGCAGTCAGCCTCTTCTCTGGCCGATAAGGACAGTTGCTGGCCGAACCAAGTTTTCCAGTGCCCCTACTGTAACTGGCACACCTTTTCCAGAGCACCAACCTAGCCGCTGGTGCAATCATCTTACCAAGATCCGGTCTGAATTTAGGGCGACCTTTGGTCATCAAGGAATGGATTTACTGGGCAGAGACTGACACATTCGTCAAGGTGGTGTCAGCCATTGACCTTCAGGCAGTTTCCCCATGATTGCTCTGTAGTGATAGTGAACGAAAGCTTGTGTAAGGCCATGCCTGTAACGCACCCTCGCACCCTTGGTTTCCCCATGCCCTACGTCAATGCTTCACAAAGCTTCCAGAAACCGGAGTTACTAGAGTCGTTGAACACTTTGTTACAAATAAAACCAGTTACGAGTATTCCTCCTTTTCATTGCTAGTCAAGTTAACAAACCTATCCTAAAACCTGTGAATGTATTCATTATTCATAAGTATTCGCCAATAGTTTCCACAATTAACTTTCTGCCCATGGGTTTTCACAGACTGTTTGCTTGTACTCTTTGTCATTTGTGTTATTGGCCACCTATGCCAGATGCTGTACTTTCAGCTCTGAAAGGCTGAAAATACTGATTAGGAGGATAGCAAGTGGTAAATTTTCATAGAGAATTAGGAACTTTGCAAAAATTTATTATGCTTTTTCAGAGAAACTTTTCTTCCCAAGCCTCTGGCAAATGTGTAAACATGCACAAATAACAAAAGTGTTATGATCCCCCCTGAATCTGAACAAACTAAACTCAGTGATACTATTTACAGAAATATTCATAAATTAATGTGGGGTTTGGAGTTTTTTTATTTTGTTTTGCTTCAGTTTTTTACTTTTAATTTAGTTTGGTTCTCTTACTTACCAATTGCTAGGTGGGCTCTGTTTAGAACACTTGTCAGGAAAATGGAGTTTTCAAATACGGGGAATTTTCTGATGACATATCAAAAGAAATACAAAGACATTTTGTATGACCAGTGGCTCTACCAGAATGAATATATTTGATCCCTTCTCTTTCTCCGATTCCATAGAATTTAACTGAAATGTGTGTTTGCTATGTGTGGTAAAAATAGGTCCCCTGTTTTTTTGTTCTTTTTTTCATGTGTATTCAAATAGGAAAATGCTGAGAAATAATTTCATGGTCCTACACTAGTTGTTAAGAGAGATTTGTTAATGAAGGATTGCAGCTATGGCTGTGTTAGGCAAAGAGGGAGAAGGATTGCAAAGGAAGAAGCAGTTATTACAGTTAGGTTGATATACAGACCCTTTCAAATCTCCATGGAGTGGAAGAGCCAATGATTGCATGATAGTTTGTCCCTAAAATTCATTTTCATAAGGAGCTCATGCCTTTTTACAAATACAATCTCATCCTCACTTTCCATAAAACATGCAACTGGACAGTCCAGCCAGACACAGACAGAATGTGAATACTTTGAATGTGAATACTTTGAAGAAGTGAATATGCTAAATGCACAAATAATATCCATTATTTTAGCATTTAACAAATCGTAATTATATTAAGCCACAGAGAATCCCTTTTAGAGCAGTATAATGTTGGAGGCACTTGGGTGTAGAAATAATGAGTGCCACATTAGGGTTAGGGTAGACAGGGACTGATATATAGGAGAAGGGATCCTTGGGTCTGTCAGAAGGAGCTTTCATTTAAAACCATATAAAATAAAATAAAAAAAATAGAAAATCAAACAAAAAACCCTGATTCATAAGCAGAACCAGAAGCATCATTTAACATGACCTCAGCAACACCTTCCAGGTGTAAGCTTACAGCTTCAAATTGAGGTCTGAAGAGCAGCATCTCAAGTATTTCAAAGAGCAGAAATCAATCCTTAAAGAATAACGTTTTTCAAGACTGGGATGCCAGAGAGTAGGCACGACACTGATCTGGCATTCAGACCACTGTAGCGTGAGCAGCACAGCCAGCCAGCTAGCAACAGTCAGCCACTGCTGTTCAGGTCGCAGTCTTACCGACAACAGCGCTTCCCTCATGTATCCCTTGCCTGAGTGTGAGGAGTGCAGGCTCTTTGGGCTACCCTACTGCCACGTTTTAGCCAGACCACCCCAGATTAATTTCTGATGACCAAATTGTCCCCCCCAAAAAACCAAAGCAGACTCATTTTTTTTATCTGAAGCATGGAAAGGGTGAGAGTTACGGCCACTGACTCACGTAATCAAGAATGGTGCTGGGCAGATCGCGCTCTACTATGAGCCACTGATCGCTGTGGGTGCAAAAAGCCTAGCCGTTTCTAGCCTTTGGGAGTGCATTTTATGTAGGGGAGGATTTAGAGTAAGCACGTACGTAATATCCTCCTCGTTAACATCTGTAACGATGCCTCTTTGCACACTAAGCTGCCACAGGGAAGCACTTGCGCCCAGATTTCCACCATGTGCCCTCAGGCAAGGGAAGAGGTAGCCAGGGGAGGGCAAAACTAAGTTTATTTTCAGAAGATGATGAGATCCTGGCGAGCAATGCCCTCAGATAGCTTTACCTACTGTTTGGAGAAAAGAACAAGAAAATCCGGCAAATGTTGGGGAGGGCATTGCTCGCGGGATAAATGCTGTGGACAGCCACCCTCGTGCTGCAGCAGTGATTTGGGAGAAAGCGCACTGGGGGTGGGGGTGACGTGAGACGTCGGACAAAAGCGAAGATAGCCAGCAGTGCTTCAGAACAACAAAGGGCTGCCCTCAGCCAGTGGTGGAGCACATCTGGCACCCCAGGAAGCTCAATTGGACACTTGGCCCTGAGCTCGTCCCAGGGATTTCTGACTGACACCACTGCAGTGCATAGGTGAGCTTTTTGATAGGTTCACTGACATTTCCTGTCACAGTCACGATGAGGTGAATTGATAGTTCCTGCCTTGGGATGCAGCATGGCTGTGTGTGTTATGGGTACAGGACAGTGTGCATTTATACCAAAAGCGGTTAATAACGTCAACTGCCACGTGCCCAATGCAGTCACTAAACTTTAGTCCGCCCTTCCGTTTGCCCAAACACATACACTCTGGCTTCCCAACTGGCTTCTTTCTATGTGTTGTCCAATGCATGTAGATACCTCCATCTGCCTGGCCTCAGATACAGTGGTTGTTGCTCCTCTATTTGATTGCCAGATGTCACTGGGGAGCAAGATGGGGAGGTTCCTGGATCCTCGGGGCAAGCCGGCCGTCACCGAGGGAGCTCGCCGTCCACGCCGGCTGAAGAACAGGAATCTTCGGTGCCTGCCTCTGACGAAGACTCACCGGCCAGGACCACAGAGAGCTGGCAGTGGCCATTGTCCTCATCTGAAACACACAGCAACGTTGGGGAGGATTTTGAGGGATTTCAAACGCCAGCGCGGACTCCGGAGTGTACCATGGACATACAGTCTCCCGGGGATCAGTCACTCAGTAGGACTCCTCAGTTTGAAAGTGACTCTCCTGAGGAGGAGGAGGGAAATGATGAAATGAATGAAGAGCATCGTGGTGTTGAGCCTGTCCCTAGGGATCGGGGTTGGAGAGGGCAGCCCCAGCTAACAGAGGGAGAGAAGCTGTTGATGGAAACCAACAGTAGGATTGTGCAGCTGCTGGAAAATATCAAGAGGGAGCATGCACAGTCCATGGGTCTCATGTCACAGTCCATGGGCCGTATGGAGCTGCAGCTGGGCATTGTGGCTACCTCCACAAGAGCCATCCATAACTACCTGTCAGAGATTTTAGCTTTCCTCAAGCAGCCAAGGACGCAGGTCCTTGAAACACGCATCTCCCAAAGAGCCACCCCTCATGTCGAGTTAACCTGTGCCTCGACATGGACTGGTGAGGACGCAGTGGCATCCTCCACTGTGTGCTTACCAGGGGCTGAAGGGACGAGCGACTCTCGAGAACCACCGCAGGCCACGCTGCCTTGTCGCAGTGGCCGGCTGCAGAGAGCCATAACCGAGAGGGCCTCGTTGCCCATGCCTACACGCCAGGCAAAAGGGGGAGGGAAGAAAAAATAACCACACCATAGGATTTTTAGGGTTTTTTTTAATGTGCCTGTCCTTTTAATTCTTAGCCATAAGGCCATCAGTGGCAGAATTCAACCATTTCCTACATTGGCTAACATTGTATTCTGGCTGACTAGGTTAGTCTAACATTTTGTAGTTTATATTTGCACTGTTAACGATGTGTGCTGCTGGTATTTGAAGAACATTTGCCTCTGTTCTTTCACTTTAACTTCATACGAGCATTTTTTTACTCTGTGCCAGGCATTCATTGCTTTTCTTACAAATACAAGTCATTTCTTGAGGCAGCTGTTTTTTGAGTTTTCTTTCTCCATTATCCCATCCCCTCTGAGCAAGCATTCTGGACTTGGTGGTAAGTATACAGGTCTTGGCAATACTCGCCTCCAAAACTGTGTTCGATCAGTCTTTGCCTGGTGTTTCTGGCATGCCAGCCTGAGGTGTTGGGGTTAGCCTGTACCGGATCATGATCATTCTTATCCTCTGTGGGTCTGACAAGCTCACTTTCTAAGACCCTCGGTGGAGCTAATCCACATGTCTTGGCTATGTCGTACAATAAGTAATGTTGCCAGGATCATACCTCATATTTATCTTTTGGGGCCTGTATAGTGATGTGCCACCAGATCTATCTAGGCACCTGACTCTCATTTTCAAAGTTCCTTTTATGATGGATCTGGTGGTTTGATGGGCAGCATTATAATTTTTCCTCTGAGAGAGTCTGGGGATTTGAAACAGGAGTCACTAAGCAATGTGTTCTATGGGGATAAGAGCCATCTCCTGCAACAAATCTATTAGGAGGAGACTGTCCCCTGTAATTATCACAGATATTAATTATTTAAGAAAAAGAAAAAAAAGCAACTTGCCTAGCAGCCAGACCTCTTGAGAATGTAAAAGTCATGACATGCTGTTGGGTACTGTGCTACTATGTCTGTGATTAAGAGCTTTTCATCAGAGACGACCTACATGTTGATAAAATGCAACTCCTTTCTGTGCCTTTAGGCCATCTAATTTCCTGAGGGCTGGCACCCTGAGCAGAGCATGGGTGCAATTGGTAACCCACAGGGCAGATGGAAATGCACTTTGCAATAAATTATTTTATATCTGTTGGTGCTGCCTCTCTCGGGGGAATTTAATATAGTGGCACTCAAATTGCTGTATGCATGCAGAGGCATCAGACTGGCTTATACATGTGATATCCCTGACAGTTCTCCGAAAGGATGCTGTTACCAGGAGCCCCTTGAGCGGTGGTAACTAATTATCGCAGGTGTAGCATGGCTCCTGTGTTTGACTCTCAACATACCGTTGTAACTTCTCGTGAAGGTTCAGAAGAGTTTCTATGGCAAAGTAGTGATGAATTCCTCCTCTGGCAAATACTAGAGAATAATCGTAGGCTTAAAAATCCTCTTCTATGATTACAACTGAGCTGCGCTCTCTGTCCACTGAGCCATAGGCTCTTCTTCCCTGTCTTTCTGCGAGACTGAAGTTATTCAAAATAAAGCAGATAGTATTTTGTTATTCTACCAGTCAGCCACAAATTGCTCCCTTATAAGCGTGTGTGCGTGCGTGCTTGTGGCTGTACTTCGCTAAATGACCGGTTTAACGATGAAATGCAGCTGGCATGGCCAACCTCCAACGTAGGCTTTTTCCACTACAGCATATTTCTTCCCTTCCACCTACAGCCAGCTGCGTTCGTTTTAAGAATACCACTGGAGGCGTGCTTCTTTGGCCACACTGTCGACACACCTCACACCGGGTGCGAATTTTTGCACCCATTCTGTGGTTTTTTTGTATCTCTTTTGTTAAAACTGTTTGTAAAGGTATCCTCAGAGAATTTCCAACACAAGCTTGTAAGATCCCCCTCTCATTGGTATGAGAAATGCATGCTCCAGGGTATTTAAGATCACAAGGAGGTTGGGAGAGAAGCCGATTAGTAAGCCTGACAAATTATTCCAGTAGGTGCGGCCTTTTGAACATGTGTTTCTGGTGCATACACGGTTTGCACACTGGTACTGTGGATATGAATGGCCTAGTTAAAGGCAAAGGCAAGTGCAAGTTTGTCCCAATATGCTTACGTCTTATTTCTTTGGGATGAGTTTGAATGAAGCTAAATACAATTCAGCCAGTTAATTTTCTTGGCCTAATTAGCACGTTTGATAATACAGTGAGAATGTTTTTATTTTACATAGTGCTTTCACCTCAAAAGCGTGGTGCAGTTGTGGCCAGATGCTAAGATTTTGACGTATTCTGCAGGACCCGCCATGTAGCTGCTGCCATTTAAAATAAATCTCGTTCCACGTGCTGGCTGCTTCTGTAGCTTCAAATTTTTTTGTTGTAGTTTTAAAATGACAACCTCCACTCTACCTTTGCTTTCTGATCACACGCAGTAGAGCAAAAGAAGAAGCTGCGCAGATGTAGCAGTGCTGCCGTTGGAAATACTACGCGAGGAGCCTCTAAAGAGTTCCTTGCAAAGCAGCTTAAGCTTTAACCTGCTCTCCTCTCCCATTTCTAAGTGCTTTAGCTAGGCTTGGCAAGGCACAAAGCACCGCTTGAATGGGAGCAGCTATAGGGTACGAAGGACTGAGAACCTGTCTACAGACAAGAAACCTGCAATAAACTTACACAAACCAAAGTTTTTTCCAACTGGAAATAGTAGACGGTATTAAGAATCGGTACCAACTGATATTTTGGTCAGATCCAAAATTAGGATCTGACTTCTAGTATTGTCTAGCAAAAGCAGTGCAGTTGGAGGGTGTGTATGTTTCATCCCCAAACAAATATTTTCATGCTTTTCAAGTGTCTGTCATAGCCTCATCACTCTTTCCCTGTAGCTTTTTGTTGTCTGAATGGGTATATGGTTACATGTGTCTGTTAAAAATAAAGGGGATCAGTTCTTACGTGGTATATTTATATTTCTTATTTGCAGATTTTGAGTACCTAGTGCTTCAGTTTCCAAAGCTTCCTTCTTTCTGTATCCCAAAGACCAGTTGTTTGGCTTCTGGGATGATAAAAAGGGTGGGAGAGACTTAACAGGAAATCTCTGCCCAGTTGAAGCTCTTGACGATAGATCCCCTGAGTACGATTCTACAGTCTAGCTGTATTTTTGCTGTATAGGCCAAATGTTCATGGTTACACCATTGCTTTCTGATGCCTTTTGCTGAGCAGAAGTGCAGCTATTTTTCTTTCAGAAGTTCACAGTTTGTATTACAAAGTCTTATGAAATGTGAGTTGAAGTTTGTTTTATTTTTGAATACGTGTGATGATTTTAAGAATCTTTTTCCTTTTCTCCTTCCACTGGATGATTTAAAACACACAAAAATAAAGCAGACCAATGAAAAGAATTGAATGCTAACTTCAATTGAAAAGAAACAGCAACACTACTCTTGTGAGACAGTTTTCAACAGTGTTCAGCTTACTGATGCTGCTCAACCTTTCCTTTCCTGCCTGCTCCCTGACCCTCTGTGACACTGAAATATCCACTTCTAGGACAACCTTCTTCCTAACCAGAAGGCTAAAAGTTCTTCCCTCTCTTCTTCTCCCATTTAAAATATCATCCTTGCATCAGCCAGATCTACTGTTTAGAGGGATCAAAAGCTCTTTTCCTCCTGCCTTATTCCCATCCATATCCATATCCAGGGCCCCGAGTGCGCTGCTCTCCAGTGAGAGGTAAAACTTAAATCCCTAAATCTGATACTTGGCATAGTAACCCCATCTCTAGACCACCAAAAACCTGGGGTTTTTTTAAGTCTATAGTATCCTAATGAAGTAGCTATCCTTGTTTGCTGAAGCAAATAATCAATCATTTGGGAGCTGGATCTAATTGCTGAAAAGTAACATTGCTCTGACTCACGTTGTGGAAGCCGAGGAGCCAGGCTGAGGTATTTCACTCACATAAATACCACTGGCTATGTAACTAATCCTTACTTTGGTGAGACTTCAAAGGAGAAGACACTAAATTAACATGATACAGTGCAGTCTGTGCTTTCTTAGGAAAGCAAATGCAAGGGAAGGCGTAGTAAGGAAACCTGTTGGTATGATTCAAGTTTGGATTCCAGTACAGGTTCAAAAATTGAACGATTCTACTGGCTTAGGCTAGTCATTTAATTTCCCCATGCCTTAGTTTCATAGTAGTAGAAGTCGCAATAAAGGAGCTGTCAGGCTATAATTAGTTGATTATATGGTACTTTGAGGTCTTCAGTCTGAGGGAGTAACGTTATATATTAAATACTGATGAACCTTGTTTGTGACCAAAGTTGGAGACGGGGCTAAAACTAACACTCGCACTAGCACTAACTTCGGAAGATCTTGATTAAAGTTTTCCCTATATTTTATGATCACATCATATGGTAGATGAGAATCCCAAATCCAAGTGTTGAAATTCTTGTTCGGATTTGGACTTTGCCTGTTTGGTCTGTTTCTGACCACGACTAAATACATTCCCAGGCTGTGCAGTTATTAAAATATAAAATACATATAGAAGTTTCATTTAAACAAACGATGCAGTTACTAATGCTAATCTAATAATCTGAGAGTGTGAATAAATTAGGATGTGATTACTTAAGGAGAATAGGCATAAAAGAGCACTTCTGGAGTACTTGTTATTGTCCAAAATATCACTGAAATTCTGATGACTAAGTACAGTCTGCTTATCTCTATTTGAAACAGTGCTGTACAGATTCATTATTTCTAAAGGTCTTCTTTCCATTTCTATATAGATATTCTCCCTTCACATTTTGAAGGTTTGAAGAAGAGGATTGTTTTTCGAGTCACACTAAGTAAACATTAAATGCATGCAGGCTTAAAACTAAAGCATGCATGTTATGTAGCAGCAATAAAAAGTGCTCGGCTTGCACGACTTATGATGCTCAAGCGTTGCCTTGTTAAAATGCCAAAAAAACTTTTTCTTTGCATTTTTTTGAAAAGTATATCTCTTCCTTTGACCTTGCAATACTTAAATTTTCAGTTTTTGGACAAATGATATTTATTTTACTGAATACTTTTATATTACAGATAAGGTGGATGAAATAGTACCAGTTTCCAAGCCATCAAGAATTGCAGACAATGCAACTGTGGACTCAAGAGTGGCAACTATTAAACAGCGGCCTTCTAGTAGATGTTTTCCCTCAGCTACAGATATGAATGTGAGTGGTAGCTATGAAGTACTGCTTTCACTTCTGAACCTGATTGGAGGGGGTCTTTTGGCAGCCTGCAGGGCATACAACAGAAAGGAATTTACCACCATTGCTTTATATACTCATTTGACTTTTATTATCTTGTAACTTTAAGGCATGGCCTACTCTGTATTTCTAATAATAGTTTTTTAATAGAAGAGTCTACATACCCCTATAAAACTTTTGTCATTATATCCTTACATTCATTCTGAGGCTGTCACATCTACAACATTGCTACCTCAGTGTTATTCAAACAGATGTGAACTTGCTCTGCCTGTAATCTGAGCTGGTGAGACGCCAGTAAGTTCTGAACTTGAAGGTGTCAGTACAACACTAAACCCAAGCTAAAAAACTTTGCTGAAAGTCAAGGTATGCTATTTCAGTTTCATCACTAGAGTTAGTGCAGCCACACGATTTCCACTAATGTGAAGGTTTCTCTTACTGCAGTTTTTTATTGTTCCTAATGGCATCTATAATATCTTCATTAAATAATACATGATGATGTGTAAGGGAAGAATTGACATTAATACTATAGCACGTATTAAAAATTTAAACTCCAGAACTCTGAAATTGGATTACTCAGTTGCAGAATTTGCTCTTACAGAACTTCACATGTGAAAAAATAGTTGTTTTTATTGCATCATAGATGTATTTTCCCATTGCCCACCCCTCCAAAAGAGCATCAGTCCTGATATAACAAGCACTTTGCTGTTCTCAGCAGCTTGGGATGGAAGGAAATTAAGGCTATTCTAAGAGGCAGAAAACAAATAGTTTTGTGATGACCTACAAGGAGGGACAGTTGAGTGCACTGGGATTCAGGCAGCGTTCCTCAGTTCCCAGCTGGGATGCCGACGGCCAATGTAACCTTGCGGAAGACACCCGGAGTGTCCTGCAGGTCTGTTCCTCAGAAGCGAAGAGGGCGTACAGCTTGGTGCAGAGTGAACGTTAATACCTATGCAGTGTGTGGCTAGGTTTTTGGAAGTGAATGACACAAAATGCAATTGCTCACGCTTCATTTTTCTCACAGAACACAAAATGTGCTGGAAAATTAACATATTGCCTTGTAAACCATTTCAACTAACTCCACTTACAGCTGTTGTCATTTTAATAATGTGTAAAGCCTAGCCTTTCCTTTCTCTTCACCTCCTCCCCAAAATAATACCAAATTTGGTATTTTCCGTAAGAATTCTAAGTAAAAGGGATAGTGGATTAGCAGATATGACGGGAGAGTTATTTACATGTGAGAGAAAGACTTGCATGCTTTAATGCTTGTGGGGTTTTTTGTTTGCTTTTTTGTAGTCCATGTATGAGAGACAGGGTATTGCTGTGATGACGCCCACTGTACCAGGGAGTCCTCAAGGTCCTTTTCTGGGTATACCTCGGGGTACAATGAGAAGACAAAAATCTATAGGTAAAACGCTTCTCATGTATAGTTTGCTTGTGCATTAATCACATACTTTTAGTAACTTTGCTTCTTTCTTAAAGCATATTTCTCCAACATCTTTACCTCAGTGAATGACTGTTTCATTTTTACACAAAGTTCATGAGAAAAGAAGTTTGTGTGTAAGATGATATAATTTCCACATTCTGCTTTGATGGCAGTAGGCAAGTATTATGGAATTATAATTTCATTCCTTTCTTTAGAATGTTCCCTCTAACAAGGAAAGACAGTGAGAAGGAAAAAAAAAAAAGATCAGTACAAGCCCTTTGCAATGCATTACCTAGGGCAAAATGTTATTCCTTTTTTCTTTGTTATTGAGGCAAAAGCGTTGTAATGCCGTGTAGTTTACAAAGGAATCCTTATTGATCAAATGGAGTAAAATTCACCTCTTTTTCATTCCAAATGATAACAACAGACGATTTTACAAAAGAGAAAAGAAGAGCAGACCATATTTGGGCTTGCTTTATTCTTGGTCGTAATCTTACTAGTGATATTTATCAATTTAGAAATGCATTATGCTGATGTAAAATTAGCATCTAAATTATCCCAATATTATCCAGTTTAAAAGCCATATTTGTAATAATATAGTGTCATCTTTTGAAATGAAACATCATGATTTTTTTCCCCAATAGAATCTTCGCAGTCCCTTTGCTGAGTTTCAAATGCATCTTAAAAATTCATTAGGTTTCTAAGTTGCATGATTATATGCATTTATAGAGTGCTAGAGCAAGGCATAAGCTACTCTTCTGTGCAGAATGTCTTCCCTGTTCAATAATTTTCAAAGAAAATGTGCTTCTCTACAGCTACCTTGATGATACATAAAACCAAAACATTTGCCTACACATGAATGATCAGTTTAATTAAAATTCTGTAGCATCCTTTTTAATTCTGGCCTCTGGGTCTCTGGAAGTTCAACAAGAAAGAATGCTTATGGTAGGAATCAACCAAAAGACCTCTTTCATCATTTTGCATATGCCTCATGTCATGTGAAATGCACCCTGGCATTTGAGGTTGGGTACAGAAATAATACAATATGAGGGATCCCAGTGGAAGACAGTGTTTTAAATATACTTTCTGATTTTTAGGAATAACAGAGGAAGAACGGCAGTTTTTGGCTCCTCCTATGCTGAAGTTTACCAGAAGTCTTTCAATGCCTGACACCTCTGAAGATATCCCACCACCACCACAGTCCTTACCTCCTTCACCACCACCACCTTCTCCCTCTCTGTACAACTCTCCCAAATCCCCAACATCGAGGAGCTATGGAACTATTAAACCTCCGTTTAATCAGAATTCAGGTTCAAAAATTTCTTTGGTGAGGCCTGAGAATGTGGGAACAATGATAAGGGACAAAGGGATCTATTACAGACGAGAACTGGACCGATACTCTCTGGACTCTGAAGACCTGTACAGTCGGAGTGCCGCGTCTCAGGCAAACTTCAGGAACAAGAGGGGTCAGATGCCAGAAAACCCGTATTCTGAGGTTGGGAAGATTGCAAGCAAAGCTGTTTACGTGCCGGCCAAACCAGCGAGGCGGAAGGGGATGCTGGTGAAACAATCCAATGTTGAAGACAGTCCAGAAAAGACCTGCTCTATTCCAATCCCGACAATTATCGTGAAAGAGCCATCCACCAGCAGCAGTGGGAAAAGCAGCCAAGGGAGCAGCATGGAAATCGATCCTCAGTCTTCAGAGCAACCTGGTCAACTCCGACCCGATGATAGCTTAGGTGTCAGCAGTCCGTTTGCAGCAGCCATTGCTGGAGCAGTGAGGGACAGGGAAAAGAGGCTGGAAGCAAGGCGTAATTCTCCAGCCTTCCTTTCCACAGACCTAGGAGATGAGGATGTTGGACTAACACCACCAACACCACGTATGAGGCAATCTAAATTTACCGATGAAGCAATGTTTAGTAGCGAAGATGGTTTTAGACAGCTTATGTCACCATCTCCGATTCCCGCACCTAGAGAGCCTGAAAATCTTTTTAATAGCAGTGAACCCAGCAATCAAAGTGAATCAAGGACTTTAAACGCTTCGTCCAAAACGAAAGGTACTGAAAACAGTACAGCGGCAGCTAAGTCCACGAATGCATCCAGCTCAGATAATTACGTTCACCCGGTCACAGGAAAACTACTAGATCCAAACTCACCACTAGCCCTCGCTCTCTCTGCCAGGGACAGAGCCATGAAAGAACAAACACAGCAGATTCCAGGCAAAGGAGACGCTGTTAAAGCTGACCTTAATAAACCACTTTACATCGATACAAAGCTGAGACCCAATATTGAAACGACTTTTCCTGTTACTGCTACTGTCACTAGGCAAAATACTCGTGGCCCATTGAGACGGCAGGAGACCGAGAACAAGTATGAAACAGATGCGGGGAAAGAAAAGAAAGCTGAGGAGAAGAAAAACATGTTGATAAACATCGTGGATACTTCGCAGCAGAAGTCGGCTGGCTTGTTAATGGTTCATACTGTGGACACAGCAAAGTCAGATGATACGCCTGAAGATGAAGAGGAAAAGAGAGCTGAAATGGAACCGAACCCTGAAAACTCCCCGCCAGAGAGGCCAGAAGGGAGCGAGGAAGCAGAAAGTGAGCTGAACGTGCCTGCTGCGCCTGAGCCACCGGCATCTCCCTGCAAAACCATCGTAGCAGCGAGCTCTGTTGATGACCCTGTCATCTTGCCGTTCCGCATCCCTCCGCCACCCTTAGCATCAGTTGATATTGATGAAGAGTTTATTTTTACTGAGCCACTACCACCCCCCTTAGAGTTCGCCAACAGCTTTGATATCCCCGACGACCGCGCAGCTCCTGGTTCGGCTCTAACAGACTTGATTAAGCAAAGAAAAAATGGCACGCCTTCACCCGCACCATTTGCCCCCAGCCAGTCAACAAATTCCTTAGACAGTAAAAAGCAAATGGGTCTTTCAAACTGTTTGCCTGCCTCCTTTCTGCCACCCCCTGACAGCTTTGATAACGTCACTGACTCTGGGATTGAGGAGGTAGACAGTCGAAGTAGTAGTGACCATCACTTAGAGACAACCAGCACTATCTCAACGGTGTCCAGCATCTCTACCTTATCCTCAGAAGGGGGTGAGAACGTGGATACTTGTACAGTCTATGCAGATGGGCAAACATTTCTGGTGGACAAACCCCCAGTACCTCCTAAGCCAAAAATGAAGCCCATAATCAACAAAAGCAATGCACTTTACAAGGACGCGCTAATTGAAGAAACTGTAGACAGCTTTGTTATTCCTCCTCCCGCTCCGCCCCCACCTCCGATCAGTGCACAGCCCAATATGGCTAAAGTGGTTCCCCAAAGGACATCTAAGCTATGGGGTGACGTGACGGAGGTGAAAAGCCCAATTCTCTCAGGCCCAAAGGCTAATGTTATTAGTGAATTGAACTCAATACTCCAGCAAATGAACAGAGAGAAATCCTCAAAGCCAGGGGAAGGATTGGAGTCACCTACTGGAACAAAAACTGCAAGTCTCAGTACAAGGTAAATGTAATTAACCAAATAATTTTCTAATGAAGGCTTGATTTTTTTTTTCCATCCCTTCACTAACTTCCCCTGTAAATCACATAGATTAAAGAAGAATGTACTCTCCATTGTGTATGTTGGCTTAATGAATAGTCTATGACAAACAGAGGGGAAGAATTTCCTGCATTGTCAATGTTTCTGTAGTCTACACCATAGGACAGGAGCTTTCTCAGTCTTCTCCAACTTCAAAGACAGTTTCCACAAACCTTTCAATTGTTTTGATGCAAGTTACTTAGATTTATTTTTAAGTAGTACTTTTTTCTTAAATTTTTTTTTTCTCTTAAATTGTGGTGCTAACTTAATTTTTGTTCAGTCCCATAACTTATTTTGGCTTCAAACAGGTAAAAAACTGGTTTTGCCTAGGCTTACTTCACGTTCACCATGTGATGTCATTTGATTCATGCCAATACCTCTGATAATCCACTTTATCATGAAGTATAATGCTATCTTAGAAAACCGCTCATTGAAATCACTTTGCACTATTCATGTTATTACTAGAAAGTTAATTTAGCATCTCCACCACTTAGTATTATGGGGTTTAAGTTCTTACTTTCAATTGCACACACTTGTTAGCGAATGGTCTCTGACGTTTGCAGGTTCAAGGAGGTGGCTTATTTCTTCCAACAGCAGCATCCCTGGTAGTGCAGTGCAATACATTTGCGTATAAGTGGTTTCTGAAAGGTACTTAAGTGATAAGTAACTTATGGTAGTCAGACACCATTGGGTAAATGTACAAGGAATTGTGTAGTCACATTTGTGTGGAATATGGATATAATGTCATGAAATCCACGCTTATAAAAAAAAAAAGGTAATTTTGTTAGTTTTATTGAGAGCCTGAGGTATTATTTTTTGTGGTGTGGAATGGTTTGGCCTTACATACAGCAGTTAAATGTACCTTTTACTGAAGTATTGCATATCGTTTGGCCCGGACTGCTCCATAGAAATGCATTTTTTGCAGAAATGCAGTGCTGACTTTGTTTTTAAAAAAAGATACCATCTAAGTAAGTTTTATTAGAATTATTCTGCTGGATAATAAATAACTCGAAAAAAAAACTTGAAAAGCTACCGTTCTTTGCAGGCATGAAGACAATTTGGTTTTAGGGGAAGGGTGGCTCTGTTAATTGCAAAAGATTGCTCCTTCAGAAAACAGCATGATCAAAAGCCTCAGCATCAGGTAGTTATATTATTTCCCGCAAGATGGAAGTGATCAAATGTGACAGGGAGATATGGAGGTTACCCCATTTTTGGAATGAAGAGATGGAAGAAAAACACTGAAATTCTGGAATTCATGTCAGTGGCACTTGACTAAACAGAGTAGAAGCTGAGTTGTCTGTACAGGAGAAGCCTTAATACGTGAAAAAAAATGCAATGAAAACTGTACAAGAAAAACAATATCTACTGGCTGCCTGATGAAGACAGTCTTTAAACAAAGTTAGCACAGCAACTGAACGCTATACGTTTGTATATGATGAATACCTCAGGCAAGCATAAAACCAATACTTGTGCCCTAAGCTTGAATTTACATAAGTCTTGTCTTGCAGATGACTGACAGTTTCATTTCATATTATTTTTCTTACGTTTTCAAGAATACTATTTTTGCTAGACCTTGATTGTCTTTCTTGTTAAGCCATATGAACGTGTTGCCTCTAGCTTCATATGTATAATATTATTTATCATCTTTTACATTTAAACTGATAGTTATTTTCAGGTCACAGTAGAGATCTTTAGCATCCCTATTTTATTAGAAAATAACTGAGGCTAGCAACTACAATATACTGTAAATATGTCAAAGTATTATCATTACTGAGAGGAAAATGAAAAGTAGAAGCAAATAGAGATACATCTTTTTGTGAAAAGACATTTAAACAGGTATAAAGGCTGGAAAAAAATTCAAAAAACTGCTGTATCACTTCATTGGAGAAAAGCAAACTATCATGTAAGCAAGAGTAGTCCCGTGCATGTTACATTTTAGAGAAAGATATGACTTGGACAGTGTTAGAAATCTGTCCTTTAGCTTTTTTAATTCTTATAACTCATCTTTGGCAAATTACAGAGTCTTCATTATGGAATACAGAGACTCAATTTGGAAACAAAACCACAGAAAGCATTATTTCAATCTGGCAGAAATCCTGCTTCTTTCCTGAAAAGTAAACCCAAATGGGCGTCTTTGCAAACTAGAGAGAGGATTTGAGGATATAACAATACTGAAAGATCTATGAGGTAATAAATAAGAAAAATTGACAGCGGCGTAGAGCAGCAAAACTCTTGGCTGCCATCTGACTGTGGAAGAAAATGACACCTCCACAGTGTTCCCAGTGGGAATGGAAGGCAAGAGAGCTGTATTGTGTTTCCTCCTGTTTTCAAAACTGATGGAATTACATTATTTTTTAATTGAGCTCCAGAAAATTAGGTGAACTGAAGATACTGAAACTGATCAGAAAAGGTTACTCAGGATTATTTTTTAAGCTAAGTAATAGATCAGAGACAGCAGAAGAGATCCAACTATCTACAGATACTAAAAGTATGTTTTAAAAGGTGCTGCAGGCAATTCCTTTCCATCTTCACAACCATGAGGTAGAGAGATGTAAATTGAGAAGTTCACTTGTAGATTCAGAAGTCCTACTTGTAAGCCAGCGGTGGTTTGTTAGGTGGTGCCTGCCTGGCTGCGCCTGTGCCCGGTTCCCGACTGCCCCTGGAGCAAGGCTGGCACCTTCCCCTCTCTCCCAGCTTAACCAGCTCCACGTTCCGGGGATGGATGAGAGAGGATTGATTTCTGGGCTTGATAAAGAGTGTGAAAGAGGGAGCAAAAGGCTAACAGCAAAATTTACCACAGCAGACAAAATGCTCTGATTTCTTTTTGTTGTGCTATGTATGTTTATGCCCTGAACTGTCTGCATTAAATTTGAATTCTGTTCTCAAAGGTGCCTGCATAAAAGCGATGGATGCATGGTAAATCCTTCCCAGACAAAGGCACTTTTTTTTACTGCTTTTACTCCTGCCTTATCTTTTTAAAAGTTAAATAAATTACAGCCTTTCTAGCCCAATTGCATAACTGACACAATTTTTTACAAAGCTGCCACGTATTATGACCAAGGAATACCATCTTGCCAAAATTCCAAGTGTTAAAGCTAATATTTAAATTTTAAAGCTAAAATTCTTAAAGTTTCTTGATTTTTTTTTTCTAATACTGTAAAGCCCAGGACAACCAATTGTAGAGCTTGTAGCCCTTTTCTGTGAGGCAACATTAGAAAGGGAGCAAGGAATTTTAGCTCACGGAAAGCGGGGATTCTGCTAAATTAAAGAACAACTCGTTAGCTCTGCTAAAGAAAAAGTGATAAAAAATGAGTACGCCTGTTCCTATCCGTCAGCCAAAGAGAAGTATTGGGAAGTGTTATAAATAGGAACATTGTTCACAGGCTTGCTTGGGTTATGTTCACAGCACTAGCAGCCTGATGAAATTAAAAATATATATTTGCTCGTTGGGACATACATGAAGTTATAGCCCAGAGAGCACTTCTAAATATCACTAGGAGTTACGTTTGCACAGCCAGTAGACATGCAATTGTAGCTCGCTCATGGCAATTGCCCCATTGTTAGGGTAGCATAGAGGTGAATTAAATTGTAGATAGTTGGGTAATGGCCTGTTACGGAAGCCCATAGAAATATCTTCTTTCACGTTTTTGATAAATGAGGATTAGGAAGAGATTGTTCTACAGTACTGATCAGCATTTCTCTCTCAATTATTACATTAAAAAACAACCCTAGACTTGCTTTTTTTTCTCTGCACATTGGTTTAGCAATAATTTTACACGGTGTATTTATAGTTTTCCCTGGTTCTTATGGAGACACCGAGTTTCGAGGTTTTTAAATAGAGCATGGAAATGTTTGACTGGAAACCATCTGCTTCTCAGCGGCAGTGACCAGCCGTGGGATAGGAAAACGGAGACTGCTAAGGGAAGGAAAAAGAGGAAGAAGTGAAAGGATGTGCTTGCTTACTTTGTGCTAGTAAAAGCATAATTAAAAGGTTTGATCAGAAGGTTCTAGACCAGAGCTAATGCCACTCCCAATTTTGGCCATCATTTACTACATGAAATTTTGGAGATCAGTCCTGGTGATAGAGGTTGTTATCTGGTCTGTCCATGTAGTCAGGCCACAACAGCCGACCATCACTTCCTCCATTTTTGCCCATCCTTCCTTACAGAAAAGGTTGAGGGTGTTTGGATGCGGGGCTCCACTTGACCCAAATACCCAGTGCTAAAGCCCTAATGATGAGCTTTGGTCGCGATTCCCGTTTCCGAATATGGATACGCACAGGTACAGAGAGGGGAAAACCCACGGCTTGGCAGGTGATGCTCTGCTGTCAGCAAGCAGAGCAGGGAGGACGGGAGGCATAACGGCAGTATCGACCATGATGCTATAAGTATAGCGGTGCTGTAAATTCACTTGAGAGGCTACTGACTTTTATATGGAGCTGATAAAAGAAATGGGGAGAAGACTAAGGCAGGGGTTTTTATCAGGTTAAGGGAGGAGTGCTCGCTCTGTCTGCGGCCCCAGCAGTCGCTTAGCAACATAATGATCAAGTGCAAGCCTGCGAGATCGACTGAATAATGTCAGCATGATTAACGCAGAATAGACCCGGTGGCTGCTAAGGAGAAAAAACACAGCCCCCAGTGAAAACGGCATCCTTCCACCATGACTCCGGTGTATAATAAGGAATAACGAACAGCAACTGCTGCTGCTCTCTGCCATCACCATACCAGAATGATCGATAGCTTTGCCACGGGGAGAAACAATTTCTATTTCAAACGGTGCTTACGTTTCTCCGGCTGTGTTTGCACAATGTCCCCACGGCTTCTGTGGCAGGTTGGGCATCACTCCTGCTAGTGGGAAATGCTCATTATGAACGTGGGAGTTATGGAGGGTGCTTAACCATGCAGGATCAAGTCCTCTAGGAAGAATAACCTGTACTGTGTTGGCATAGCAAGTTTTAAAAGTGAAACTGCCTATGGCCAGGGTTTTTGTCCATCTCTGAAATTTTTTTTATGACTATCTGGAAAAGTTCCTATTTTTTCGCAAACAGGTAAGGCAGAACTGAACTTAGTAGCAAGTCCTGCGTAGGGAGTGATCCTGCAGTTGGTTGATCGTAAAGGATGTCTGGATGTCGCTGATGATGAAATATGTATCTTGTGGGATAATTCTCAAGCCTTGGTTTTTTCACTTTACTGCTGTCCCATTAGATTCATTTCATTTTGTTAACCGTTTGTCAGCCAATTTCACAGGATTGCTTGCTTTGTCGGTAATTTTTGCAGTGTTTCAGTCATTCCATTTTGTCATTTTTATTTGCTCTCATGACTGCAGTTGTCAGAAGAGGGTCATGCTGAAGTGCCATGAAGTAAGTGACAACCATAAAGCATAGAGTATTCTATGTTGTACATTCTGCTTCTGTTTAATGCTCACTCATTGTTATTGCATTTTAGTGATCTTGGTGTTGACTTTGTTACAAAGTGCAACGTGGATTAGATCGTCCTAATCCAGAAATGGTAGCCATTCTAAAACGAGAAATAGGATGTCATCTCAAGCTGAAATAAAAGCCACTTTCATCAGAGAAGTATTCAGCAAATGGTTTTATAACACGAGCACGTAAGACCAGATTCCTGGACTTATGTCTGAGCACCTAAAGAAGAGGCATGATTTTTCAAATATGCCCAGATTCTGCTGGATTTTTGGAGGGTGTTTTGGGGTGGGTGGAGGAGTGGGGAGGGATGATTAGTGCATTTTTACATACCTCTGTGAGGTTCAAAGTAAAGACAAACTAGCCCTTGAAATAATCAAGATCTGCTGTGGTCGTCACTGTCGAGTCTTTCGTCCTTGGAAGCTGTGGGATTTCCCCCTTTCTCCCTCCAGCTTCCCTTGACCTTTTTCCCTGCAGCTCTCCGAGGAGAGAGGGCTGAGGCTGCCTCCTGGTCCTCTGCCCCTCATCAGCACCATTCCCTTACTGCCGGTTTCCAGGCATTTGTGCCATTCGCATGGAAACTGTTGTTCTTGAACAGACTCCCACAGACCATAATGATTATTCTTCACTCCAACTGAACAGTGTTACTTGCAACAGACACTAATCATTTCTCAATTCTTCTCACTAAAATAACACTATTATAAGAAGCTCTGTATCCTGCCAGTCATCACATCAGCCCTTGTTCTTAATCTTCCCCCAAAACAGACGATTATTGTCTTACTTTCCTACCATACAATTTTCCTTTGACAATCCAAAAATAAAGTAAAATATTATAAGAGATGAAGGCAAAGTTTTGGGTTTGTGTGTTCTCAAAAATCTATAAAAAGTTAATTTCTCGCGGTACCTCTGTGTAGGGACTCATTTCACTCATTGGTTCTCTCGGTTGTTAAGATTTTTTTCTCTGGCACAATGGCAGAGTTTTGTCAGAAACACCAAGTCTGTTGGCAAGTTGCAGGACAAAACAGCTCCCATGAGAGGTTATAACAATGGGGTTTTGGTTTTTTACATGGGAGGCTCCTAGGAGCTGTTGCAGCGTGCCATCTTTCACTGATTTGCTTCTGATATTAAGTTAACAGTAGATTTGAATCCTGCAAATCTAATTTAAAATTTAAAAGAATTTCTTGCCTGCAAGCTGTGTTGATGGCTTTTATACTTGGAGGCTGCATCATTGTGACATAGGAATTCCATATTGGGATTTTAATGTGAGGCAACATAATGGGCATTGCAATCAGTGCGGTCTTACAGCAGCAAATGTTTGTAAATTACTGCCATATGCTGATTCTGATAGAGCAAATTTTATTTAAAATAATTATTGGACTTTTCACCTTTTTTAAATGAAATTTGGGCTTAGGCAGGTTTAATGTGGATTTAATATGTTTAGTATAACAGATGATCAAATAAGGCATAAGAAATTGCTCTTATTAAAAATCTGGAAAACCCACAACACAACAAAAACATGCCTGCTCTCCAGCTGGAATGCGCTTGCTCCTTATTGACCAGGATACCAATCAACCGTAAAATGCAAGACAGCCGACGGTTTCAAGGCTGTATCTGCATCACAGATTGTATTGGAGATGCCATAAATTATAATTTAGGATGCATAGGAGTTACACAAATACGTGCAGTTTTTTCCTTGGATTACAATTACAGTACAGCAGTCTCTATAACATGCTGGAGCTGATATGGCAGGTCAAAGAAGGGAAAAAGAAAAAGGGGGAAAATGAATCTTGGAAGTAAAGACTTTGAACTGAAAGCCTGGAAATGCAACTGTGGGCTTCAGCAGACTTGCATGACCTTCATGAGGGCTGTGTCTGTGCCATGAAGGCTGCGGAGCTGGTAGCAGAGCGGGCTGAAGCACAGCAGCTGGGAACTCAGCATAAACAGAGTCTTGCAGGTTGCCGAATAATTTTGTAGGCAGCAGTGACCTCAAGTTGCTGTGGTTAAAACTCCTCCTAAACAGGACCACTGTTGCAGCAGGGGGGACTTGTACTGACTCACAGACTTGCCTGTGTTCCCAAGCGTGCAGTAGAACTAATAACTTTCTTGAAGAAGGTGTGTTGCTGTAGGATTAAGTCTGTTAATGTTAATGAAGTGCCCTGAGCTTTCTCACGGAAGGGTTAGTATTTATAAAAGCTTGAGGACTGATGTGGCTTTTAACTGAGCTGGTGAGCTAAAATAAAAAATTTTCTTATCCTTGTTCCAGAGATGTATTTTAATAGTCAGTAGTCCTGAACCTATGGCTGGAAAAAAAGGAAGATGCTCACAGATCTTTTAATATTGCTTGTAGCCATGCAAAGCCATGACTTTGATCCAGGCTGACAGAAAGCAAAGTACAACGTTGCCTGTAGTGCTTTGCTCACCCAGTATTACAGCCCATGCCCCTGAGCAGGTTAGGTAACACTAGTCTAAGGAATATTTAAAATAAGAGCACAGAGTTTACTTTTGGGGATTTTGTTTTAGTGGCTTAATATACCTTCTTTAAAGGAACCGTGACAATGATTTCCTGAACAAGGATGGGCAGGGAGCCTATGAAAGGAACAATACAGAGAAGACACAGCAAAAGTGAGTTACAAAGCAGAAGGTGTATGCTGAGCCTGGAGTTGTCAGTCAAGTAACAGAAGTGATCTTTCAGCAACTAGCATAATAGAAGATAGATTTTCATCATCCATTTGATATTGCCACAATGGGTGTGAATACAAAACCATAATTTCTAGTATTCGCAAGACAGGAAAGTAAAGCAAAAGGGTAATTGCAGGTAAAGATATAGGGAGACATTTCCACATCTATACAAAACTCATCCTGCTCTTCTCGCAATCACTAGGACAGCATTATCCCAACATTTTTCCAAGCAGGTTTTTTGTTGATTTCAAATTATAGCGTGCCTTATTAAAGTGTGTGACTCCTAATGCTAAGTTTAAGTAGGTAGAAATAACTTGCTCCCCTTGGTTAGTAGAATTTAGTAGTTTCTTGCCATAGACTTTTTATTTGTAAGAAAGCTTAGCTCCAGTCCTGGAAGACAGTGGGAGCCATTAAACTCCAAACAAATGACAGGAAACACTCAAAACTTTGTCAAGTGTTTCTTTTCTTTGTTAAATTACAAAGACGTAAGTGCGAAAAGTATTGTTCCTACTGTGGTTCAAGTGAAGTACCAATCTTTCAGCTCTCAGAAAGATCCCCCTGTTCCCATTGAAATATATGGAACAATCTGTGGGAAATTGGTGGGATTGCTCATGTGAATAACATGCACGTTCTCCAAAAAGTTATTCTTAGAGCTTTTCTAATCACACGGCGTTGCAGCTTCATTTGAATGAGACTCACTGTGATACAAGCATGCTCTGAATCTCGGTGTAGCAGTGCTGTGTTACCTGGTGTCTAGGTTTGTTAATTATGTGCCGAAGCCCCAGATGCGGTGCAGGGACTACACATCTAACACGGCTCACAACAGCCAGCAGCAAATCAAGGAAACACTGACGAAGGTCTCCAGTTCAGTACTGCCAGGACTGCAGTAAGGCCCATACGAGGGAAAGGGATTAATAGCCCGTTATCGTTGCCTCAGGTTAGCTGCCTACGTTTCTTCATTTTGGTAATGGATGGGTACTTCACAGGGGGAGCGGGTTAGGGTAGACGATGAGGAAATGCTGGTACCACCATCTTTTTATTTAAAATTTTAAGCGCTCTTGTATTCAGCATGTGGGCGACCAAAGTCAAGTTACTCCCCTTCCTTGGGCGTTTCCAACTGCATTGCACTGGGGAGCAGACCCGGTGAGACAGGATAACCCTGCACGCTACACCCTCCTTCCCAGCAGTCGCAGCACTCTGCAGGGAGGAGCCAAGCTGTCATGATTACCTAGGGCAGAGGAGCAGGAGAGGGCCTAACATTTATAAAGCGGATCTAGCGGTGAGGCACATACCTCAGAGAGAACAGATGTGGGGTTTGACCCCTGCTGTGTGGATCATTTTTGGTGCTTCATTTGGTGGTAATTAATACAAAATCTTTAAGCAGTGACGTAGGAAGAGACCGCGGTTTCTGCCATAACAGCGCTTTAAATATGGGGGCTCCAGAACCACGGTCTTTCTTCGGCTCTGTAAGATCTTTTCTGCACAGTGGTGAATCTGCAGTATTAATGAAAGCATTTGTATCTGACGTCGTGCAGCCAAGTCAGCTTCGGTTCTGCCCAAGCATGACGGGTCAGGCCTGGGGGCAACCTGGCACTCAGATACAGAGGGCTTCAGTCAGGGTCTGGGTCAGAAATCTAACTACGGCAACCTGCAGATCATCCTCTGGAGTCCGTAGCATCGCTTCAAGGATAAACAAATCCTTCCTTTGGTCTGGAAGTGCCTGAACCTAGTTGTCTGAAGGTTTTCCTAGTTGGCAGGGTATTTCAAAAGCGAAAAACTCTGGAGCTTCAGGCACCCAGGCGTTCAGTGGAAGATCCTGTAGTGCACACGCTGACTGGCAGAGTTTTCTCATGAGAATTAAGGGCTGTGGAGTTAAGCATTTTATGATATGAGCAGACCTGAACCAGGATCTTCTGCTTCTAAATTTGTTCTATAGCCAGTAGACAAAAGCAGACTCGTCTGCTCCTTCACCCACCCTGTCAGCCTCGGCATCAGAGCTAGCCTCTTGGCAAGTTTCATGCGTGCTTGATTTGTCATCTGAAATTTCCTTTAGGCAAGAGATAGGTGCCAGTGACTTGATCACAACTACATCACCTCTGGGCATGCACAGTAAGAAGAATTTTGTCTCCTTAAGTTTAGTAGTGAAACTGCCAAAGCATAATTTCTGTGTAGAAGGAAATGGCCACAGAAGTCCTTTTATGAACCGTAGAAGGACTGCTTAATTTTTAAAGCACGAAAAGACCAGCTGAGTGGAAAGAGAAGTAAGAGGAGCTTGTGGGGTGTGTTCCGTGAATGAATGGGAATACAAACATACCCTAAAATTCACTAAGTAGATGCACGAAGATCCAAAATCCAAGTTAATAATATGCTTCCAATACTTTCCGTAACTACTATTATTAGCTATGTTATCTAACAGTGTGTAAAACTGGTAGGTTAAAACTGAAATGAAGGATCCCACCCCTCCATACAACAAAGGGAAGATCAACTCCTGATTGTGCTTCATGGGGAGCACAAAGTGCCCGTGTGCTCGTTCCACTCGGTGTTTCGCATTTAACTGTGAGTTAATTTGGTGTGGCCTTAAAGAGGAAGAATGTGCTCTGGAAGGTGTTTTTCTGAACTGCTCATAAGCAAAGGTTTTGTTTTTAACTATGGCTTACCATTGATTGTTTTATGCGAAAGATTTAACGATAGCGTCTTAGTACTTCTAACCTGATATTGCTCATTAAAAAATGAAAATATTCAAGCATTCCAAAACCGTATTTACCACGTGTTGATATGGACAACCTTTCAGCTGGTGGCTGATATATCTAACTTTCCATGTCTGTTTGCAATTTCAGGAGCACTGAAGTCATGAGTACTGTCTCAGGTACACGAAGTACAACAATCACTTTTACTGTCCGACCTGGAACCAGCCAGCCGATCACACTGCAGAGCAGGTCCCCAGACTATGACAGTAGGACCTCAGGAGCAAGACATGCTCCAAGCCCTGTGGTTTCACCAACAGAGATTAATAAAGACATCATGCCGGCTCCTCTGACTGCTTCTGCTTCAGTTTCATCTCCTTCTCCAACTTTGTCCGATGTATTTAGCCTACCCAGCCAGCCCCCTTCTGGGGACTTATTTGGCTTGACCACAGGGCGCAGCAGGTCTCCTTCTCCCTCAATATTACAACAGCCAATCTCAAATAAGCCTTTTACAACTAAGCCTGTCCACCTGTGGACTAAACCAGATGTGGCAGATTGGTTGGAAAGTCTAAACTTAGGTGAACATAAAGAAACATTTATGGACAATGAAATAGATGGCACTCATTTACCAAATCTACAAAAGGAAGATCTGATAGACCTTGGAGTGACTAGAGTTGGGCACAGAATGAACATAGAAAGAGCTTTGAAACAGCTGCTGGACAGATAAGAATAGCTATTTTGCCTCACAAACTTCTGTTGATAACTAGAGATGGGCTGGTACTGAAATACCCCAAATGCCTTGTCCGTCTGCGAGTGCCAGCAAAATTGGGGGGGAGGGGGAAAACAGTTTAATTCCTGGTACTCAGGTAATGCAGACTGTATGCTACATGCCCAAACATAAATCTAAATATGTTACACGAGTGGGGCCATTTTATTTCAAAGTTGTGGGGAGATACGAGAGAGAGAGAGAGAGAAAATTGTTAACTTCAAAAATATTATCTCTTGATAACGCCCTTCTGCTGGAACCGTTACATACCACTTTTCTTTCAATTTAAAATTGCAAGCATTTAATTTTTTTATTGAAAAGCACTATATTCTCTTCTTGACATTCAGTCTCCGAGCAGACTTTCTTCCCCAACCCTTAGTTCACTTTAAGAGGACAGGTTGCTTCATTGCCATTCAAACCCATTTTTATTAGTAGCAGAGGCACAATATTAAGACAGGTAGAGGAGTTCATACTGCTGTTTTTTATTAGTTTAGCTCTCTGATTTGTCGGCAGTGAAGCTGGTTGTTCTGCTGGAATTAGTTCAAAGGTAACCTTGCTCTGTTTTACCTGGTATTTCTTTATTTCTGCAGTTATACTTAGCACTCTTCCAAGGTGGCAGAACAAGTTCAATACATGCTCCATTGACTTGACCTGTAAGACGATGCAGACGTTGCATAAAAACTGAGGAGGAATGCACACTTAGAGGTACAACAAAATGAAGCTAGTTTGAACCTGAGACCCCCAGTTTTCAACCAGCTAAACTACTGCTAAGTCGCAATATGAACTCGACAAGCCAGTAAAAAATTGGTGTTATGTACAGACACGTCTTTTGGACTTCACAGTCAGATACTCAAATATGCTGGACCCCGAGAGATGCCGTTTAATTCAGTGAGTGGTAAGTGCTTAGCTATTTTGAACATCGGGCCAAGAAAGAAGAAAAAGATAGATGAATGTTCCCATTGAAGTCAGCGGGAAGGTTGCCAGTATTTGAAGTGAGAGAGGGATTTCAGCCTGTTAGCAGAAATGGCAATGTTTCAGCTTGTTAAAAAACCCGAAAACCGTAAAAAGGTAATGCCAAGATGGAAGGAGGTATAGAGCGTCTCAGAATGCATGTGTTCCAAGGGCCAGCAGAATTGGGTAGGTGTCCAGTTTCTCATTTTTATCGCTGTTAACAGGCATTGGCTTCTTGACCAGGACAGCAGACTGAGCACTTCAGGGGGAGCTGGATGCTGCCCATCAGCCTCCAGTGATTTCTTTGCACGGCTGTTAGTGAGGTCGCAGCAGAGGTGCGTGCACCCTGCTAGAAACCAGGCGGCTGTGGCTGAGCGTGGGCTGGGTGGTGGGGTAATAGAGCTCGAGAGCTTTCCAGGAGACTTCAGTCAGCAGGGGGAACACACAGATTTGGTTAATCTGACTCTTTTTTTTCTTTTTTTTTTAAAGTTAACAAGTCTCTCTCTGCATGTTTGAACTCCCCTTGTAATTAACACCTCTTAATATCTGTGAGTTTTGTAGGTCGTTATTAACATAATATTCAAGATGTTCGAGGTGGGTAAATTGTGTGTGGACGGCTAGACTGCCTACCTACCATACTTTCAGGTTCTCTTACATTTTGCAAGGTACCTGAACTTTCTTTCCTTGATATGGTCCTTGATATGGTCCAGCCTATCTCTAATTTTTTTATTGTGATTATTTTTGCTCACAAACAAGTGTCTAATTAGGTCTGCAACAGCCCTAGTATGAGTACATAAAGTTTAGCATTTTAAATATCTTTCTTTACTGCAAGTTTAAATAGTTGTACAGATAGTTTATAAGCACAATATTTTAAGAAAATAAGTGGCTGGTCTACTGGGCAGCCTTTGTGCCACTTCAGTGCTAGAAAGTTAAAAACAAAAGAAAAAAAAAAAACTTTTGTGGTTTACTACTATTTCTGTGGAATAATTATAAAGTCTTGACCTTTTTAAAATCAACCTCATTTGGATGCATCTGAACCAGCAGAGCTGTGTTATATTTTCTATCTTTGCTAGAACTTCTACAAAGGAGGATGAATATTTCTTCAAAAGTGGTTATAGTTACCAACGCATTGGATACTCATAAAAAGCAACTTATTTAGCCTCCTGCCCCCTTTACGGAACAACAAATCTTTTGACTTAACATCTGTTACTACGCTATATTTGTATTTGAAAGTTCCAAGTAACCTTGTAATAAAAATCAAGTACTAAGGTGTTTTACTTCCAAGAGTACTGCATTTTTCCATAGGTGGTGTAGAAAATGGCAGTTTCATTCAGATAGTCGATACAGGCAACTTGAGGCCATCAAATACTTTAAGAAGTGTAAAAATGGTAATTTAGCCATCATTGTCTTCCATTTGGTGATATGACAGAATTCAGTAAATAAACCACTAATGCCATGCTCTTTTTTTTATTTCTTTGGGTACAGTTGATATTACCTCTATAATATGTGCCAGAAAATACATTAGAAGATATGGTAGTAAAAGAAAACGTAGAAGTTGACTTTTCAGCTGCTTTTTAATCACAACCTTCTCGTTGAATTTATGTTGAACAAGTGCTGACGTACACGGTAAATTACAGTTGATGGTAATCCCTTTCTTACACAGGTGTGTTTCTTGCTCGTGCATCTTTTCAGGTACTGAAAGAATAGGTACAATACAATTAGTAGAAAAGAGGTCTAACACATTAAAGAGCTAACGAAATAGTTTATTTTTACATTGTGTCTTACAAAGTAAAGGTAAGGAGACCTGAGAGGACCTGCTTTCACCAATAAAATACACCTCTGCCAAGATGAATTGGTCTCTAGCTCTGTGATGATTTTGCTACAGAAAGCAATAGTAACAGATACGACGTTGCCTCCGAGTATTTTCATCAGTCTGGAAATGTTGGGGGGAGGAGAGAAGACCCATTTATTTCATGCTACTATGATAGTGAAAAACAAGTTGTTAGAGATCTATGAAATACGTTATGATATTCTGGGTTTTAGGATCAACTTTTGTTTATATACTGTAATTTAAATAAATTGCATTTACATGCCTAGTTTCTGTAATATTTGTGTATACAATACCAAAATCTTACAAGATGTAAATTGTGTATAACTGCACAGACTCCTTTCCCTAGGTGTCTGAGAACATTTTAAGTTTAATTCATATATTATAAAATGACTAGATGTGACTGTTGATTTACAGAATTTACATATCACAAAAGTTAATTATTTGTGGTACTTAAGTTAATGAAAATAGTGATTTTTTTTTTTTTTCTCAGTTCTTAAAAAGCATTACCCAGTTGATCTGGCGATGATTATGTGTATGAGCCACAAATATTGACAATTTTTCCATTACATTTTTTCTTTTCTTTTCTAGATATTACTATGTTTCTCGCTATAGTTTGTGTAACAACTTGTGTTCACGTTATCTATGTTGCTGTAATTTTTGTGCTTTAATTCCTCTTATTTCGACTGATTAAAAAATCAAGCTCCTGTAACTTGCACTTTTCCCCACTCCTTAATACTCTTGTATGGCAACCAAAATTACTGTAAGAAATAAATATAATATTGCACTAAGGTTGTGGTTCTGATTGCAAACAGAGAACACTGTCTGAATTTTTATTAAAAAAAAAAAAACCAAGTTGCCAAAAAACTTGCAATCTGATGTTATTGAAAGTGCATAAAATGCTTTAACAAAATGTGGCTAGAATTAAGGCGAAATAATTGATTTGTTGTTGGGAAAAACATTTCCTTTTTATTTCTTCTTTTTGGCTAAAGCATTCTTTATGCCGAACATTAGTTCATTACTGAATTTCAGATTCATGTTTGAAATTTGAAAAGTAAAACTTTTCAGCAAGAGGTAGAAAAATACATATCTATTTGCCTTAAGGTGGATTGCAAATAATCATGGAATATTTTTTTGCCTTGGCTGAGCGTGTGTGGGGGAATGCATGCTCTGAACTTAGCACTACTGGTCGTATACGGCACTCGATTGTGGATCTGTTCTGCAATTTAATAAGGCACTGAAAAGTTGGGGGGGGGGGGGCTGGGGTTTTTGCAGGGCAGAGCAGCTTTACAGAGGAGGGAAGGAAACGGTGCTCCTTATCAGACTTTGTGCATCTTGTGACTGAAAAAATGTACCAGCGGGGTGTATTTGTACTGTGAATAAACAAGGCTTAAAATGGGGAAGGAAAAAAAAAAAAAAAATCACATCTTCTTTTGGCTTAATCTAAAAATTTGTTTTTCTATCTTCAAATGGTGATGCAATGAAGAATATTTTTTATTTTTCTTTTCTAAGATGTTGGAATAAATGCCTAGAACTGTTGCCATTGGGTTTCATATGTTCCTTAACTATTATTCCCTTCTCAGATGTTGTTCTACTTCATCATTTTTGTAGTTACCTATTACTTCTCTCATACTTTTCCAACAACAATTACTTGGCAGCTTTGTTTTGTTAAAAAAGAAGACAAAAAGAGCCTTTTTTTTTTAATTTCAGGTATTGTGGCAATCCAGTGATAAACATCTGTGTATCTAAATAAAGTCAGGTATTTACAGTGCAAAACAAAGAATGCTTTGCAATTGTCAGTGCTTTGTTGGGCAAAGAAACGAGAAGATTTGATCATTGCTGTTGTAGTGTACATTGTATCAACGTGTTGTGTTTTGTTTCGTTCTTGGTTTTCTGTATTTTCCTGCATTTCGTGGTCTTTCATTCCTTTTGTTCAAAACCATGAAAAAACCCAGTAGCTGTGATGGGCCATCCAGAATAGCACGCTTGTAACAATACTTCAGAACATGCGGTTTAAAAAAAAATTGTACGTGCCTTATGATTTTCAACCTGGATCAACTACACTGTATTTAACATAAAGAGCTTTATCTTCAAGGTATTATAGTACCTGACAAAAAGAGCTTGTAGTGCTGGTTTTTGAAGTGCGAAGTCCATGGCGCTGCATTAGGAAAAACGGTTAGAAAAACTGAAATTATTTACGTCTTATTTCAAGACATTTTTGGCATTATGAGACTGATTTGAAGTCCTCTATTCAAATCAAGTAAACGAGGGGAGAAAAAATGAAACGAGACTGTTATTTTGGGTTCGGTTTACTACCGTCAATACTTGCTTGGTTATGCGTGTAGTTGACATGTACTGTATTTCACAGACAAGGTAACAATAATAAACAAACCAAGTGGACTTATGCTTTTAAGTCTGAAACAAACTGGTTCTATGATGCTGACATCTAGTGGGATTTGATGGACATAGTCTCAGAGCAATAGAAGATCTTTTAAGATATGTATTTATTTTAAACAATTGTCATTCTTTCTACAAGAAGTCATTTTAGCAAATTTTTTATTATTGTAAGTTGGCCTGAATATTTAAGTCGGAAAAAAAAAGGCTGACTGTATAATTACACAAATTATACACTGAATGAGAAATCTTTAAAGAACTGTAAAGTGTTTTCTAGTTTATATGTGGTTCTGTTTTATCAATTTTATGTTTTAAATGTTAGCATCTCCATATGATCCTTCATCTGCATCAAGCATGTTTTTTAATGAGAATATGGGTTTTGTCTCCAGCGCTGCAAATCTTGGACTGTTTTGAACAATTTCAAACATTGCAGTCTGATGAACGGCAGATATTTCAGATCCAAACTGCAAAAGAGTGCAAGGTATTTAGGAATTAGTTCAGAATAGCTGGGGAGTTACTTCCCAGACGTACTTGCAGAACTGAAGTTTGGTTTCTCGAGTAAAGTTTAAGTTTTTCCTCAGGACTAATGCTAGAAGGAATACGTGCACGTGTGTGTGAGTTCTTGTACGCTTTTAATGTAAAGGTTCTTGGACAGCATTAGAAATTAATGTACAAATAGGACACCAGTGTTGCATGTGCTTAAAAATGTATTGGAATAAATGTTGCAGTGTACCTTTTTGCTTTGCAAATCTGAAGAGAATACAATATACAGAAATCTCAAAATGTAATTCATGTTTTAATGGGTTATTTTCCACTGATACTTTTGCATTATCTAATTGTCTCTAATCGCCTAGCTTCCTTATATACTTAAAAGCCATTTAAAGCAATTTCTTGTAACTTCTGGAAAAAAGCCTTGGAACAGCTGAAATTGAGGTTTGGGGGAGAGGAGATAACCTCTCTGCTGCACAGCCTTCTTTGATTCATTTTCCTTGAGGATGTTCTTCTTCAAAACGAATCCTGAGGGAAGCGCTGCCTCATTACCGTGATGTAAAGAATTCACAGCTCCCTAAATGGGTCCTCCTTGTCGATAATGAATGTTGACAACTACCAAGCATGGTGCTCCCTACCGCCCCTGTCCCCTAGAAAGTATTTAGTGAGGAACTATTGTCACCGTGTCATTCAGTCCTCATTTTGTTTTGACCTTGTTGGTGCATCCTGAGGTCTGACTTGAAGCTGATAGCAGACCTTTTCAGATGTGCGGTGGTGAAGTCAAGGTGAGAGCTCTAAACCTCTCACTAAAGGAGGACAGCTAGAAAGGTGGCCGAAACACAATTTGAAGTGTCTTTTACTTATTAGTCCACATACAGTGTTGAAAAATTAAGAAAAATAACTTTTTATATCTGAACATCGTCAAATTTGAGCTCTGTGTCCAATTGTGTACAAAATAATATTGTGATTAGAATCCTATTTTTCACTGCAAGCCATGCCGTATCCCCTGTTCTCCATTTGCTCTGCCTCAGCAATTTTCTTTCTTTACAAAGCAGTGGATGTTAGTTTTAACATGTGCAACATTCTGTAGTTCTATTTAATTCACCTGTAAGACTTTATAGTGACCCAGTAACAGATTACATGCTGGGCATGTCACCTGAGGTTATCTGAAATCTCTAATAATGCTGATTTTCTGCATTACAGACAAGACCTGAAACAAGGGTAGGTGGCTTCCAGATGATAGTTTGCAATTTTTAGAAAAGAAGTTTTCTTTCAGAGAAGAATTCTTCACATGCTATGTGTATTCAAAGCAGATCACTTACACCCCTTGCCTTTTAGTCTATCATTTCTGCACACGTCCTCACTCAAACGGGCATTCTCATACCGCCTTAGTACCGTTAGGCAATCTTCAACCCTTTAAAGAGTCTAGTACCTTCAAAGGTCTAATACTAGAGCTAATACTGTGTGTATTAACTGTTTGCGCTGATGACAAGGCTGGTTTATTCGCAGGGAAGATCAAGAGAGTATATTATACACTTGAAAGGCCAGTGCAACGGAAACACGGAAAATTTGCATGTACAAAATGCACCAAGCAGAAATTCTCACCGTGAGTCCGTAGGAGGAAAACAGATTCCTTCAGAAAGGAAGAGAAAACTTTGTCTTGATAAAGACACACACGATACATAGCCACAAAAAAGGCAAGGCATTTTCAACAAGAAATAAGGACCTATTAATACGAGTGGGCTGAAGGGCGTTCACAGGAGCTCATCTGCCACAGGTGCCATCGGGATAGGTGTGGGAACCAGCTGCTAGCGAGACTCTGTGATTGGGGGCTTACAGCAGGTTTTAAAATGACTTGGTCCATTTAACCAAGCAAATAGAAGGCTGAAATGAGATGTCTGCTTTTCCCACTCACATGAGTGGGTGAACAGCCAGGAGAGGGATTTTTACTAAAAGGAACGTCGGCGCTAGAACATGTTACCAATTGGCGATGAATAAATTCAGATTGGAAGGAAGTCCTGACTGTGAGAAGCGTGGGGCTGTGGTATAGTCTCCTACAAGCAATAGCGTGAGAGTTCGTGACCCCGAGCGCTGAAAGTTCATAAACTGAGAAGTTATTTCTCGCGGCATGCAGTTTACCCTGGGGCACCTTCTGTGCAATCTGTTCTGCCGAAGCCACGAGCTGGGCTGGGAAGAAGAGGGTGGTGGGAGCCCAGCCTACCCCGGGGGCAAGCCCCCTTAGTTGGGAAGATGGATGGAGGCTCTAAACCAGTGTTTCGCTGCTGGACTGAGGCGTTTGCACTGTGCGATGAGGGGTGGCACCTTCCACGTGAAGCCCTTGTTTTGTAGGATTTCGAATCGTTTGGCCCAGCAAGGCACAGGAGAGGCTGCAAAGGCTCACAGGACGAGTCTTATCCATCAGGGAGCAGGGTGGGACATGAGGAACTGGCAGCTGGGAAGCCCGGAGCTGTCATAGACCGCTACACCTGCTCCAGGAGGTGATTATATATTTTACATTTTAAAAATAATAATTAGATTAATACCAAAGCATTAGATGAAGCACTGGAGCAGAGACGCAAAACCTAGGATACGCATCTAAGAGATGCAAAACCTAACGCTAGGCTGCAGCGTTAATGAATTTCAGGGGAGAGGGACGATGTACTGGCAACGGTTTGATCGGGAAAGATAAAATCCTGCCACCTCTGCACGGCAGCGCATCCTGTTAGCAAAAAGCTGCAACTCATTAGGAATTAAATTCAAGATTACGCAACTCGGGGACTAAGCATCTAGCCCTGATGTTGCTGTTAGTAAGTGCCGTACCAGTTGTTCCTCACCTTCCGGTTTTGGTTGTTTTCCTGGGTTGTTTTGTTCTTTATTTTTTTAAAGAAGGAAATAAAACAGCCAAAGACCATTGGCTGGAGCTGGGCATCACTCACACCCTGTCCACTGTAGCTGGGAGTTTTTATGTGTATTACATCATAGGTGACATCATATCCTAGATCTCTGTGAAAAATAAAAGCCAGGAAAGCAAACACCAGGTTTTGTATTACCTGAATTAAAGAGAAACAAATTTAAGTTATTCTTGACAGATTTTGTTAGATGGCTCTGTGGACATGACGCTGTTCTCACACCTCCCTCTGTAACAGGGTGCCCTCACGTTATCGGGACGGACTGAGGGTGCGCTAACCCCCTCACCCAGGGAAGGGAAGGGGTCTCCTGGGGGGCTGCGCCCGAGCATCGGGGTGCATTGGCATCGTTGCACCTGGGTAGACGCGGCACCGTGATGCGCCGTGCTTTGTTATGCTAAAGCACCTGAGCAAGCCAGCCTCTCTGCAAGATGTATTTCACGTTAGGCAGAAGTTACTGAAATTCAAAGTGGTGGTCTAGCACCTGGTGAGACCTGATCCACCATAAATGCCTTTACCAGCATCCTGCTAACGAGAACATAAATTATGCCAAACAAAGGCACCTGACCACAATTCAGAGGCATCTCAACCCCGCCCCTGATTTATTGGCTGTTTATTGCCTGGTTTAGCCGCTGGGCTTATAAAAGAGAAGGGCCGTGGGGTTGGATGGTTCTCACCGTTCCCTCAGGCAGAGCTGGAGTTAGAGCTCTGGGGCTGGAAGCCTCAGCCTTTCCGTCACTGTTAAAGGGTAAGAATTTTTAATTTCAGCCTATTTTGCTTGAATACTTTTGTTGGTTGGTTGTTTGTTTTCTTCCCTTCCCTTAAGCTGTCTGATGCTAGGTCATGTCATCCCCTTCACCTTAGAATAGAAGTTATCAGGGCAAATGCTGGTGTTGGCTCTTTAGTTCAGCTTGTATGTAAGGATAGCAGAAAACTTGTAGGAATTTCTATAAAGCCTGAAAGCTGACTTTTTAGCAAAACATATTGATTCCCACCCCCCCCTTAAATAACAGATGAAGGAAACTTTCTAACCAGAGGATGCCCCATTGGATGGGAGAAATCCTGTCTAGTTAAGGATAATAACAAATCCTATGAAGAATAGTTTTCAGAGATATGAAAGGCAAAACGAACATTCAGAAACAAACAGAAACCAAGGCGTGATTGTACATGATCCACTGTCCCTTAAAGGCAACAGAGTAACCTATTAATAAGGATATCAGCGTTGCCATCCAGTTGGATAGTGGCAATATTTCATTGTATTTGCTCACTTAGATAATTTGAGTGCTGAAAGCGTAAGTTTTATTTGAGGCTCGTGGGTTTATGACAAGAGTAAATTTTATCCCTGAACTGCAAATGGAGGCTCAAAGACAACCTCCCACAAAAGAAAACCAACTCATTCTGGTTTGTTTGGGTTTAGATCTAAGAACTGTTGAACACTTGGGGATGTAACACTGCCTTATGCAGAGCAAAGAGGAAAACCAGCCTTGTTAGTAGTCTCAGTGCTTCTTGGAGAAGCTGTGCTGGTTAATTTGGGTTGGGAAGACTGGCAGGATGTTACATGACTGAGATGAGGCAAGTGCTGGCTTGTTTGGTGGCAGTTTTTCTACGGTGTGTTAAGAGTGATGGTGCATCAAGACTGTCCAGAGATCTGAGTAAGCTTTTCAGAAGTACTCGAATGCATTTATCATCTGGGACAGCATTTACAGGGCAATTCAGGCAAGCGGAGATGTAGGTAGGTGGCTGACAGCTGCTTATCTTAATGAAGAGAAAAGTGGAAACACTCAAAAAGGAAAACCATCCTGTCACTAGCTGGTCAGCTATTACTATTCTTTTTTACGTATGTATTTATTTACTCAGGACAGTTTCTTTTTCCTGACTTGTTCTTCCTGGATACATGATATTCCTTATTTTTCTTCTAGTGCTTTCTACTTCACATTAAATATTTTACCATGATTGCTTCCCAACAAAAATTTGGGGGGGGGGAGGGGGGGAGGGATCTGCCTAAGTGAATTCTTCTGGGCACAGATCAAAACCCTTTTATATTCAGGAAAAGGATATGCATTCTAGGTGGTAAGACACAGCGGAATGGTATTACTAGCAGATGATCTAATTTATTAAATAATAATTAAAAAAAACCCTGAAACAAACAATCCATACAGCTCCATGTATTAGCTAACTTCAATGATGTGACTAGAGAACTCTCCTGCGCTGAGCTAACCCGACTGCAGACCCGCTGCCGAGTCACACCACAGCTCTGGAGCTAAAGCCTGAGCACACAGTCCCTCCTCGTGCTCCTCTGCTCAACACTTACAGGGGTAACAGGAGAACTGCTCTAAGGAGCAGGAGAAAAAGATGGCGAGTGTGTGGAGACAGATGCTACACACATAGTAAATGTTCTGTAGAGTGATGGCTAAAGGAGTTGTCTAGACTGGGAGTGTTGGAACTGTAGCCAAGCCCTGTTAGGTGTAAACCCTTCCTGCTGCTTTTTCATGAGGGCATGTATGTGGCTGAAATCTTGACTTCAATTGTGATCTGTCTTTTTTAATTGTTACCTAGGCTAGGAGGTCCTGCTCCAACCTGTTCTTTGGTGATCTTAATCTGGTAAGGGTTGGGTATTTGTACTGTCGTATACACCTAACTGTTAAATTCAGAGACAAATGTTAGAACAACAATGTCTATGCAATAGGGCTAATAAAGGGCAGGATTTAATCGACCATTTCTAATATGTGTAGAGTCCTTCACTATAAATAGCATTTTCTTTACAATATGGATACTTACAATTTCACTGTAAGAACATTTGAATTTGGATCTGTTTGTATTTTTCAGCTAGAAAAGCCAAAGGCCCAAACTAACATCTAAGGTTTACAGAAGGAAAGGGTTATTCAAGTGCAAATTAGCAGCAATGCAATTTTAAAAGCGGTAGACTCAGGTAGAATGAGCTCACTGGAGAATTTGTTTCCAGATTGCAATGGAAATAACACCCAATATTTATTAGAGAAATGTTATTATAAACTTGGAATACTACCAGACTGTGTTTGAGTTCTTGTATTGCTACATTAAGAAAGATTTTGATTGCCTTTATTTTTATCAGTGCTTTGTTGACCCCATGAGAGTGTCTTGCGCTGTTGTGCAAACACAAGGGAGCCGGAGCCCCAAGAAGCTTAGTTAATTAGGATTTTTTCTAGCTGGCATAAATAGATGAATTTGGGGGGAGATGATGCATGCAGTAGTTTATATTTTACCAGAAGTGGTAATAGCGCTGGGTGCCTGGGAAGAATGATTGATCTTGAACTCGAGCATAAAGCTACTAACGCTTATTAGGTTGGGATGCGTGTAGGCCAATGTCCAGGGCTGTTTGGCACAGATGCACGTGTACGTTTGACTAATAGCAACGTTAATAATAATGTCAGAACTAGTACAAATGTAAATGAGAGCGTCATTATCTAGTACCACGTGGGTTAAATGAACATACATTGCTGAAGAAAACTAGTAAGCAAGTGAGCTAGGGCATGGAATGGCACGCTTAAGGAGAAGATGGCCAACAGACTGGAGAAATGCCACCTGGGGACAGAACTACTCTCTCCTGCTGTTTCTCAGTATGGCAGGCAAGGGAACATTAGCTGATCTCGCATATAAAAGTGCTTACCTTTGGTTTAGTAAGAGAGGGTAACTTGGTGGTTCTTGGTTTCTACCGTGCAATATGAGACCTCTGGTAATGGTTGTTGAGAGGATGAACCTACCCATGAAACAAAGAGCTGCTCCTCAGCTCTGGCCCCGGCAGTTAGCAGCTCCCTTTCTTCCAAAGTATCAGCAAATGGCGATTCCTGTCCAAGATTCAACAAAACACCTGGCACTAGTTTAAGAACGTCTTTGTAGTTCTGCTGACCTACCTGAAGTTTAGTCTGTCATATGTTCTGCTTTCGGAGAAAGGCCATTGATTACTGGTGCTAGGCACGTGCACTGTAGGCTTTATTCCAGGAAACCCAGACCTTTAATTAATGATCTTTTACATTAAATGCCAGACTGTGGACCTTCCTTACAAAAATCAACATGACATCACTTTCACTTACAGCAACTACTTGTCATAGATCACTGTAGATCTAAATATGGTCCAAAACATTCTCTAACAGAGATATCGACTACAACATTGGCCAAAAATGCTTATGAAAAATCAAAACTATTTGAACAGTCACAGGTAGAATTGACTCGCCTGACTTTTCTCTCACAGTGATATTATTCATCAATGGTCTACCCATCCTGAAACAGGGACATCTCTAGCTGTTACAGTGCTACCCAGGGATTCTGTATTAGCCCCTGCTAGCTGCCAGCATCTATCTTGCCAAGGAAGAACACCGTGGCACAGCCACAGCCAGGAGTTCACAGAAAGGATGGCAGTGTTTCAGCTCGGCACATGCTGGGCAGACAGAGCTCGAGTGTAATACCGCTCTCGCCATCGCTCTCCTTCATTGTACCAGAAGTAGGAGATGTGGAATCGGAAACAATACATACCGCAAGAGGACACCGGCATGCGGAGGGATGCACAGAGGACTCTTTATCAGCTGGAGCTTTCTTCAGACCACAGTGTGAAAACTGGGAGGACAGCTGGCAAAAGAAATGCAGTTTAAAGCAGTCACCCAAACAGCTGTAAGAACATCTGCATTTACCAGGAGCATTTTCAAGGCAAAAATGCCCCATGTGAGTAGATAGAACTGACCATCTGGAGAAGCCCAACTATTTGAAGAAGGAAACTGGCAAACAAACAAGTTAGTAAATGCTGTGCCTTGACTTCAATGCCTAGCCACACCAGCAATGCCGGGAGCTGAGCTGGTAACTCCCCGATAGCGAAGGAGGCCCGGAGCTAACTGTCCGGACGTGGCTTGCAGGTACGGCACGCGCTTACGTGGGGGCATGTGTAGGACCTGCAGCAGCAGCCAGACGAGGTGATCTCATGCTGAGGAAAGGGAGGAGGAGGCACCAAATAGCAGGGTGGTGTCACGGACAACCTCACTGGCAAAAAAGTCCCATCGAAGGGCGTTAGGCACAGGGGAGCAGGCAACACCTATAATGAAAAAATAAACCTCAGTGTGACAAGTTTGCTCTAAGGCAAACAAAATTGCTTTTGATGCAATTGAGGTCCTATCTCGCACTGTTGCACCCAAGCAAAGTTTTATGCGCAGTCTGAGAGCTATATTGTTCTCCAAGTTTGAGCATCTGAAGGCTGTTAACATGAGAAACCGTTCTGTGACGGTAGCAAGTACTACTGCCTGTGCTCTCGTAAGGAAGAGTTGCCGCAAGTTATGAAACACAGTTTATGTGGAGGATAGCACAGTAGCACCAATGCCACTGAACAATAGGGCTATAAAATTACCATGGACTCCTTTTAGGCTAGTGTCATCCTGTGAGCTTAAGATTTTGAGCTTTAATTCGCCAAAGAATGTAACTTTTAAAATTTTCCCACGGAGAGGAATGATGCGGGTGCAGGGCAGATGCTGCATCGTACTTGCTCCTGCCTCAGTGCCTCCAGAGCAAACTCCTACGTTTGACTGCTTCCTGGCCTGGTCTCTAATCATGGATGCTATTGAAGAAAAATAATTCTTTATCCAGTTAAGAAGTTCTAACAATTCTTCAATGACAGCTTTACTAGGCTCAAAACAGTGAGGAAAATTGTGATCAATAAAAACTATAAAGCTTTCTTAACCTGACATTTTCACAACTAGTCTGAGCAAAGGTAATATTATTTTGCCTCTTTGGCATCATTGTCAAAATGGGCAAGAAAGCAAATCGCATAATTTTTCTAAAGCTTTTGTAGGCATAGGCCTTACAAACCTTTTAAAAGGAAATCTGTTAAATCGGATTCTTAGGGTTGCCCCAGCTCCTGACTTGGCATTAGCCTGAAGTGTATTCTTCATTTGGGACTTCTTCTCTTGCAGTGGAGCTTGCAGTGTAGATAATTCAGTAACCTTGCTTAGCTTTTAATTTTCAGTATCTCTGACATCTTCTATTTTTGCAGTACACTGCACTGCCTCAAACATTTGGAACCCAAAATCTGGAATTCAGCGCCGAAAACGCTGACCTGGGAAGTCGTGTGAGCCTAACTGAGGATCGTACTTGGTTTTAGGGTGGGAATTCTGCTAGAAGTTTATGGTCAGCCAAAATGGGTGTAGCCATCTCCTGAGCTTTGGGCTGAGCAGCAAGCAGCAGCTGGCGCAGCTTGGAGGAGGACAGGGACACTGAAAGCCACCCTTTGGCTCTTTGATTGCAATTTGGCCATCCTCCTTCACCTGCAGAAAGAGATGAGGTGAAGGTATGGAACTGCACAGCTGTGTGACTTTCTGCTTTTCGGAGCCTTTATGGAGCAGATTGGCACCATGCCTCATCTGAAGGCTAACAAGCTGGTATTTTTAATGCTAAAGTGCCAGTGTCTCTTTTTAGGTGAGCATATAGATAGATGGCTGCTGTGTGAACAGCCAGCTTGAATGCAAGAGGTAACTGTCAGCTCCTGTTCCCTGCAGGCAGAGCACCTGCTTCTCATTTTCAGTGGGCTTAGATAAAGGAAACAGCTGAGACAGCTAGATTTTTTTGGCTACTTAAATAACAGTAACTGTTAAATTAATTTTTCCCAACTCCATGCAGCCTTTAGAAAATGGCTATTAAACTCTGATTTGTGGCAAGCTGCACTAGAGCACCATGCACCTCTTTTTAAGGTTCCCTTGCTGCGTGCCAGGCACTTTCCAGGCAGTTGAAGATGCATCGCTCCTTTTATGTCCGAGCTTCCCAGATTCTGGGACAAATATGTCAAGTAAAGCTATTTTGATCAATTCAAATTCCCTTGCTAGAAGCCATCCAAGGCAGTACTCTGTACACTTAGCGTTGCACAGTTGAGATATTGATTTTTATTCTTTTCCTCTTTCCCTGGACTGATATATCAATTTCCCTTTTGCCAACTAACTTCATAGCAGCGTCTGTAAATCACGGTAGAAGCGGTGTGCTCAACGTGAGGAGAATTTGAGGAAGCTTCTTCAAATTTAGTAAAAAAATTAAGCACCACATCTTTAGCATCCTGTTGATAGTTAGATATGGATAAGCAAGCAATAACATGCCTACATTGTTGCAGCCTGAATCTTGGAGACTCCGCATCCCTATATAATGTAGAGAGCCTGCAGCGAGGTGAATGCTAACTACACGAGATGGCAGGAGTGCTTGAACTTCGTTCCACAAGGAATTGACCCGTCTGAGGGTTGCGCTTCGAAAGCTCCTATTATAGGCTGAAGTCTCTCAGAAAATCACAGGTGGCTTTAAGTCTGCATTTGCAAAAGCACTCATCTAAAAAGTAAGTGCTTCAGATAAACATCCTTGGTAACTAGCACTTGCTCTACTTGATGGAAAAGGGACTTAAAAGCTAGAATATGCTGTGATGATTGTGACTGTCAGCCTTCCAGGTTCAGGAAAAACTGCAGGACATGCAATATAAAATCTTGCTGGTATGCCTTTTATCTAACCCGAACCACCCTTTCAGAGGAACTTCCCTGTGTTTCACTTTGTAATTTCCCCTGCCTCCTGCTCCCCTTCCTTGGTTAAAAGTCAAAATATGGTTAGGTTGATTCTCACCATTGAAAAATCTAGGCAAAATTAACAAGTTGGTAATGGTCCATTGCACATAAAAACCTAGCAAGATACTCCACAGCTTCAAGGCTTTATATCAAATAAATTGGATGCAGGCACATTCTTCACCATCCTCTTAAGCCTGCCATCTGTGCAGACTAAAAATAAAGCAGCAGCTTAAGGAGAGGTTTGACAAAATGCATCTGGGAAATGCATTGGTAAAGCTCTGCCAGGCTCTTAAAACAACTTTGAGATGCTAACCCCGTGTGCTGCAGAGGGGCTTTTCATCACTCTTGTTATTCAGCCAGCCTCTACGTGACCTGCTCGATGGGTAGGGTAACTCCATCATCGTAAGAGAGATGCTGGATGGTGACATCGCATTAGCCAAGAGCTCATCTCCATGAGAGCAAAGTTGCTGCCAGACTGGCAGGAAAGGCAGATCTAATTCAGACAACTTATTCAGTGAGTAAAAAGAAGGCAATTAGCTACCTACAAATGGCGTGAGAAGCTCCTCGGGCACAAAGTGGGGCTAACACATGCATGTAGGGAAATACCGTCAGTTTGTATGACGTGAAACTTCCCATCCACTCTATCAACAGCCACTAGTGCCCTGCAGCAGGGGATTTAAGCCAGAGGGATTTAATGCAGCTGCAGTTTCTGCTGCACCAATGTGGCAACGCAGGACAGTCCAGGGTATCTCATGCCTGTGAGAATTTCTCCACCTCCCACATAACCACTTTTCAAACTATGCCCTCCTCTCATTATTGTTGCTGGCAATTACTACAGAAATAGACAAATGGAATATAAAATACTGTAAAATATTTATATATATATATATAAAAAATACTTTATTGAGTGTTCTTACTATGTGCTTAATTATAATTAATTTAGAAGAATGATACTCAGAAGTGTAAAATCATCAATGGATCAGACAGTGAATAAAATCAGTGCTGCTGCTGCCTTCTGTCAGCTGAAGCCCCAGCACACTTAGGAATGACAATAGGATTTCATTAAGAGGCAACATGATGAATTCAAGGTGCCAGGAAAGCAAATGGCTCACCTGAAGTCAGACAGGGCATCAGTAAGACATCCATTAATAGAAATTACCGGGCTTGCTTGCTGCTCACAGTAGTTACCCATGAGGAGGGCTGAGCCAGCCCTTCTGATGGTAAATGCAGACAGTTTGGGGTGGTTTCTTCCAGCAGCGAGTGTTTTGGATAAACTTGAGCAATTACTGCTGATGAACAAGAGTGATCTTAAAACTTCAAGACTTGACTACATCTAATCTCACAGTGGCAATAGTACAGTCGTAAGGCTGCTACCTAAATATACTTGACAAGATATTAAATCAATCCGGTATAGAAAAATCTGACCACACTGTGATAGTGAGGTTAGTAGTTTAGCGATGAAGATTTCTCCATTGGGTGAGGCAATCCATGAATAAGCTCCTAAGACTTAGTACCCATAATATTGCTGATAGTGTCACCTAATTTGTTCTTCCAGTAACTCAATTCCTCCCCATCTTACTCTCTGACACAGGACTACAGTATTTTTCCCCATGATGCTGTTTGTTTATGAAGATCACTTGCAGTAAGTTCACGTACGCTGCCACCTCTCTCCCTTTGAGCTTTCCCCTTCCCTCGCCTCTTGCCAGGCGGGGACTTGCGGCAACCTCCTCAGGGCCTGTTTTCCTTTCAGCGGCTCTGGCAGCAGCAGCCCCCATCCCCAGACCTTGCAGCCATAGCCCACACGCCTTGACCCCAAAAAACATCAGAAGGCCTTAGTGCAGCAGCTGCTGCCCTTTGCATGGCACAGTCCTACCTGCTCAGGCTTGCCGTCAAGCCCAGGGGCTGCTCATTGCCCACACTGGCCCCCTCAAATCTGCCTTTAGCAGTGTAAGGATGTAATAACCCACCCTCCACCCCCTCTAGAGCAGAAAGCCTACCTGTATGTTTTCTTCTCAAAGTTGTGTGTTTTTATCTGCTAAAGCAACAGCTCTCACTTGCTGTATTTTAGGACTTGCAGCAGTGAGCTCTGAAGGTTTGGAATTGCTCTTAATATATAGTTGCATTAGAGAATAATTAGAAAAAGGGTGTGAGGATTTTCTTTCTTAGCATTTCTGGCAGCGCATTGTCAAGTATCAGATTCTCAGAAAAGTCCAGGATTAGAAAGTGTAAAATAGGGGCTTGCTTAGACAGCGAGGCAGGACACCTTTGTGCAGCTGAGGCTTACAGGAGCGAAGCTTTGGGAAGTGCCTGACCTAAGGATCCCTGTCATGAACAAGAGCAGAATAGCTTTAAAGTGGTGTAAAAGTTTTTGACAGTAACTGATGGCTGTGTTTTCAAGAGCACTCAAGGTCCTGCAGCCATCAGTATTCCCAGAAGCAACTCTTCTCACCAAAACTGCAGCTCACTGGTATTTTTTTAGCAGAAGTAACAGGCACATGAAACAAAAGACAAAACAGATCCTGCTGCTAAGATGGTAAACAAAAAAAAAAAAAAAAATTTAAAAAAGCACCTCTCCTTTAGACTTTGGGTGAACTTACTTAACTTTGATCTAAATATTTCCACATGGGAGTAGGAGTAAAAAACAAAGCAAGTGGGTTTCTCAGGAAGGGAAGTATGTGGAAGGCGGCAGCAGCAACCTAGAAGAATGTAGGTGCCCTTCACAACAGCACCAAGCATCATGCAGCAGCTGCGTTTGTTGTGTGCAAGCTGGTCCAGATAAGCTTGAGACAAGATGAACTATTTGTAACAGACTGACAAAGCAATTGAAAAATACAAAAAATATTCCATGCAAATGGTTCAAAAAGTTTATTGAATATTTAATTTACAAAAAATCATATCCCTATGAGGTGTTCTATGCAAAATTGGATAAAATAAACTGCATATAAAACCCAACCCTAGTAATGCAAATACAACACAGAAATGAGACCATGGAAAGGAGGAAAAAAAAAAATCATGACACACACATGACATTCATTATGGATTGTCCCAACCATCCAAGAATTGGTTCAACATGAGGCCTTCTCTGTAGATACATTATACACTTTACCATTTTACACAGGTCTTCTATATTCCATTGGTCCAAATTTACAGTTTATAAAAATTCTTTGCATTCTTTCTTAGCTATTACGCCTGTTCTGCCATTCCCATTTTTGATCAGAAGGTGGAAACAGACAGTACATACATTGAACATGTGCACTATTAGATGCAACTTGCTATCTTTGGTAGGGACCCTAAATCTGCAGTGAAGTCAGCTTTCTAGAACGACAAGAATTTCCGTTTTAGTTTTGGCAAAGAACAGGTTTAACTTTGTTATTTATTTAGTAGAACATTACTGGCAGTTTCTGTTGAACATACAAAAAAGTATAGTTGCCTCTTGTATGGTTTTAAAAATGGAGATCATTTATACGGTTTTAAATCTAATTACTTGTATTAAGGTTCCTTGACTCAAATATGGTGACATAAAATGTCATTACTGCACAGCAGGCCATTCCTAGGATGAACAAAGGATGTACTGCACACAGAACACAACTGCAATTCCATCCTGCCTTTTTTCTCTCCCGTTTAAAGCAATGAGACTATTCCTGTAGGTAGTCACACAGGTTTGGATGCCAGTTTCCCTTTGAACAAGTAGGAATCTCGCTGAGTGACTCAGCACTTGTGTAGTAGTTTTCCTGGGAAAGAGGAGGGTGAAACAAAAACAAAAAGCAAAGAAATTCAGGATGATCAGTGCTAGAGTGTTTGCAGCCCTCCTCTGGGATAACATGGACAGGAGGAGCAGGATCAGGGTGGGGGGGTGGAAATCAATGCAAGAGCCAAGGAACTTCACTTTAGAAGAGAAGGAAAAAGTAACCAGACTGTTTCCTTCATAATATTAATATTCCATAAATATTGGACAGTATTTGATTAACTGCAACTCTCAAGCATTCTCTTTGCTTTTTCACGCACTATCTGGAAAAGAAAAGAAAAAATTATGCACCTCCCCCAGTCCTCCCCACTCCTGCTTAGTGGAAAGGCAAATAACCTGCATAGCCATGATTTTCTTAGCTGAAAACATTTAGTGGAAGACTAACTAGACTTAAACACTAAGTAAATCTGCTCACTTATGAGTAAAACATGCAATATTACGACAGACAGCTAATTGTCCTCGAAAAGGCTTTTTATGACAATTGCTAATTTGGCAGAGAAGAAATGTTTCCAAATGCATGAAAATCATTTTAAGAGCCTTAGTGAAGAACATGGTAGTTACAATATATTAGCTATTTCTGTGGCATAAACATTTTAAAAAGCATCAGCAAAGTATTAAATATAAAAGCAATATGTATATACCCCTCCATCCTCAGAAAAGCATCATGATTTGTAGTGTATTAAGTCAGATTTATTGACTGGGGAATTAAGGCATAACCAGTAGACAATAGTCTTTATTGTCTCAGCTCCACGTAATTCGCAGGGAACAACCCGTATCGGCCTTTGCAGACACCCCTCCACCAGCCGTCATCAATCATTTCTATGTTTGTGATGATGTCATCTGGGTCAAAGGAAATCTCGTCATCACCCGCTGGAGAGAGAGTTCAAGAGGCTCAGTATTTGCACAGGAGCAGTCCGTGCTACAATCATCTCACCTCTCGACCACCCACCATCGCTAAAAATAACAAACACACACAGACACCCATCACCTTCCTTCCCCTCTTCCATCGGGGCACCAGGCAATAACAATCCGTAAAGAAAGACAGGCGCTTTCTCACCCTCTGGAGTGATGATGACGTAGTCAGTTCTTACCTACTGCGTTTTGCGTGCATTTCTAACTTAGAGCAACAATTGCTACCTAACATGCTGAGAACTGCTTTACTTACTTTCTTCATCTCTCCTCAGAATTAACCAGTCAAGATTTTAAACAACTACGTATGCCACGGGTTTAACAAGAGTGTTAACGCTTGGTTAAAAAAGATTTTGAAAACTCCCACCGTTTCCAGAAACAGTGGCTAGTAGTTTCCAAAAGTGTCTCAATGCTATTGCTAAATCACTAAATTCCTAATTCTTCATATCTTAATTCCATATATTACTACAAGAGACTACAAGATGAAAGGCAAAGGAAAAATCCAGACTTATCTGTGCAGAACAGAGTTTTCAAACAAACACAGGGTTAAAAACCCAAGAGCTTTGCTTACCAGCTTGATAATCATAAAGGGCTATGGCTGTAATTCCAAGTTCATTTTCATATTCATCGTAAGCATTTTCTTCTAAAGAGAGAGAGAGAAGAAACAAATTAAAAGCATGAAGCACGCTATCTATCACCCCGAGTTCTCTTCTATAGTGCTCCTCCTTTAATTCTACCGCTAACCCACACAGGAAGCAGAGAACAAACTACGCAAGTTTTTAGCAGTGCTGACGTACCTTCTGAAATGGACTTTTCCCCTAAATCACACACAATTAAAGTCTGAAAGGAAGCATTCACAAGTAGGCATTTAATACAGTATAAACCAAAACCAATCATCAGCCTTGTAACACTTCTTTTGTAAAATGTGACAGAACAACTGAGCCCAAGATCAGTGTGTAAGAGACTATTTAACACCTTGTTAAGGGTGCATGTTGGGGGGGGGGAGGAAGGGGCCTGTTTAAAATTTCCAGGTTTTCGTACCAGAGCGAGCAGGTTCATTCCTCACCCCTCATTTAGCAACCAGAAGAGATGGGAAGAATGGGAATTCAAAAGAACTGTGTTCTTTCCGTTTCATTAGTTTCAGACATTCTTACTCCACTGCCTCGTAGGCACAGAACCCATCACATCAATTTCGAAGTCCAAGAACTGTCGACAGAATTTTTTGCTTGGTAGGCCAGCACTGGCTCAACGCACATTTAATCTCCGTATCTGTGCTTTCTTCTCAAGTTGAGCTGCATTACACAGGGTGGAAATGGTTACCCCTAAGTTTCTTTTTGAACTGACACTCTAGAGAGCACTGTAATTATTCCAACATCATCTCACAAAAGTTAAGTAATTTCAACCTTGCTCTAGCCATATCTTAATTTCCTAATTAAAGTTTGTTGGTGGAAAATCTAAAAAAGTCTCATCAGACTAAGACTTTAGAAAACTAGGACAGCGTGCTATCAGCACAACTATTCATTAAGTCGTTGCCCAAGGAACTCATCTTTATCTTAAAGGGTTTCCTATCAGAAACAAACACTCTACCTGCTTGGTAATGGTCTCCTGCCCCTGCCACTTCATAGACAGTCTCTGGTTCATATTCTGCCTCTCGCTGACTCACTGCTTCTTGGTAGTCTGACTCTGCAGCTTTGTAGCCGGGCTCTGGCTCACGCGCAGCTGAATACGTTGCGCTGGAATTCTTGTAGGCAGAGTCTGCCGCATAGGAAACTGCATCCTGCAGGAATACAGGTGAGGTTCGTCAGGGCTTTGTAGAAAGGTTCCTACCCTTAGGATCAAAAAAACAGGTACTGAAAGTGATTCTAACAAACCTCGTAGACTGGGCTTGAGGGTGCCTTCTGCTCAGCTGGCTGTGTGGTAGGAGATGGCGGTGGAGTTTGTTTTTTGGCTTTAGCTTGTTCCTAAGTTGAAGAGAAAGAAAAACTTCAGTGCAGTTTAATCACTGATGTCATGACACTGAACAAGAAACAACAATAAGAAAAAGACAGACAGCATATTCTGCAATAAACTGATGCGAGCAGGGGGCAGAAGAGGACTGGACTGGCCGGATCGTTAGACCTGCCTGAAGGTTTACACTGGCTGTACAGTAAAGCCTCAGAAATACAGCAAAGCAGAAGAGAAAAAAAGTAAAGAAACAAAAACTGCGCAGTATGTATGCACACTTGTGTTTAAAAACAGAGTACCCAATGTTCTTTGGCACGTCTCCATAGGAGCTGCAGGGTTTCTGTATTCAACATATTCATTCTGTTCATTAGCTGGCTGGGCCTCATGTCCCATTTTAGCATAAGTTTAGAGAATCTGAAGCCTGCATGTTCTAATTACACAACTGACATATTATCTTTGATGATAAATGATCCTGCAAGCTCTTGCAGGTCTGCAAAACACCTGCCAAGGCAAAAGACTGAATAGCTCCAACAAAATTAAGTCCTATGTACTGACAATGAGGGGATTCAAACGTTCAGAAGAGTCATACATGGCAGAAATAAAAGCAGTATTGCTATTGTATTCTGCGACACAAAGAACGTGGATCTGAATCAAGTGTTCTGGACTCAAGCACTTCATGCTGTGCCATCCCACCTGTGAATCACAGGGCAAACCCACCATCATCATTAGAAAGCCATTCATGAGGAGGCCAGGATACCATAGCATAAGAAATGCTACGTTGCTTGCACGACTTACTTACTTTAAAAAAAAAAAAAAAAAAAAAAAAAGAGACTGTAAGCGAGCTATTTCATTTTGCCTCTCTCTACCACAGGGAAAAAGAAAACTGTGGATCTAGGGCGAAACTTTCTTCTTTATTGTAAAAAAGAAGAGAGAATACATGGTATGGGAGGCTGTGCACTCCAGTTGTTTAGGTCTATCAAGCCATAACTCCCCAAAGGATCCTCCGGAGAAATTGTAGTCCAGAGATGAAGTGATAGGACTCTGTTACAAAAAAATTCTTCCTTTCCTTTGTTTGTCACAGCTCAGAAAAAATACATCTAACAAAGAAAGCAAAGCGTGTCTTGAGAACAGAGCCAGCTTTGAAGAAAATTCAAAGCTTAGTGCTGTGCTTTCTGGAAAAAATCTGTCCTGATGTGAACAGTCCTCCCCCATTTTTAACTCCTGAGTTACAGATAAAAAAGCACCAGCAAAGTGTTTATTAGAAGTCAAATCTAAGTTTGGGGACAAATTAAGTAGTATCAATCCATTAACAATGTCAAACATGGCAACAGTTTGAATATTTTGTCCTAGGAAATGGGTCTCTGCAATCCAGACTACAGTTTAGGATAGCCACAGCATAATTGCCATAAAACATTTAAATTGCATGGGCCCACCTCAGGCTGGGTTTCTTCCACACTGAAACGCCCTACATGAAAGAGCATCCTGCCTTGCTCTCTAAGGTAGCAGAGGCTAGCTAAATCGTGAGGCACCCGTCGATTCAAACCAGCAGTTAAAGAGCTCCCTGAACACCATTTGACTATGTGGTATATGTGAAAAGCAAAATAGAAAAAGGATTACCAGTAAACAGGGTTCTTGAAGGAATGCAGTCCATATGTACATTCCCATTGTGGGAGTACGTATGCCCACGTTCTTTCTTAAAGTGAGAGAACTCTCTGTCTGTGCAAGGAAGTTCACTTAAAGAAATAAAGTTCACTTAAGTCCCCACCCTTTACAGTATCTGTGGATGGTGTAGCTTACATCCCTCCCCTTTTCATGCTCAGCTTGTGAGCAAGGGGCAGCACAGCCAGTGCCATTTCAGTTTCCCCTTAACCTCTTCCTCCCTCCCTCAGTGTCTGCAGAATCACACAATTAACCATGGAGATGATGTTCAGTGTGGAAGAACATTAATCATCTGGTTATGGTGAAATTTAAATACCAGCTTTGGAAAAAAACTTTAAATGTGTCCAGGCAACAGCATCTTTGATGAAGCACCAGAAAAATCAAGCATAACGGCTTGAATTTAACCCACACTTACAACAAAAATAACAGTAAAGAAGAAAGTCATTTTTTGAAAGAAAAAAAAAAAAAAAAAAAGACATAACAGTTCAATGACTCATGGGAACCTGTGTTACTACATTTAAGCCCTTCTGGAGAACTGTTTCCTCAGCAGGAGAAAACCTCAATGAAAAGCTGGAATGTATAACAAAAGCCTAAATTCACCACCCTCCAGCCACAGATCTTACTTATGAACATATGATCACCCAAAATGAATGGCAAGAGAGCTAATGGAGAAGCTGAACTTCTTCCCCCACTCAGCCCAGACTACAAACCCCTGCAATGGAAGGGAATACTAAGCAGAAAGCCTGACTACTTTGGCAAGATACATATGATCAGTCATCTCCTCCTTACTGGTTAAAAAAAAATGGCTCCAGCTGCGTTGGAATAGGAATAGTCTAATGGAGAGCCATTCAGCATCCGTAGCATGAAGTGGATTGTTTCAAGATTGAGATGAGCGAGACAGACAAAGTGTTATACAGGTCAGGCTGAGAGAACTGAAGAAGTCACTGAAAGGCAAAGAAGGCCCAGTACCAAAATGCACAGGGACAATGAGAGCCAACAGGATGTCGTCCTGCCTTACCCTAACCACAGTGCTTGGCAGCAGAGGTACCTGGAAAAATGCATGCACCAGTCCACTTGGCCAATCTCAGGGTTGTACCCGAGACCAAGCCTGGACACAAACCTTCTCTCAAAAAGAAGCATCAATACTTTCTGTGTCAGCTGTGCAACCTTTCAAAAAATTCACACGGCCACCAGAACAGATTTCCCACTTCTTGCTGAGGACTGCAACACAGCCCATCTATCAGAGCTGAAGGACTGACACGTGTGAACTTCAGAGAGTCCTATTCTCCTCACACCTATCACTTAGGGCAACTGCTGCCTTGAGGGAACAGAGGATCTCTCCTAAACCATATTATACTGTCATCACTCATAAGCAAAGCAGGAAAGCTCTGTCCTCCAAATGGACCAGATCTCCAGGGCACTGGCATATAGCTGCTGCTCCGTGTGAAAATCCAACTGCGGTGCAATGAAATCACACGGTATTTTAGAATATACTGATATCCCTACTTGTCAAGACACAGGGAACACAAAGGGTATGCCCTTGGAGACATGGCTGCCACCACATGAAGTACCTCCTTGCAACTTGAGGAACATCCACCTGCTTGTAGCAAAGGCGCAGAGCAAATAATAACATACATAAAAGTACAGAAAAGATCAGTAAGTATGAGGTATCAATCAGAGTTGCCACATGCCCTAGGAAAGAGACACTTTCATGAGGTAGTTGCCTAGGAAGTGAAGCACTGAGTTAAGGATAAAGTATCCTGGGATCCTGCAACAAGAGAACTCTTACCATCTGAGAGTTGGTAATTGCTCTGTGATAATGAGTCAAGTTTTTTTTACTTCAGAACATTCACTCTAAGACCCAGGATGGACTTCAATGTTTACAGGGACTGGTCTTTTGTGGAATCCCCTAGAAACAACCAAATCAAAGTAAGGAAGTAACAGTCCTCAGCTGAGGAGTATAGTCTAGCAAGTACCATCAGCATCTTGAGGATGACCTTCAGACAGGCTGAGAAATTCTTAAACCGCCAGACGCCTTGTCCGAGAATGAAGGAGAAGTAGTGATGATGGAACGGAGTTACTGCCAGGTGAAAATACGCACCTCAGAGAAAGAAATGAAAGAGCAGGATGAATGCTGAGAAAGTCCATTTTCCTTTGGGACTGACACTACTTAGCAATTCTCAGCAGTAACTGGAAGGAAGGGCTATCCAAAGTGATCTCATGGGTGCACAATAGCCTTATTAACAGCGCAACGCTTGTGATACCCATCAACCCATATCATGGTTCTTCCTTATTTGGACAACTGTAGAAGTAAGTATCTACTAAATTAAATCGTGCAAAGATAACAATGCTGCTTGCTATAAGTCACGAGTCCTAACGCGATTCAGATCCAATGTGCTGACAGAAGAAAATAAGTGCCAAGAAAAGGGAGATCTCTTGAAGGAGGAGTGAAGCTGCACTTCCAAGAGCAACGTATTCCTCAAGGTTGTCCCTGGGTTGTGTCCAAAAAAGAGTATTCATTCCCATTCTTTGTCACCCCACGGAATAGACCCCAGAGCTGAGAGACTACAGCTCTTTGACCAGAGTTGCAGTGTTGGTGGTAAGGACAAGGACAGGGGAGGATGAGGAGCGAAAAATCACTTTGTTGGGGAAACAACCAGGTGCTAGACCTAGACACGGGCGGTGCATGAGCTTAAACACACTGAAACATACTGGGAACAGCGGACAGTAGTGCAGGAGCAGAAGACAGCCTGGCAATGGCTAGAGGAGCTATGGGGCTACTGCTGAATGGCTACACCAGAAGAAGGTGGTGACACATGCTGATAGCATTTTGCTGTGGCTCTGAGTGAGCACATGCTGAGGCATTCAACTTTTCTCATCTGAAGAGCTCCCAGAGCAACCGTATGGACTGGATGCATTTCAGCTTTACCACCCTGAGGAGAGAGGAACCAAGTGACTCTCCTCAAGGCAAACATTCAAGTTTTCTCTGTGTGGCTCAGTGCTGGAGGCTGGTGCCCATGCCGAGAATGACACGGAGCAGTCCAAGTTGACTAACAGAGTGGCACCCTGGAGCAGGCTTGCTGACATTATCAACTAGAAAAGACTGAATTCTCAACTTCAGCTCTTTATCTCTTCCTCTGCCAGCTTTAAGAGAGTGGCAGATGCTGTGTTAAAGGTGTAACATGTTTTTCTCCGGCATAGTAAAGAAACCCAAATAGCAGTTGCGGGAAAGTATTGAAAGTCCACAAAGGACACAAGGATGAAAGGCAGCATTAGAAGAAATCACTGATACACAAAGATGAACTCCCATTCATCTTGTGATACATGTATGCAGTGAACATATGCTCACACTGTACACCTTGAAGCCATAAGGCAAAAGAGGTGATAAGCTGAAAGAAAAAAAGAAAAAAGAAAAAAAAAAAGCAGCAATCACTTTAGATGGAGAAACTTCATTTATCCTATGAAGCTAGAATTTCCCAGATTTCAAACAGAACTCAAAAGGAAGTTAGCGGTTCTCAGAAATCAAACTATACACGAGAAATCAAACTATACACAGAAATCAAACTATAAACATGCAGTTTCAGCACAGCAAGACTACAGAGCTATTTCAGAAGCAGCGCTGGCCTGCACACCTGTGAAGAGCAGAGTTGACAAGCCAACCGATGAACTGGGCAGGGGAACTGATTTGGGTTAACTAGATGTTTTATTTGTTAGAGCTAATTTTCCACTTTTGTGTGACTATACAGATGCTTTGCTGGCATAAGGAATAAGGTGGCTCGAGAGTGCTGCCGTTAGCAGCCATACTGGTTTAGGCTAGCTTAGTTAATGTGAAGTAACATGCAGTTTCACTGCAGTGTATTTTTCTTAGTTTAGGAAGATTGGAGCTAGGTTACTACCTAGAGTAAGCCTACCATGCATTTAGTTTCTCATACTCGTAAAACAAATTATTTACACCAAGTCTAAATTTGTGATGAACTAGACCATACTGATGGAGTAGGATGAACACCACACCCTGTAATGATGTAGATGAACACCTACACACCCTGTAGCAGCATCCCACTAAGGGGAAGTATATACCACATCTGAGAAACCAGTCATTGGGTCTGCCCCACTTGTTACGCAAAGGACCGAACAGATCTGAGGAACCATCTGACAGTCTTTCCTGGATTCCAGATGTCTCACAGAGGATGTTGAGACAAGTTCATATGCATGAAGATTTATTAGTGGGGTCTGCAGCTGGTGGCATACATTGGCTCTAACAATGAAAGATACTTTTGGTGGAAAGTAAAAACAAAAGAGGAGAAAGAGAGAGAGAAGAAAGAAGGAAATAGGAAAACTCCCCCATAGCCAGCCAGGAAGAGCAGTGACAAGGGTCCCAGACAAGCATTCTCCTCTGGGATGGTCTCTTCAGCGTAGCAAGTGGAAATGATGAAGATGATGAGGATGACCATTTTTCCTGTGCATCTCCTTGAGTACTATATACTTTTCATCAGGACCCGCTCAATCTCCCTACTGGTTATTTCTGCTTGGGACACCATTAGCACTAGTTGGAGCATGCTATTTCAGCATCAGTGTTGCATACTAGTTTGGCTGTTAAGTCTCAGTGCACATGTATGACTAAGTAGCATTTATTCAGAATTTAAAAGACTACTATCTTTTTATGTCCTATGTTTAGTCTTTAGTATAAACTAATATCTGTAAAACAAGAAGTGAACGAGAAGGGGAAAAGAGGGACTATTCTTATGCCAGCATTCCCACTCCCTGCCGTAATATCGGAGTTTACAAGTGTGAGGCCATGAAATCAGAATAACAGCATGGGACCACAAGGGAAACTGCCACAGAAGCTCTGGACAAACACTGCTACAGCAGCTTGCATGAAAGGTTACACAGCTGCAGACAGCAGGCCCTCAGGATTACTGAGGGTAAGGCATCTTGGGCATTGTGTAATGAAGCAAATGAACAAGACACAAAGGACAAATTACTATTAACACACTAGTCCTTCCATCTCAGCAGCAGAGTTTCACCAAATATGCAAATTCCATAAAGCAGATAAGACGTAGCTTCTGACTAAACGTTTCCTGGAATTATTTTGCTTATGAATGACACAGAAGTCACGAAGCTTTTAATCATGCCAATGCTAAACTAATGTTCTTAATTCCCAAACTAAGATTCAGTTAACAGTTGGAAGATTATTTCCCCTCATCTCATGGGCGTGTGCTATACCAATGGGTGATACCACCTCCATCTTCCACAATACTGATTCCAAAAAACCAGCATCACCAACTATCACCACGGTATTAAACTTCTTGGACAAGCATTCATATAGGGCCTTTTAGGGACCACATGCCCCTCCCCTTAAGAGCTCCTCTGTGCCCAAGGGAATATGGTATTACCAAAAGGCAGAAGTACAGCAGGACAAGGTCAGACTGCAGAGATTAGTGCTCGAGACTAGCATACGTATTTTGGGATAGGCTAAATAAAAAACCTATATACTATGATGTGTTACCCTATCACCCTCTCTGTCGTCTGATATACACATAGTGCATGTTGACAGATGGCTGGAATCGCAAACAGGTAAAGCACAGGTACAAACACAGGCAAACACACAAAGAGCTTTAAAGCCTAGCTGGAAAGAAGGAAAGTATCTTTTCTTAAAAGATTCTCTTTTCTCCCAGCATTGCATTGAGACACACTAGACGTGCTGCTCAAACGGGATTTGAATCTCACTGACCTCCAGTTTCCTTCGAGCCTCCTCCTGTTCTTGTTTTTCCCTGGCCATTCTTTGTGCTCTCTCAGCTTCTGCCTTCCTTCGGTCTTCCTGCTCTTTTTCCTTGGCTAGGTTTTCAAAGTTAGCTCGGATGCTGCTTGTTTTATTAGCAACTGTAACATTTTAAAAAAATAAAGTCAAATGTTGTTTAAGGTTCTGTATAACGGTAGCCTGGAATGACTATTTGGTACAAATTTCTGCTAGGATTGAACATGTTTCTGCTTTTCTGCTCTCTGAGCTCAAAGCCAATTCAGGAAAGTCCTTCTGTCCCTCCTTCTCCCTCTCCCCTTCCAAGTCCAAACCTCTTATGCAGCACATTTCTCTTATATAAAATCCTCTGTAACACTTCTCCCTCCTCTCCTTCATGGTACAGTCTCCACCACTCTGCTCCCCTACTCGGTCTAATCTCCAGTCTGATGCTTTTTAGTCTCCCTTCCTCAAGTTGGGATGACCCCCAACACAAAAAAAACCAAACCAAAAGCCAACAAACCAAAACAACATCTAAAGGGAGAAGGGAGAGAGTAGTTGAGGTTGCTAGAGACCTGCAAATACAGCAGTTCCCTCTAGATTGATTCTTACTCAGCACTACTACATCGACAGTAATATCCTGGGCTTTTGAACATCATCACCTCCAAAAAAAGGAGTTGGGGCCAATGCCTTACCAGCTTCTATTGGCTTGGTCTTCTGATAAGTTGATGCTGGTTTCTCAATATCTTCAAAAGTTGCTGCATTCTATCAGTAAGGAGAAAAAGAGTATATTTAAAAAACACAAATTCATGAAGACATTCAGACAGCTTCAATCTGTGACATTTTATTGTGATATTGCCCCTATGGCTTTTTTTCAGAACACCAAAACAAAATCAGGAAGAATCAAAACTTGACAAATGGAGTAAGTCTGTAAGTCAAACTATGTAAGAATTAATCTTCAGGGACAGGTTTAAACACATTAAAATCCTATTAATTAAAAAAATGTAGTTTATGAACAGATGACTCATCACAACTAAAAATAAGGCAATGTCCTAAACATTTATTGTGTAGCTGTTGCTGTTCTAATCCACACTGTGCAGGATTTCTACCAGGGGAAATGCATCCAGTTCCCTTAAAGAAGCAGATACTGCTAAAACAGAGGGAGTATTTTGAGAACAGTATTCAAATTATGAAGGTTTTTTTTTTAAATGAATGGTCTTGAGTCCTGAAGCCACAAGTAAAAAAATCCTACAGACTTTCAAACTCCTCTACTTTCTCACTTTTAAATGTCCTACATAAAGCTGAGAGTAAATTTATTCAGTAGACAAATCTCAGTGAGGACTTTTTCATCTTCTCGCTTTTTAGATTTAAAAATGGAGAGGTAGAAAGGGGGTATCAGCTGCCCTATCTTTCACTGTTACAGAATACTAAAAGAAATTCTCCTAAAGAAAAGGTCCCTGATAATCAAAGTGGGCAAAGTTGGTAGATATCAGACACCTATTTTAAGCAGTCCACTAAAAGGATATCCTCAAGATGTAAGACATTAGCTAGTTGTTGGAAGACATAACTGAAATTGTGGAATTAATGGATTTTCTCATTCTTCTGTATAAATTTTGCTATTCTTCCATTTCCATGCTTCAGTTTTCCCTACTTAAATATAGGTACTACACATATGTACACACATACACGTGTGTATACACTGTCATCAGCTCTGTGTTATAAACTTGCTTTTTAAAGATTTAGAAAAGCACAGAGCTCTACTGTTAGACTGGAAAAGTACCCAGAAATAAAGAGCTGAACACTACAGATCCACCCAGACTATTTTGTATCCCTACGGACTATTTAAGTCATGGCTCTTTTAAGCAACTTACCTTATCCATCCGATCTTTCTGTACACCATACTTCCCACCAAATCCTTTCGAATAATCTAAAAGCAGGATAAAAAGGTTAGAGTAGGGAGTTTGTTGTCCCTCCCATCTTTCTGCCAAATGCAAACAGCCATTTCAAATGCAAATAGCCATTTCAGCTGCATGCAGAGATATAGTGACAGCCGCCAAAGAAAATGCAACTTGTTTTTTGATGCAGAAAGGATACATAACTGCAAGAGCCTTCAGGTACACCAGCAGATGACAGATTGTGGGCCACATGCATTCTTTGAGTAAACATTAAGCTGAGGACTGATAAGGTATCAAGCAAGGAATAAGGGATGAGCCCTTCTAATGCATCACTTCTGTAACACAGCCTTTCACAGCACCAATTCTTAGCCCTCTGCAGTAATCATATAACCTAAGCCATTTTGCTTTGCTCAAAGGAGCGATATCCAGTCTTCGGTGACCACAGAGGTGTTTTTTTCTCTCTTTAACTTGGTAAATTCTATGAATGGCAGGAAAATATAACAAATTTCTCATTCCAGTGGATTTGGTCATGATACTCAACTGATGAACATTAAAGTCATTGGTAATAACTCCTGCTCTACACATGGAAAGGGGCAAGCCCACAAGACAGCATGAGCCTGCAACAACTCACCGCCACAGAAATGGGGTGGCCATGCTATTCCGTACCACCCCTGAGCTGCACACTCTTACTCTCACCTGATGGTGACTCTAGCACTTGTTATACTCCAAAATCAGTTTAACTCACTAGTGGCATTAACAAGAAAAACAACAAATCAACCCTAACGAGTAGTTTTCTGCTCTTTCTAGTGAGTTGTACTCAGAGAAATGTCTGGCAAGCACCAGAGCCAGAGCAACAGAAGCAGCAAGAGCGTGTGGCTGGAAAAACACCTCTTTCTGGTGGCAGTGAGCTGCAGGAACATGCCCTTAGACTCTGTAGATGGACAGGCTTTCCTATACGTCCCTGGAATACAATTACTCCTCCTCCTCTCAGCCCCAAAACCACCTGGGTCCCCTAGCCAGCTATTTTAGTGTTTGTACTTGGGCTCTGCTAAGGCACATCTGACACTCTAAAAGTTTGAATTTGTGTCACTGTAGCACAGAAAAATATTGACTATCAGAATGAACAACCTCATTTTCTTCAGCTTTGTATGTATTTTCAGCCAGAATAAATATACTACACTTACATTTTCCTGATCCAGACTTCTCACTTTAAGATAACGGAAAACCAGGAATTCATGGTTTGTACCCCAACTATTTCACAATGAATAAAGAGAGCATTATAACAGTATTTGCTCACCCAAGAACCACAATCATTCCCTACTTCTTGTTTTAAAGACTACAATCATTTTAAAATGATCTTGCCATAACCCATTGCTTGTTAATGGTTACATGCATGGTCCTTATCTGAATATTTTTCCACCAATTTGTCCAGGCAAAGCTTCATATTTAGACTCTAAAACTGGTAACCACAACGCCATTAACATCATACTAATAATACCAGACATACTAATGTCGTTATTATCATACTGTATGTATAGCTATTAACTAAATGCATAATGTAGAGCTGTTAACTAAACAGTGGATATCTGTTTCCTGAATACAGGCTTGCTTTATGTAACATTTTAAGAATAACATGAAAGAACACTGCTAGATCATGTAGGAATAGAAGCGCAAGAAAGTGTCTGCACATTACTAGCATCAATCTACTCAGACAACTATTTAAGACTGTGTGAGAAGTGGCTGCACTGTTAAGAAAGTAACAAGTGAAAACGGTGCCTTGTTGAGATTCATGCTTGGCTAGTTTCTCCTTGTAATCAAACCCCACAGCAGATGGGTCCTGCCTTTCTGTCTGTACACCAAATTTCCCACCGAAACCACTCTTATAGTCTGAAAAAGCCACATGTAATAAATTAAAGTGAAGGAAGGAAAACAAAGAAGTTTAGTCAGAGACACTGAAAATAATTTTTGCAGTATTTCTCAATTACGAATAATTTTGGATGGTGGAAAAAAAAAATCTCAATACACTTTCATAAGAGTAAATTCAAAAGAAGTTTCCACTTGAGATTAAGAAGAGGTCAACATGATTTATCAGACATAAGAACACCATTCTGAAGTCACAGAAAAAAGCACTTCTCAATGTTTTTCATACATACTGCATAATGCACTTGCATTTGATCAACATTATGAACACAAACACACACGGTATATTCACCAAAACAAAACAACACACAAAAGGATACAAGAGAATAAAATGAGCTTCATTCATCAGGGTGGTTAACTTTTGTACACTACAGATCTGACTTCTAAAGAGGTGTTAAGATATTCTCACACAGCACTGTTTGTTTAAAGGAAGAAGGAATATTCCTGCTGCCGCACAGCTTGAGGAGAAAAAGCTCTCAGCTAAGCGCTATGACCATTCCCTACCGCTGCCTTAGAACAGCCATTTTAATACATGGTATAAAATGAGGGCACAGGGAAGAGAAAANAGGTAATCCTCTCAACAAATCTGCCGGAGCATAGAACAGAAAAGTATTCTGAGGATCACTTTTAATTTCTTTAGGTTAAGAGTAGTGACAGGCAGAGGGCTCGGGAGCAATCCTTATTTTGCAACTTTTCTTCTGGGTACCAGCATTTCATAGGAATAGGTACCTCACAGGCAATGAGAAAGGACAACATTAGCTATTAGATTTCCCCTGCATGAAAATAGGGGTATACACAACAGAAACCAGAAAAGGGAGATTATTTGTGGAAAGTACAAAGAAATTGCTGATTTGTGGTTTGCACAACTCAACTGAAAAAGCAAAAAAATAATCCAGGCTACCTGCAGACTCAAAAAGCTTCTCCACTGAGAACTTATCACTAAGTCTGAACTTTCAGGGATTCAGTATCAGATGTGTTAAACCTGCTTTGCAGACACCCGTACAACCAATACACAGCAACCATTCAAACACGGAAAAAGAAGATTCATGTCAGCTACTGTGAGGCTGTGGCCAATGATACCGGGGTAGGAGGGTTTACACAGGGAAGAGAAAAGTCAAAATGAGGGAAGTCAGAAAGAATGGCAAAGAATTGTGAACTGATATACCTTTCTGGGATTCATGCAGCTGCACTTTCTCCTGGTGATCCCAGCCAAGCGCACATTTATCTTGTCTGTCTGTCTGCACTCCAAACTTGCCTCCAAACCCCTTTACATAATCTGTATGCATGAAGTTTCAGAAAACATTATTGCAGTTTATGACTGTAACAGTATTTAATAAAAAAAACCAGTAACATTTTATGGGATAAGCTGCCCTGTCATTAATGATACTAGCTTTCACTCTTTTTTCCCCCTGCTACGCTACCTCGCCAGAGGGGAAGGACACCCATTCAGTAACTCTAGGATCACGATGCAAGGAAGCACCACAAATCCGGTGAAGATTACAGCATACAGACTCAATAATATTCTGAGATTTGAAGAATTTGATGCACTTTCCACCTAAAGCCATATAACACACATATATGCACAACGTAGATATATAAATAGTGAAGGACTTGATACTGCCTCTGAATACCATAGATCTGTGCAATTACACATTTATTTCAATAACATTCATACCAACATAAGGTCCCTTGGAAATCAGATTGTGAAACTCAGAGACAGTTTACAGTGCCTTCCTTCTCATTTAAGGGAAACAAAAATCTGCATACACAAAGGGGCAAACACACATCTACCACAAAAAAACCCCAAACAAAATATTTTTTCCCAGGTTTAAAAGACTGATTGATTTGAACTAGTATTTTTAAATAAGATAATAAAAACCTTTCTGTGATTCATGTTTTTCCGTTTTGCCTTGATATTCAAAGCCAACAGCACTTTTGTCCACTTTGTCCTTGTCAACACCATATTTACCACCAAAGCCCTTGGAATAATCTAGAGATAAGAGTGAAGAATTTTGTTTTTAAGTGTTCAATAACAAAAGATTACCTTGAAAAATTGTCATAATCAGACCTGCTAACATTACATTACGTATTAAAAGAAGCACTGAGACCCCTAGTTAATCTTGATTCCAGACACTGAAGTCATGAATTCTTCAGAATACATTATCTCAGGATGGAAAATAAAATAGCATCATATGCAGTTCAACTGCTGGGTGATATCAGCAATTCTGCTACTTGACTCCTTGATAAAATTCTTAAGACACTTATAGCAAAGTGAACTTCAAAAACCATGTCAGCAACCGCCTGGATGCTTTTAAACAAACATCCCCTTCCCCTCCTTAGCATTTCTAGGGTGCAAACATTTCTTTGAGATAAACAGAAAACAGATGGCAAAAATGACAAAATTTTTCAATAAAATGGTCGATTTTTGATCAGATATGCCTGGAAACCTGATTAGCAACACAATATTAACTCTTAACACTACTAACTCTGATAAATGTTTTAATCTACAAACAGCTGATTCTTTCGGAAACGCTTCTCCGTTGTCATTAAACTGCTTATGCAGTCTCAGTACTTTAATCTACAGCTTTTCAAAAGAAGCTGCAAAAAACCTCCAGACAAACCTATGTGCCCTGCTTTCAAAGTAATGGCAGTTGGATCTTCACTTAAAACCAGTCAGAACCTATGTTTTAGGTTTCTTTTTCAGAAGTCACAGTTTTCAGCAACATAACTTTTATTCAGTGTTAACTTTCAGCAGGTTAGGAGTGCAACAGATGTAAAAAATTAGTATTTTACACCACCACCTATCATGAATGCCTACTACATCAGAGTATGAACCCACTGACACGTGTGTCTACTCACCCTTCTGTGACTCGTGTTTCTCAGTTTTACCCTGGTAATCAAACCCCACTGCACTCTTGTCCACTCTGTCAGACTGTACTCCATATTTTCCACCAAAACCACTGGAGTAGTCTGCATTGAGAGCAAAGCACAATAAAAATGAAATTGAAAAGCTTTTAATAGAAACATATCCTAGCAATTGAGGAGAAAAGTTATTTCAGAACTGAAATGTTACTCTTTAGCACACAAAATTAAGCTTAATTTTAAACACAGAAAATAAGACGGGCAACCGTCTTACAGTTTATGATGGTTCCTCTTTAATCTACTGCCTATTTCCAATAGGGTGCAATACAGCAAAGAACAACTCTCAATCTTTCTAAAATGGCCTTGAACCTCACTTCTAAAAGAAAAGTAAGACTCACGATGACAGGCTATTTCCTTGTCTTAAAAACTCATCAACTCATGAAATCGCTTTGAAATTCATGTTTTCACCTTCTCTTCCACCCAAACCCCTCAACATTTGATTCATTGAGAATGTCATGTGGAGGCCTCACTAAACGAGATCTTTTACAAACACTAAAAGAACAGAGATCTATTCTATGATTTATAAAAAACGTGTGTCTACAGAGGCAACCACCTCATCACTTTACCTTTTTGGGAGGCATGCTTCTCAGTTTTCCCCTGATATTCAAACCCAACAGCTGACTGGAAGAGAAATAAAATTGCATGTGTGACAAAGAGTTAGATATTAGTAGACAAAGTGCATGCACTTCAGTGGATAAACAGCACGGAAAGTTCCTGTGTCTCCCCATACTGCTCTGACCTTCTTGATCAGGAGCATAAATACCAACTTAACTTATAGGCCATATTCATTTACATGATAATTTAGTACCTGTATTCATGGCAAGGGTTTTTGTCATCCCTTGCCAAAGCAAATTGTACTAGCAACATACTCTAGTCTTGCCAGGTTCAGCAATTCAGTACAACAGGAATTCAGCATTTCCATGCAGGGGTTGTTACACAGTCTTGGAACAGGACACCAACTATCCTGCCTAGTAGCTCATGTTGCAATACAGGACAAACCATCCCCCAAATCCCACCTTCTGTAGCATTCATGCTGATTTTACCCTCATCAAAGAACACAGCCTGGCTAAAAGGCATATTTTAACATCTCTTTTCAGTTTTGTTTTCAACTCATCTCAATTTCTCATAAGGGCTTTCTTCTGTTCTGCTTTAAACAAAAATTTATCTCCATAACAGTCAGTGTTAGTTTACTGCGAAACTTCAAACACAGCAGGAAGAGCAGACCACAGCAGCTTTTTAAGATACTGGAATTTTTCAGCTGTACGTACAAAATTATAAACTCAACTACATTGAGTAGCTGCAGCACAAGATGAAATTGCTTACCTGGTCAACTCTATCGGTTTGTACTCCAAACTTGCCACCAAACCCTTTCACCGAATCCACCTGGGAGCAATGCTTAGAAAGCTTGGACTGATATTCATGTCCAACAGCTGACTAAAAGAAATTGGAAAGTTCAGAAACAGGCAGCAGTTCTATACAGTCCTGTATGTAAGAGAAAACACTGCAAACAAGTAACTTGAGGATAAGCTTCATTACAAACATGCATCACTGCTACTCTTCCTGTTGAAACTAACTTCCTTGGAAGTTGCTACACTCACTCGAAAAGTCTTCACAAGACAGTCACCATGCTACCAATTCAGCCTGGACAAAGGAAGCACCAAGAAAGACTCTGACAGCAATGACTGTATTTTATGAAGACTGTTTTACGCTCTGTATTTTTACTTCAAAGCCACAGGAATGAAAACAAGAAAGATACAGATGGGATCTTGATAGTGTTCATGCAGGATATAAAATAAGGATTAGTTCCAGATAAAATACACGGCCTTGTATTTAGGCACATAGCTACAGATCTGTTTTAGCCAATATTAGATTGCAACCAAATACAACTACAGCTAGATTTTCCATTTATGTTCTTTTAGGGAGGCACCCTGATCTTCTGCATAAATCAAAATCAGGCATCTTCTCTCTAGACTTTCTCCTCACTTGCAAAATGGCATCGCAACATGAAGTGCTGCATCCACATCAAGACAGAGCTCCCCATGCCAAAGGCATCCCAGCTCCACAGTCTCCAATTTGAGCCTGTCCCTGGAACTCAAGCTGAACACAGCAAGCTGAGGCACAGTTACATCACACTGTCACTGGCTTCACGTAAGACACAAGGATATGTAATTACACACCTGAAAGTACATCCAGATAGCGTTTGCTAGTGTTACATACTGGCATACCCTTCTAGATCCTGGAATCAATGCTAGAGCCTAGCACCTTGAGGGGTGCTACATAACATAGCCAAAAAAATGGGTTTTTTTTTCTTGTCCTGTGCCAAAACTGAGCACTGACCAGAGCAACCTGCAATTTGCCACTTTTAATATTTGAGTCTGTTGCTCAAATGCATACAATTCCTGTCAGAGGCAGAAAGAGAAGACCCTATAACCTGCTGCACACAGCCGTGTCCAGATTGAGAGGCTGCACCCTGTGACAAGCACCTCTCCTGACTCACCACCACCATCTGCAGCACCACAGGTTCAAGCACCTGTCCCCGTGCACGGGGCGGTCGGCTTCTGCGGCTGCAGCAGAGCACCCTCCAAGCGGCTGTCCCAAGCTCCAACCTTTGAGGAATGAGAAACTGCTTATCTCGTACCAGTAGCAGACAGCTGGACCAAGGCGAATTAATTTGAGGACATAAGGTGTCTAGAAATCATAAGTAACTTGGCTTTTACGGGTGCTGGGGGGAAACATTCCCAGCACATAGGAAAGCAAAACGCTACTGCACATAATGGCTGAATTAATTGCCAGGTAAGAGAACAAGGATGTCAATAATAGGACATTACCTTAACTTACAAGCAATATAAAAGTTCCTTTCTTTTCCTGACTGAAACAGTCATAGTCTTGTTCATTTTGCAGGTGTTCCATAGCACAGTAACTGCTAAATGTGACAGAAGAGGCTCCCACCTCCCTTTCTTCTTCCTGTTACCCATTACATTTATGGAAGACAGGAAGCTCTGAAAATCCTAGGTTTTATATGGTTTTACATGATCCCTCTTTCGTTATGCTAACTGACGTAGGTAACGTTTAAGCATGTTGTTTTCTTTATGTGGTACCAGAACTGTCTGCATTTCATCAAATACCAAGCGTTATAACATACCCCTTTTTAGAAAAGACTTAGAAAAAGATTTTTCTTGGAAATCTGTATTTCAGAGTAAATCGCCCTCATAATTCCTCAGCACAATAGTCTGCCACATTTTAAGTCAGTTACAGAGGTCTGGCGTACAGAAAGATGTAACTGTTCATTTTAAGTCAGCATCAAGTTTTTGTCCTAAATGCAGCAAAACCCCATACCCTTGACAACACCGCAGTAACACTCATTTACTTCAGGTGAGTCAAGCCTCAATACTAGCACACCTGCACAGAGCCACAGATACCTGTGAAGGAGAGATCTCAATTATAAGGTTTTAGAACTACAGTTATAAGGAAGAAAGCTTTATTAAAAAAATAAATTATGAATGCTTCCTGCCACCAGTATCACTCAGATGGGCATGACTATCATGTTTTTCCTGATGATTAATTTTGGCCTGCAGGGAACAGTACTTACTTTTGTTTCTTTCTTTTTTCCCATGGACACAGGTGAGGGATAAACTGCTCACACTAGAGAGCTACGCAGCTGCAGAACAGGCCTAATGGTTGAATCTGCTCAGCAATTCCTTTCCCAGGTTCACAGGTTAGGCTAGCCTATTTCAAAGGCCCATTGAGAATTACACAGCAATTTACTCTGGAATACGGGAATTCAGCAAAAATTTAAGGCTGTCAAATTACTAGAAACCCAGAAAGTATATAAAGTAAGAAAATAAAATCATTCTTCTTCAGGAAACAGTTTGGCTCTTATTTTAACAGTGTACATGAAAGAAACTAGCCAGAAGTTGATATACCTGTCTAATTATCACGTGGCTAATGGAATTACCTTAAGAATTATCACTACTTTTGTTAATAGAGCGTAACTTAAACAGCCATCAAGTCCTTATGTAAAACATTACCATCTGACTGAAGTACAATGGTTTTTTAAATACTCAGATTACTTGCCACTGTTCACAGTTTACCACTGTTAAAGAGAGCTGCCCTCTAATTTAAAAGCAGCAGCACACCCTTTTCTTCATTCTTTGGCAACCTCTATAGAAGAGCTGGCACAGCATAGGAATAAAAAAAATACTGGATTTATTCATGCATGAAGTACTTCCTTAATTTAGAAATATACTTTTAGAAACTTGAATCTTGACTCCAGGGGAATCCACCCAGGACATAAGCAAGTAGACTTGCTCTAAAGACAAAGCAAGCATCAAACAAAAACATGTAGGGCCACTGCACATCCCAGAGCTTCTCATCATCATTCACAGATTCCTAATTTGCCACCTGAAATACTTGTTCCTGATGCTTCAAGTGCTTTAGTTCAGTTCCTTCCGTAGGAGCGTCTTGATTCGATTAGGGAACAGAGCACAATAGCACAGATTTGGCTAACAGTGGTTACAAGCGTTCTTGTTAGAGCACTGTAAGAGTGATGCTTCTGCCCTCAAAAAGAGCCACTGCTGTATATAGCTTATGCCATGATCTGAGCTTCTATGTCTCCAAACCTAGCAAAGTTGGAACACCTTTACACCTTCAACAAGCTTAACTCACATATATAGTCGTGCTGGCCACCGGCAAGGCAAGGCAAGGCAAGGCAAGGCTTATAATATCATCCCAGAGAAGCATTCATACTTACTTTATCCATGCGATCTTGTTCAACGCCAAATTTCCCTCCATAGCCATGGGAAGCTTTTGGTCCTGTTTCAAGCTCCTTCTCTTTGAGGTTCTGGTGTTCTTGGAATACGTTCTCTCTCAGCTGATGAATACTTTAAAGACAGATAATTAAGCAGCAAGTTTTACTAAGAAAGTTTCAGAAAATAACTTCAAAAAGATGCAAAAGAAAATGTAAGATAATATCATCTTAATTAGAAGTTGGACAACTTGTATTTTTCAAGCCCTTCCCATTTTTTCAGTGCACAAAGGACTTCATCATATTCTGAGAAACAGGACTTATTCTACTGCAAAACATTGTCTGTAAAAAAGCAAGCAAGCATTGGTTTTAAGCCTGACAGGGAAGGGTATTTTGCTATTTGAACAATCAATTACCGAGAATTTATATGTGCCTGAAACATATTTTCTTCTCATGTCCTAATTTAAGTTCTTTCCATCACTTTTTATTTAGATGGCAACTTTGAAGAATAGGGATCATCTCTTATCATACAGCCCCTACGGTAACAGGACTCTTAATTCTAACTGAACATTCTGGACACAACTGTAATGCAAAATAAGAATGCAAGGAGACATGCACCTCCTCTTCCCCAAGTGTTCCCTTGCAATATGCAGGAACTGAACTTACGGTAGTGCAGGCTACATACAAGAAGGACAAACCAAGACGGTAATCTGTACCTTAAAACACTTCCCACCTGAGTTTAAAGCTTCCTCAGGCGTAATTCAGCCAGTAGGCGTCCCCACTGCACTCCAAACAAGGCAGAATAAAATTGATCCCTGAAGTAAGCCACATAGCTCAGCCTCTCTCCGTTTGCAGCACTGATGACATTTATTCTTAGCTTTATACCACAAGGGTTGATGCCCCAGAAATACAGAAGCAAAACCAAAATGAGCATCATAATCACAGATTTCCTAACACTGCTTTAAAGTTAAGTCTTAGACACTTTTCGCAAGAAGTACGAGATTCAGAAGATGGATCATTTCTGTCTCACATAGCCCTCCGTGATGCATTCATTTGCTTTTCTGCCAGAGGGCTCAATTTGTTACTTTGCCAGAATTTTTATGAGATTGGTAGCAGTTTTCTAAACAAAGTCTAAGAATTAAGGGACCAAATGTATCCTTAAAGCACCAAACTGGAGCTACTCAGATCACCCAACGCAAACTTTTCCCCTGGCAGTATTGGCTCTTGCACCAAAACAGAACAAAGAAACTTTCCAGACACAAAGAGAAAGGAAAAATAACATTTCCAATTACAGAGAAAGATTTAAGAGTCCCTACACCATATTTCCGACCTTAATTTCAGATCTGAAGACACTGACATATTTGAAAGACCAGCAATCTGGCAAATAATCAATCTTCTATGGAGGCTCTTGTTTTAATTATGAAGATACAAGTAACTGAGAACATGAGTTGATTAAAAGTCACCTGGGATTGCAACTATTAATAAATTTAAAGAGAGAGCTGCTTTACTTGATGTGCTCTTGATGGCCAGATCCTTTCACAGTTTTAGCTCCCCAGCGCTGTTCTTTCTCACTCACATCATTCTGCAAAGGACACACATAAAAAGAGTTAAAAACCCAAGGACGTTCCTAGTTATCTGCACTTTATAGTTGACAGCAAAAGCCTTCAGTGAGATCAGAAGAGTTAGAAAAACAGTTGAGATCACCTTCACTTCTCTTCTGCTGTGAGCCCTGTGCTTTGTGCACTGCTGAAATGCACGGAGCACACACTCAGCCCCAAGAAGCTGCTGCTTCTTGACGCAAATCTCTTCCGTACAGACTTCCCTGCAGTACCCAGCCAAGACAAGGTAGTTTTATTAATCACTCACAGGCACAAACCCCTAATTCTCCCTCCTTCCAGGAACATGCTCCTATCAGTTTATTCTGCTGAGACATAGCCCGCCCTCTGACGAGTTACTTTTTAACGTGTTACATAACACACTTCTGCTGGGTCGATAAAATTCAAAAGCCATACCACAAAATCAGGATCCGTCTCCCAGTCATCGGCTCCGTCATCCTGATTGACAGAAATGGTGTGGCCTGCAGTAGCCTTCCACATCTGCAACACCATCAGAAGAAGCACTGTCACGCTCCACTTACATGTCAACTCATTGTATATTAAAAGCTGATGGAGACACAATCCAAAATTCCCAATAAAGTATGTTATTTAACCACATAAACAGAAGCTATATTTGCAGTGAAAGTAGATTTGACCATTGGTTCTCAGGCTGCCTTCTCAAGCTGGTTTGAAAACCCCTTTTAGTTTTCCTATTGGCACTGCTAAAAGGTTAGGAGCAATCGCTGACATGATTTCAAAGAGAACAAGGAAGTCTTTCCTCGCCCAAATTAACGTGTCTTTTCTTCATTCACTGCACTGAAAGAGTTCTCTTCAAACAGGTCTCCAAATCAACATCCACGTCGAAAGACTGTCGCTAATTCTAGATCCGATGCATATATTTAAGGCATAGGAATAGTTGGTTTTTTCCCAGCCATTACTAAATGACGATGAGGATATTGTTTATTAGGCAGTATAACTTACATGTTTCGTCTGTTGTGTAATGAGTTTCAACATTATGAAAGAAACCCAAACAACTGTAAGAATTTGCATGCAATCTGGACATTAGTCCACCTGCCTGCAACAACAGAGTACAAGAGTTACTGCAATTCTCAGATAATCCTTTGTGAAATACGTACACAAACTCAAGTGTCTTGTCTGACTTTCAGGAGAAACAGCGGGCAAGTGCTGGAGTCCTGACAGCAGGAAGCAAAACTTGTAAAAGGGCAAGCAATAACATCTAGAAACAACAAGACTTTTAAGCAGCTAATGATTTTGGGCATCTCACTTTCTGGAAACCTTGTCCCCTGTGGAGTATCAGGTTGGACACTTTTAAATAACACTTTGAAACATGACTAGTGAGCGGAATACCTGACCTGCCTGGTGCTATTGGCTGTATTTTATACCCTTTATTCTAGGTAAATCAAAACTCTAAAAAGCAAACCAAAAAAACAACAAAAAAAGCTTTCTGTTCTCCCAGCTTTTTCAGGTACATGAGACAGAGGAAGGATTTCTTTTCTTCATCACTATTACACTAGAGTTCAGTTCTTTAACATACTATCATTCTGTCCACTTACCTTTATCTTCCTAATTACAAATAGATTATAAGGATGATTATCATGGAATATTTCATTCACATAAGCATAACTCAGTAGGGGGAATGAAAACTCCCTTTTAAATGTATAATTAACAATCCATAGGTAAAGTGCAGAGAGAAAAAAATCACCGCTTGCTCTACAGCCTGACAGAATAAACTGAGGAGCCAGTTTTATGGAGCATTTCAGAAATTTCAGGACCGGTAACAAGAACAAAAGCAACTGAAAAATCAATTGTCAAACACCAAGGTAGCAAATGACAGAGTGGCCTGGAAGGAGCGTGTAAGAGCAGAGCAGATGACATCCTGACAAAGTAGCAGTGCTTTTCCCCTTCTGCTTCTTCAGGTCTCCCATCTCCAAATTCCTATGGCAATTAAGGAACTAGCATTTGTTAAATCACTTAATATCCAGAAAACTTACAAGACTACGTGTTTATAATAAAAACCTTTAGAACACTGGTATATTATCACTCTCCTTAGAACATCCTGACTAAAGCCTTCTCTCACGCAATCGTGTCTCAGCTTCTCCTACTCTTTAGTTTGCCACGTGGCCTTCAAATTAAATCTCTCGCCAAAAAGGAAAAGTGTTGGCAAGAAGAACCAAACCAGCTCAACAATGAAACTCAGCGTGGGGTCCAAGTTCTAACTTTGTAACCAAACGCAAACCTATGGTCACACCTAAGAGGGACGGCTTCTATCCCTCCCTCCGTGCTCCACCACGCTGTACGCTGAGCAAGTCACCTGAATTCTATTTCTAAACAAGAGCTGAAGTACAGGTACATATGCACATGGTTACTCTATGCATTAAGTTGGGCGAAACACAACCTTTTCCCCCAAGTACGTGGTTCAAGCATTCATTTGATTTTTTTGTTTTGTGCATTCAGCCGTGCTTGGGCATTTAAAAGAACAAAAGCTAGATCCTTAAGCCTAGATTTCTGTGCTTCCTCCTCAAACTCTCACAAACAACAATGAAGGAAAGAAGGATTTCACACGCACACCCTTACAAAATCCAGAATCCACCACATTTCTTCCTAAATTATGCACGTAAACGCCAACATTTTTCCACACCTCAACCCTGCATTCTACAAAGTGAGTTACAAAAGGGAGCAAAGCAGCCTAGTAACAAGGCATCTCAGGCAAGACCTCCGATTGCCGGTGGGGAGCCAACAGGAATAAGCCCGGTTTCCGCAGCAGCTTGCTATTCTAGCATCTCTTCCAAAGCAGAATGTGGAGAAATATGATCTATTTATGAGTCACTGACTCACATGGTCAAATTTCTGAAGGAAAAAGAAAACGCTACAGTTCAAACGCAAACTGAGGCTAAATATATGCTTTGAATGTATCTGGCCAGCTCTGCTCTTCACCACTGTTATGACTAATCAGTAGTCACAGCCTCCTACCCAGCACCTTCAGCGGCACCCTCGGGAACTCCCCTTTTCCCCAAGGCCTACGGACAAACTCCTGGAGGGAACAAGGGGGATGCCAACACTTTCAGCCCAGACGCAGCGCTGCAGGTGAAGAGAACCAAGCAGCCGCTCTAGGCCTACGCCAAGGCTCGATGGGGGCACCGTGGACTCATCCTGACCTGGCTACCTGCTGGGGAGCCGCGGTCTGCCCGGGCAGCTTGCCGTTCCCCCCCGGCAGCGCCGTCAGGGCACCAGAGGAAAAGGACGTCGGAGGGAAACTCCTCTGTTCTGAGTGCACGATGATAATCCCCAGGCCCGACCGTCGCAGGCCATGGTGCGGCTCACCCCGTTTTCCCCTCATCACCGCCGCCTTCCCCAAGCCCCCCAAGAGCCCTACACCAGACGCTTTTGCTTCTTTCAAGTTACCGGCTCCGGGGCCTCTGAGCTATGGGCAGCTTTAGAGAGGTTTTAAAAGAAAAAAANAAAAAAAAAAAAAGAGAGACAGAGTCACGTAAGCCTGGCTCGGCCCTCCCCCAGCAGGGCGCCCGGCTGCCCCGGGGGCAGCGCCCTCCGGGCCCCTCACGGAGCTGCGCGGGAAGAGGGCCGGGGAGAAGCCCCTCA
>WAAD01001409.1:1337-17282 GCA_013389945.1 Fregata magnificens
AAAAACTAGGAAACTTTCTGGTTCCTAAATTATGTATTTATTGGAAAAAAAGAGTCTCAATGTGGACTCTGTCTTTCTGCTTCCCTATAATGGTTTAAAGCATCGATGGGCCAGGAATGCTGAAAACAGCATGATATGCAAAGAAATAATTAATTGATATCTACCTGTGAGCCATGTGATACTAAAGATTGGAATAGCTGAGAGCACCATCACCAGTGGGCAGAGTAATTGGGTATTTCTAGCGCACAACATCTTTAAGAGCAGTTTCAAATGATGTGTTTTATGGGACGTTGGAAAAATTACTACATTTGGTCTAAAACTCTCTGCATCTTACAGTCTTTGGGAAGGAGCTAGGTCTGTGGCAGATGGCAGCAGACAAACAGTGCTGTCTGGTCCTGTGGTTAACTTGTTCCAGCAGGGATAATAGTGATGAGTAAGAGGGGCGCCAAACACAGTTAGACCTTCATATATGTGCAACTTCTATGTACCTTGTCAGCGATACCCAAAATTCAGGTCAACTTTTCAAGCAATTTGCTTGCTTTTATCTGAAGGAATAGTATATAGTACAAAAAGTAGTGCAGCTTAATGTATTTCCTTCCTCTGTGTTATTTTAGGAGTATGAGTGGACAGGGGAAGCAATTACTTGTGGAAATAAACAAAAGCTATTGGCTTTCACAGATTCATTTTTATGGGCCAAGAGAATAGACTTCAACTTACAAGTAAAGATATAGAGAAAGAAATTTTCCACAGAACAGAATTCTCTGTATCCACAAAGACCAGAAATTACAAGGCACACACATACCTCCTTGCAGTGTATTCGTCGACAGACAGACGTTTTCTGTGGTCTGAGACATGTTCTCAGTAGAGAAAGAAGCCTGTCAAAAATGATAAAGATGCACTGTATTTGCAACTGCACAGGAAAATGATGTGTCTCTGTGCAGAGTGGCGGTGAAGTAAATGAATATTACCCACTTCATTGAGGGAATGAGGACTGATACAGAGTACAATTAACCTACGTTAACATTCAGACAGAGTCTGCCTAGTAGACCTACCACTTCTCTAATTAAAAGAAAACAATTTGACCCAGAACTTACCATGTGCAAAAAAGATTGAAATGATCAGTCAGTCGATTTGGCCATCTAATGAGCTCTTTTTAAAAGGGTGGCTGGTTAAATGGTGAAATCAAATATGCAAAGTTAAAAATAAGAAACTTAAGCCATCGATTGATCTAAAGCCCACAGAATGCAACTGCAGTTTTGAGGAGACTTGGATGGGGTTCGCATGGCCAATTCCCCATGTTTCTGAAGGTCAAGGTCAGTTTGTTGATTCTTTTTAAGGGAGTTTTATGAGACTCAAAATTAGTTAAACCAGTACCTGTGAGTATGTTGGATTGTGACTGCTTTTATTGTAATCTATATGCTACATAAGACTGCATGTTTTTAAACCACTTGATTGTTTTTTAAGTTTTGGAAGTACTAGTCTTTTAAAATAGATCTCATTTAAGAAGCAACCAAGACTTACAGTTTATATTTACCTTATCAGCTTGAATGCACTACCTTGTTCTAGTGATGCATATATCTTGCAACTACTTGAAAGATTTTTTTACGTGTTAGATGCTTTATGCCAGTTCCTCTTTCACACACTGTAAAATTAGGTCCAAAGTTAAATATTGCAATCACTAAATATTTTTGGATAGTTTAGAAGGAATTAGTCATATTCTTGTTTCTTTCTATGTTACTACCTTAACTAAAATTTTCAGAGGGAATCTCAGATTTGTTTTCTTTGACCTGGCTGGCTAAGTCACTCGTTAGGATATGAGGCATTTTAATAATATGGAATAATCTGAATTTACCATTTATAGTCCAGAGTCACATGCATTGAAATAAGCTGTAGCAAGGTATAGCTGTGCATTGTGAAGGTCTATCCATTACTTAGGTTAGAGAGCTATAATGATTTAAATCAACTGTGCCTGTTTATTTTAAGACAAGCTGGTTACATGGTGTGCTCTGGAAGTGGGGAGCAGGATGAGATCTGACCTCTTGAACAAGTGTAGTGAGGAGGACTAGCAAATGTTCAGTAAGTCTTGCTGTGGAGGAGGCACTGGGTGCGTGCTGACCATTTGATCAGCATATAAGCACCAGTTCTTGCCCCCTCTACTTTGTGTTCAAGGGGAGGACCAGGACCAGGTGATAGGCTAGAGGAATGGGGTATTGCCAACAAGCCATAGAGTGGTTTACGTGAAAGGCTCTTCTCTTCTAACCACGTACAATATAGTAATTTGTATATCATATGAATCTTGAAATTTTTATTAGCTAATTATTATTATTTCTATTTCCTGAATCATAACATTTCACTCTTACAGGAAGTTTCATTTTGGCTGTTTGTCTGATGCCTATTAAAGTCAGGACAAGAACATCACACCTGTTTGAATTTTTGCTTGTTTTTAGAGTAATTTTGGCTGATAGAGATTACGTCCTGAACTCCTATCCATTCTTTAAGTTTTCCAGAATTAAATTAGGAACAGAGATGTTTTAAACTGTTCTGAATAGTGGAGATGTCAGCTGCTTTGGAGAACTTCTCTAGCCACTCCCATCCCATGCAGCCATGAAGAGAAGGGCATTTCAAAATGCAGCAGCAACTTCTACCCCAGATGCTGGATTCTGCAGTGTTTTATTTTTGTTACTGCCCTCTTCATCTATTGCTTTTTAAGATCTTGATGCTGTTTTTCAATAAGAAGTGGAGAGCTCACCAGTTTCCCAAGTCAGACTCTCATAATGATAACGTGCCAAATGTGTATCAGGTGCAGCTCGTGCATGCTGGAAGAGATACCTGCCAGGTCTGGAGGCATTTCAGAATAGTATGCCCAGTTGTCCAGGACACCCATAAGTCCAAAGATAATTGGATAGGTTAAGACATGGTACAAACCATGAGAATACAAATTGCCAGCACTGGACCTGTCAATAAGAATAGTTTAGGTTTTAAGGCGCCAAAAAGCAAGTGACTTTGAAGAGACACTTTTTTTCCCTATGTGTGGGCTCTCATGTTAATCTGAAATGTGGAGTAACATATTGGTAGTGGTTTTGGCTTCAGACCACTGGACCAAAAGGCAATGATTTATTGTTTGTTTCTTTGTTTAAATAAAAAATCTTCTACCTCTTTTCCCAGCATACAAACCAAAACCAATGACAGATAACTATGCTGGACAGTCAGTATATGTGTGCATGCATGGGATGACAGGAAAAATAGTTACATTTACTTGACAGCATATATCAGCATCTGCATTTTCTATAGTGCTTACTGACTCACACAGTGAATAACTCTAAACCCAGCTTTGAACATATTCCTCCAAGATACCACCTTGTTCATGCTTTAGAAACATTAAGGTCCCCCCCGCCCAGCTAAACAATAATCAGTTATGAACAAGATACTCATATACCTGTGGAAAAAAAAAAAAGATTAAAAAGATTTGCCTGATGTTTAGGTCTGATCCGGACTGTCTGCGTTTCACACAGGTTACACAGCGTTTGCCAGGTTACTGGGTTAGAAAGCAACTCATCAAATGTCTGCTGCTGGCGAGGCTGCAGCAGCTGCAGGATGATTCATGCTGGGGCCTGGGGGCGGCTGGGTTCTCACATCCTGCAGCTCCCCAGACCCTTCCCTCCCAGACCAGCCTAAGGATGTTTCTCCTGGCACTTCCTTGCCACAGACTTGGCAGGAGTTGGGTGCTCTGCTGGTGGTCTGGAGAGGGCAGAACTATTCTGGCATGGTTCAGGACCAGACATATCTTTAAACTTTAAGATGAAATCACATTTGCTTTTGTGCTTCAGGACCAAATGTTTGCAAGGGGCAGGAAGCACTAAAGCAGTTTCCACCTCCCTCAGATATCCCTGTTGTCTTTTAACTTAATAAACCGACATGGCTGACACAGTGACACATAAAATGTTTTGAAGTCACTTTGGAGAATGGACTCCAGCCCTGTAAAGGGTCTTTTAGGCTGGAAATGAGAAAGTTTCATTGTTAAGGACAGCCGGCACTCAGTTGCTTTTCCTGACTCTGTTGCAAGCACTTGGGAGACAAATGATGTGCTTTACATGAGCATAGCCATGGATTATTTTGTTCATTTCCTGAATGGAAGGGAAATTTAAACCACATTTGGCTTAAAAGCACAAAACTGTTGGTACATCTGGAAACAAAAATGAAGACCACCTCAAAGAGCTCCAAAAAAAGTGTGAAGGAAATGAACTTTATCCTATGATGATCAGAAAGGATATCACAGGACATACTGAAGAATTAATGAAACACACTTCAAGAACCAAGGCTGCGTGACGGGAGACTGGCTATAACCAGGTTTGCTCAGTAAAATATTAAAGACCATTTCTCCCTACCCATTTACTTTGACTTGCTACAGAGCACTTTAGGAAGGATAAGAGACTAATAGATACTGAAGAGGCTGTGACTGCACAGTGCAATAGAGGGTAATAGCATGAAAGTTCTGCAGAGAAAATCTGGTCAGAAAGTGTAAATCAAACAGGGTTGCCCCGGAAACAGGCATTTTGGTAAAGTTGACATCTTTCAAACAGCATTTCACAGATCAGCGTTTGTTTTAGAAATGGAATTGTTTTAAAAATATCAAAATGGCATATTGCACCATTTTATTTATTTTTACTTTGAAAAGGCTTGCAGTAATGTTAAAAAACTGCAATGTTTATACAAATATTTTGAGGATTGGAATGTGACCAGAGCTTTCTGGTTTTCAGTTTTCACTCCCAAATGAACCTCATGGATCATTTCTGAATGTTGACTTTTTCTTCCCACTACGTATTAAGAATTTAAAAAANTCTTAAACATGTACTTTGTTGTATTTTATAAATACACCCAGACTGTACCCTGCTGCTCATCAACTACCCAGATAGAAATAGGGCACAGAAAAAGTACCCAGATCAGCAGCAAGGCTTAGTCATGTTCCTCCAGGTCTTAGGTGACCTTGAAGCAGGGCTGAGTCATCAAAACACTCAACTAAAAACACTCAAGCACACAGCGAGGGCACTGCTTCATTCTTGGACTAGAGTTGGGCACGGGCAACTTCCTCACTGCTCAAAAGATCAAAGGAGAACCCTGCCTCTCCATCAGGCATGGTCTTTCCCAAGGCTCACCTGAGATGAGCCAGGCAATCACCACACCTGCCAGAGGGCTGTGCATTGCCCGTGAAGGCAGAACACCCAAAAATTTAATATTAGGCTCACCTGAATAACTTGTCCCAAAGCTGTCATTATTGTGAATATTAACTGTTTCTTTTTAGCCCCAAGTTATAATGATTAGTATATAATGTTGCAGTAGACGGATGACAAATCAAAGCCTTAAGTGTGGTGAAATGTCCTGGAAATGTGAAATAGATTTTTTAAAAAGTAATAAAAATCATCCAACACAGCACCTGTGGGTTTCACTTTTATAGCTCAGAAGCAAGAATATTTTTACAATAATCCTTTGAACACACACTAGATTAAGGCTGGGAAAGAAGTGGGTGTTTACACACAGCACTGTGGTATGATTTTTTTTTTTAAAGTGTACTAATTGTTTTGAGAGCCACCAAAATAGAGAGTAATACACAAGTCACTGAATCTCTCAGTCATTCAGCCTGGAACAAACACTTAATTCTCCATTTCAGGCAGCAGATCTCCAGATTTTTCTAAGTCCTCAGCTGTACCGAAATGTTGGAAGACCCTTTGCTAATCTTTGGTCTATCAAAGGTGGTCGAGCTACCTCAGGGTTCTCTAGGTTATATTTTAACTGGTGACGGGTGAACTGTGATAGATTTAGAGATCTGAGTATCTCACAAGAGATCTGAAATGGTTAAGGTGCTTTCTGAGCAGCTTTGTTGACTGCAAGATATGTAAAGGCACATTCAATAGGGTAAATTCAATGTGGTGGCATTGGTCACAAAAAGCGACACTGTGAAAGAGCCATAAAAGTAAATCCTGTGTGTTACTGCTTAATTCCATTATATATTATCACACTTTGGTTATTTTAAACTTAGTTTCAGTAAATATATGGGATTTTAGTCCTTCATTGGTAATTCAGTGGTATAAGAGAACTGTAGAAGAGAGAAAAAGACATAGAAGATCATTCTAGGAATATTCTCAAATAAAAAGGCTAGTGATAAGAGCATTGTACTTTAAAATCAACTATTTTATGCTTGACCTGAACTAGAAACTAATATTCCTAAACTTGGAGTCTCAGCTCCCCAGTGGAATAATTAAACGGATGTTTCTAGCTAGAATGTTTTACATTATACCACAACAGTTTAACAGTTCACTATGTCTAGGATTGATTCTGACTGTTCTTAATTTGGCTTCGAGGAGGAAATTGCTCTGTTGGGTTTTTTTTTGTTTGTTTGGGGTTTTTTTTGTTTTTGTTTTTAAATCAGCACAAGCAGGACTGTTTGAAGCCACCCAGGAGGTGCAGGATTTTAGAAGCAGTCCTCCTATCAGCACAACAAGGGCAAGTGAGGACGAAAATGCTGTGAAACAGAGAGAGTGCAGTATGTGATCATGGCGTTCACTGAGCATAACGCACCACAACACAATGCATGCCCAGAGCGGTGGGCTGGGTGCAGAACTCCCGGGCCTCCCCTCCCACCAGCTGTTCCAGCTGGCAGGTCCTGCTCCTGATCTCACAAGTGCAGGTGATAAATATGGTGAGACACAGCAAAGGACAGTGAGCAAAATGTGGGTCTGGGAGCCCAAGCCTCCTGAGCTGCCATGATGTTGTGGTACAAGCTTGCTGGTGTGTGGACACAGTGCCCCTTCTGTGTTTCAGTTCCTACATCTTCCACAGTGACTGGAAGGAACTACCCAACTGAAACTCCCAGCGTACTATCAGGCCCTCCTGTTATCGCTTCCTGCTGTTACTGACGTAGTCTCTACAACCCTGATACTCTTCTTCTGGCAGCCCTTGCTTATGACATCTTTAAAAGGGAATCCTTTAGAGAACTGCCTTTTTCATTCTCTGCTCCCACTCTCAGCTCTCAGTGCTGCCAACATCAACTAGAAGTTATTATTTCTTCCGTAAATCCACAAGTTACTCCTACACTACTCCCATAGTCTCACAGTTTCTACAATTGCCCAATGCCCCACAGCTCTGAGCGCTGACCACACAGACCATTCCTTGTGTGGGATGCGAAGCCCACCACGAAGGGCCATGACCTTAGAAAGGAATTGTTTTCATTTAAGTGCAGCCTTTCATAAGTGGGTTAAGAGTCTAATGGGTAAACGGAGGTCCTGGCCCTGGAGATACTTTCTAAGATCTTTGAGAAGCCTGTTTATCAGAGCTTGAAAGAAATCTCACTGTGGCCTTACAGTAAATCAAACAATCCCTTTCCCTGTGCTTTGTGGTTTGAATAATTTACAATAAGCCTGTTTTCAGAGACAGAAACAGGTGGTTGGGGTGGTGGTGGATAAAACTCAAGGCTCTTTTATAAATGCAGCTTCAGAGGAAATATGGTAAAAGGGCTATGACTGACCTGCACATGAAAACATGAGATAAAACCAGAAGGTGTAGCCCAAGCTGGCTTGTTATCAGCTCGGTTTGATAGTGAGCACAGTCTTCATTTGAAAAGGTGCAAAAAGGTACAAAAAACCACAAACGGTGACCCGGAATATTGGCTGTGTTGCAGCAACTTCCTGCTGACAGACCAGCGTGTGGGAACCATAAATCCAAACCCGGAGAGCTCTGTCTGCAAAATCAAATCCTCAGGTGATCCTGGCCTCACACACCACCTCACAGAACATCTTTCTTCCAGCTGCTGGGAGAGCTGAGGAAAAGACAAATACGGATTGCTTCAGTGGCCTTTGGAGGCCTCTGGGCACTGACACAAAGCAAAGATGCTGTGCATCTTCTCTGCTTTGCTCCGGGCTGTGAGTGAGCAGCCACGCGGTGACACTGCCAGGGCAAGGTGAGCACAGGCTGGACTCTGTCCAGAATCAATTCCACAAAGTGAGTTTTTCTCTTCAGTGCAAGGTATTTGCAAACATTTGGTACTATCAACTCAGGAATGTGAGAATACAAACAACTGGCTGTGTCCCAGCACTATGGGAGAATTACCGCTTAGAAACTAGCAACAATGCTAATGCTCTGTATCTTCTGTGACCCAGAAAAGGGAACACATCCCATTCTGAGCCATATCTATACGGGTATCTATATGAGATGCCAGATCCATCAGGTTACTGAGGACTTCACTCACACCTTTAATAGCCTTAAAAATTAATCTCATTCATGAAACCTTCCCAAAGCCATATTATGGGCTAGCCCTTTCTCTCCAAATCTTCCCTGCACTCCCCTGAAAGGCGTTTCCTTTCACACTGTAACTTCTGCAGAAGAAACAATGCTTATTTTTGCACCGGCCTTAGTACTAAGTGCCCTGCCTTTAGCAAAGGTGTTGGAACGTATCAGCAATGTGCCTTTTAATAGGTTCAAACTTCTGAGATATTTTAAGTTTGGAGCTACATGACAGAGTTGCCAACAAATGATCCAGCAAAAAGAAGCAGTGCAAAAGGTGAAAAAAGGGTTCATAATGCCTGAAGACTTCCACAAGTTTAAGGCAGTGTTTTTTGTAAAAGTAGTTCATCCTCAGGAACAACAAGAAGAAAACATGAACTAGGATATCATCCATTAAGCAGTAGTTTCACATGTGCGTGCCATCATAAGAAAAAGCTACACAGAAAAGTCAAAGGAATATTTTCTTTTCTGAACTCACATTAAGTTGCTGACAAAGAAATTTGAACTTAAAGGCTGTATTGGACTTGATCTAGAGAAGCATGCAAGGCAGCATGAACCCTCTGGTAAGTCCTAGCACGGGCTAGCTGCACCTCAGGCCTGAGTGTGCAGGACAAGAACGTGCTATGTATCTGCAGACTCCCTCCCAAAGCAAGCAGATGGTTGCCACAGACGGAGAACAAATGGAAACTCAGTTCATTTGACCTCCACAAGCAACTGTGGCAAATCGCTTTAATGCTGATAACTGGTGGTATTGCACATGTTTGTCCCAAGCAACAAGCAGGACTCTCATTCTGGCTGGGGTGTTAGGGCCAGATGTCTCCCTTCAAATATCCTTTGCTAAAGTGTCAGTCCATCCCTGAAAACTGATGCAAAGAGGACAGGCTATGCCTAACAGAGAAATGCCGAATGTGCACCAGAGGGGCTGCTGGGCGGGGATTGGATCCAGGGAACTGCATAAGCCAAGTGGCACAGTGCTACACAGAGTGCAAAGTTTGGGACTCTACATCCCTGCCCCATGTGGCAAATGTCACAAAGCCTCCAGTGTTTTGGGACATTTACAACTGAAGTTACCAAAAGCTTCTGGTTAGTGTTTTGCATGTTTTGAAATAAAGCGTTCAGCAGAGCTGAAATTTATTAATTTTGAAAACTAAGCCATCTGGAGCATTAGCTGCTTAATTACAGCAGAAAGAGTCATGAATGAACAATGTGAAACACTTTCTATTTTCCATTACACGATTCAGAGTTTGTCTGAGCCTTTTTATTCCTTGATTAAAAAAAAAAAAAATGCGAGCAGTCATGTTAAGTTGTTCCTTCAGCTTTGTTTTCTTCTTTTCACAAAGTAAAAAAACCAGTAAACCAAAGAAAAAACGCTTCCACCCCAAAACCAAAACCTAAGCCCTAACTATGCAGTGATAAAGTTCGGTCTCTCTTTACAAAGCAGCGATGACAACAGTCACCACATACAGATGAGTATGGAAGAAAAATAATAAAAGAAAAATGTTTTGTTTCTCGATTTATTATTGCATTTAATGTAATTTTTCCCCACTGGGTTGTAAATCACTTGCCTTTTTGTGCTTTCACTCATTCTCACCATTTCTGAACCTAGGGCAAAACCCAACTTGAAACAACATGGACTTGATGAGTTTACTCTGCTTGAAACAAGGAAGCCTTTGTCCCCTATGCCCTGGGCAACTTAAAATACAATGCCTCTATCCTCCTTTGCCATGAGACCTTCAGTCAACATTCCCCATGCTTTATGACAACTGAACCAACAATTAGGCCTGAGGCATTCAAACATGACATTTGAAATAGAGGGTTCATTGACATGTATGAACCCTGTAGTGTGCTGCAGTTGTCTCCTGCAATATAAAGGTACAAAGGTAAATTGCTGCTACAACCAATTGTTTTTCACGGCTGCTTTTTCACTCTTGCTGTTTTGCAAAAGAGAGTGAAATTTACAAGTTGCTCTATATAGCGTGGGTTTTCCTGCATTTTTGAGAAAGGAATTTTACCAAACATTTTTACAAATGTCTCCCTTCTCCCACATATGATGCCACAGTGCTAGCTAAAGCACTCTTCTACAGTGTCCCAGGGCATGTCTCAGCCCTGAAGCTGTTCCCTGTTGCATGCTGATAAAGAACGAATGCTGCCTAACAGGTTTGTCCTGAAGAGAAACTGTCTGATACTGCAGATTCCCACAGCCTGCAATGCCTGCTACACTGAAATGCAGAAGCCCCCAGTGCTGATGTAACTAGTCAGGGTTGTTCAAAGTGGACCCTGAGATGTTCTGCATTCGTGCCACCCCTCAATCCATGGGGGTACCAGAAGGAGGGAAGATTGAATTCAGGTACAACCAGCTAGTTAAAAAGGAGGCCACAAAGCAGGATGAAACACTGTTTCTGCGCATAGGGACCTCTCTGGGCATACTTGAAGGTCACTTAACAGACCCTGGGGGAAGGAGGTGGTGATGCTGTTGCCAGGTGCTCCATGCTGGGTTTTCCATGGTTATTTCTGCCATGTAGCGGTGAGGACTGCCGGTAGATGAAACCGCTCTCCTACTGGGAAGGCCACACCTGGATGAATGGTTGCGTGTATATTATCAACAACATCATTTGGGTAGTTACCTTCAGAAACAATAGTTTTCAGAGTGCCAAAAAAACATATTGCAAGATTCCGAGACTGGATGGACCACTAATAAGCAGTATTAACACAGGACAGAAAAAAAAAAAGTGACTGATTGTCAAGAGATGATGATTGCCCAACATCGTAGGGGAAACTGAGGCAAAGAAAAAAAGCAATAAAAGTTATTTCCTTGCATATAGCTAGTCAGTGATAGAATAGAACTAAATTCCCCATTCCTTATGTTCAGACTGCTAGGTCACAGTGCCTTGTATCCTCTTAGGTAATAAATGCCTTGGAGAGCTCTGCTTCCTGCCCATCTGGTAATAGATGTTGACTGGTTTTGAAACTTATATAATGTCACATGTATTATGGAGCATTCTTCAAAGGCTCAACTTCACATCACTCTAGCAGAGTGGCTGAAAGTGCCTGAATTTTGATAATGGTGAAAAATACTTTTGCTATATTTGTGCATTGCTCAAATAGGTGAAATTTCTGTATTTTTCATATTGTAATCAGCCTAAACATTCAGATACCAATTGTGTGCAAACTGTTTTGAGCAGGTTAGTGCAAAATTTAATTTGCACTCACCCATCTGATTCAAGGGAAGTGTAAAATATACTTATTGCACCATTTTCACATGTTACAGTAATTTGCTCAGCACGACTTCCTGGAGTTGAACCAAGTGGCTGAAAACAGCTAGCATTCAGGAATCCTACCACAGCAGACAATAACAAAAAAACTCCCTAGAAACACTGGAAAGAAATAAAAGAGAAAGAAAAACAGACTGAATAGAAGACAAGCATTTCTTAACTCTTCCTTAGCTTTTCGTTAACGTGTCCCCAAAATAAAGCAACACCTGAGACACGGAAAGCTGTATTGCAGAAATGTTTGACCAATAAAGTACTTCAGCAACCAGGTATCCTGCAATGATTTGAGTTTTGTCATGGTTTGCCATGGGGTGTTCCAAGAGATACTGAGCAAACTGGCTGACTGCTACACAAATCAACTTTGCAAGCTTTTACTCTCACTGTGTTCCAGTTTATTCTTCCATTTGCTAAAGCTGTATCTCACTGAAATGATGTATCATTTTAATCAGTGCAAATGGGCTAACTGAGAGTGCAATGCATTGCTTAAACACACCTCATGCAGCAAAACACATAGGCATATGCTTATCTTTAAGAAGGTGAATCTTTCCAGTAAATTAAGCAATGCTGAAACTGAGTGTCTAAAGTCAAGCTGATGCTTTTGTACTGGGATGGACCAAGTTGCCACTTATCTATTTTCCCCTTTTTGCTCTCCTGTGAGGCTTCTCCTTAAATCACCTGTGCTGTTTGCACTCCAGTCTTGCGTAGGTGAAACACGCAGCTGCCCGACTGAAGTAACCAACAGCACCTTAGCTCTGCAGGGTACTGAAACAAGTCTTGGTCTCTTCAAATCATTGATTGTCCAGGAGACGACAAAGAAAGGCAAAACAATCCCTTTGTAATGCTCAAGAGTCTTTTCTGTTTCTTAGGCTGGCAAACAACCACTGCTAAGCTGTTTTTCAGCATGTGTCATTTTGCTGGATTGTTCCCAAGTGTGAGTGGAAATAGCGGTAACAGCAGTTGAGGTTTATCTGCAATAGGATTACCAGATTTCCTATAACAGTTCTTGGAGGCAGATCGTTCCATTGTGCTCCAGTGGAAGAGATCTGAGACCTGCTCAAGAGAGGGAAGTCTCCACTGCAGCTTCTATTCAACGGCATCCAGAGTTTTTTCCTACTGTGTTGCACAAGCTACTGCCTTTGCCTTCTCACCTACTCTGCCCTCACATGCCTCTTTTCCGTTATTCTGGCACTGACAAGGGAGCTGCTTAATCTTCTGGACTGCTGTGCCAAGATATTCCACCCTTCCTCCTTCCCTTCCACAAGGCTGTGGCCATACACTTACAGTTTTCTGCCCGCAACACCTAGAAAGACATTTCTTATACGCTCCTGTCTTTTTCTGTTCCCCATCCTCTTAACCCATGAATTCAATGGATTTTTCCACATGTGGAAATATCCTCTCTCCATCATTAGAGTTTATAAAGGAAAAATATGGCAGAGAAAAATTGGTATTGTATTAAAAAAGAAGGGATGAAGAAGTGTTTGCGGGAGAGAGAGCATAATGTCCCTGTACCTCTTATACTCACTCCCATCTCAGCTTTTCCATGGCTCACATGAGATTTTCGCTGCAGTAATTCGGGCATCCTTAATGCCCATTGTAGCACATAGACATCCCTTCACATGGCCTTTCCTTCCTCCTCCTTGACAGGTCAACCCAGTGAGGGGCAGCACTCAGATGTAGATCCTGCTACAAGTAGTCATCCTGGCCAGCAAGCAGTTGCCAGAGAAAATAGATATAGCTGTTTTCCCTACATTTCTCTCCCAAACTGGTGGTGTCAGTATTAGGGTTACAATTCTTTGCTTAGCNTCTGAGTATCAGAGTTGACATTTTCTGTATAAATATAATTTAACCCTTTGACATCTGAAAGGAAAAAATTACATGCAATATGTTAATATGAAAGAAATAACTGATGCGCAAGCCATGGAAATGAGCTTTGATTCAACAAATACCCTTTACAGTGTAATTTTATCTAATAGCCAACTACATTTTGGCATTTTAAATCTAAAATTGAATGTTAGAAGGAGGAGGAGGTCAACTGTACTTCAATCTCCTAGCAAAACCAATCACTACAGCATAATGATATGAATTTTGGTAAAGTACAACAGAAGGACCAAACCCCGAATTGTGTTAAGCTTTACTGACCTTTGGCTCACAGCTGCACATTCATACTCCACTTACTAAAGCCATTTATTCAGATTTTTGTGTAAAGTTACTGCTTTTAAAGTCTCTGTATGATCGCCTCAAGAGGTTACTCAATTATTTATAATGCTGATGCAGAAAAGCAATATATTCTGAGGAAGGCATACCATTAATTAACATGTCTTCTTCCTTATCATTGCCTTTTTCACATTTTAATCCCATTGTCAAGGATGTCCTCATTCATTAATAACTTGGGCAGGCGAGTTTTGCCACACTCCAAAACACAACATTTGTTGACTGGAATGTAAGAAGGACTTGTGTGTTATCTCTGCTTGAGCAAGAAAGCTCACTTAAATGTGATGTCACATACCTTAATAGTTATTTTGGAGTTTATTTTGAAATACAGCAGTCACCTAGACTTTATTAGTGTTTTTTCTGCCATTGTATAGGCTGGTGAAGTAAGTCTAGGATAAGTTCACTGCCTCTGTGTTGACTTATTTTTTGCTGTAGGGAATTGCATTATTGATTTTGCTCCCTCTCCCTAAGTCACAAATCACTTATTTCATTCAAATCTGCAAACGGATTGCTCAGACTGATCAGTCCCAAACCACCAATCCAATCATTGATGCTGAGATAAACTCATTGCCCTCGCATGCTGAGTCAAACAATTTGCCAGCTTGCACTTGATAGATGGTTCCCTAAAATGTTTATAAAGGTGAAAATGTAACATTTTCATTTCCTATATTATAAACTAATGCAATATCATATGGACCTTCTAAGTCCTTAATTCATTTACATTGAGTTCAATGAGGGTACCCTAGAACAACACTTGGACTCAGGTGGACAGTGTCTTCCTCATACTCTGTAAATATTGCACAATAGGGTCAAGCCAAATAAAATGTTAGTCAGGACGCTACGATGAATAGGTATGGAACTTTTTCTTTCCAGCATCTTCTTGCCCTTCTCTCTGTCTCTGAACAGCAAAGTTGATCTGAATGTCTGTGTCTGTGTGGCCAGCCAGGGCAAGTGCCCTCAGTGTCCCAGTCATTTACTGTGGGGAAGAGGCTAGCGGTGCTCCCTCATTTTCTGTGCAACTCTGTTTCCCTGAAGGAGGGTTTTCATCCCCAAATGGAGCCAGACAAAATCCCTTTGAGAGAGGGGTAGTAAAGGCACCCTTTGAAGTCAGGTATGAACCCAGGGCTTCTAACCAAATATTATGCAAAGGAACCAGTTCCCTCTTCCTTTGGTACTGATGAAGGTTTCAATCTCTGGAGGAGTAATCTAGAGGAAACTCATGAAAGAAACCCTTTTGGCATATTCTGTCAATGACGTTTTGATCTTCCGTGTGGAGATTAGTATTTCTAAAAGTAGATTCCAAATAGATATAAACATTTTGATTACAGGCAAGAGAACAAATGCATTTTAAACTTATGCTAAGTGATGGCAGAAAAGTAACAACAAAAGAGCCTGGGTAAAAACCCCATGCAATGCTAAGTGAGAATTGATGAACTTTATTAATTAATACCTTAAATTTATCTAGGACCTCTTATTACAAGCTCTGAATTCTCTCACTAAGCATTTCTTATGTCTCAAGGCCCAGGGGTAATGTCTGATGACCACTGGTACATGAATATACAATCGTAATGAAGCATTTAGGAGGAAGAATATTGCCAGGAACATTTTAAAGCATTAATAACAGTAAACTGCACTGATTTTTATGAATTCATTAGGATCGACTGTGTCAGAAATGACCTAATAAAAGGCCATGAGTCAGTTCAAGGAACCTTCAATAGTTCCATACCTAATATAAAGAAAGAAGTAGAATTAAAAGCATGAATGATATCTGCTTTTATAAATGAAGGAACCCGATCTAGTTTTATATATTTTCCAAATGGGGAAAATTAATTCATTTCCATTTTGGAACAATCAACTGCAAATGTTATTAAAACTACGGCTGGTTTTGAGTTCTCTAAGCAGACAAAGTACTTGAAACCATAAAATTTACTTCAATAGTTCAAAAATAAGCCAGACTGACTGAAATTCAATTCATGAAAGAATAGTTCATCCATGTACTAAAACCTTGGGGTCTGTTGTCTCCTCTGTATATTTGTGAAGCTCTCAGCAGCATTACTTAGACATAAATGATGAACCATATGCCCTTTCCAGCTTATGTCTTAATGACAATGGTGCTTGCTAGAATGTACAGAGCTGAACTGATGCCCAGGTCTGAGGTCAGAAAAAAGTTTTTCTTCTGGGTGTATGGGCC
>WAAD01001410.1:15538-52571 GCA_013389945.1 Fregata magnificens
GGCTGGGGTCACCTTCGCGACCGCACGCTTCGGCGACCCGAGCCGTCTTAGCGCCTTGCGTGCTTAAAAAAGTCACAGCCTCGAACGTTGTCCTGTATTGGTGCCGTCGTACGTCACGAAAAAAGATTAACGTGCAGCTGCTAGGTCCTTCCTGGAGATAGCTTGACGTGTTTGGCCATTACCTCTTGTGACACGCTGCATTTCGTAATAAGGCTTTTGTTCGCGGCAAAACAGCCTGGTGTTAATGCCGTCGTGATAATTTTTAATATGAAATTTCCTCCCTTTCTGTCGTAGGACAGTGTATTTAACAAGAGTGCAGCATGATTTCTCGAACTTAAAGTTTCACATGCGAATCACTTTATTGGATCATATTAACTGCTTTAAATATATAACACCCGTCTCAAGTTTATGCTATAAGCTTGTTTTTTTACAGACTATGTAGACAATAACTACATATTCCGGTTGAAATAATGATGTTTTATTAACACCTCTTACAAACTTGTTGGTAAGGCAGCAGAGTCACAAAGGCCTACCGCGTTACTATTAACACAGCTCCTTAAGGGAGGATGCCCCACCAGAAGCTGTGCTTACAGGTATCGATCGGGCAGGCTCAGACCCTGGCTGCTCGCACCCCAGCTGGCAGACCTCACCGGCGACAAATTCTGACTGGTTCCAATTAACCAAAACAGCAAACTGCACTATTGCCAACTGCGGCAATCAGTGAGTCTGACAAGATAATAGAATTTGAATATAGTAAATTGACTTGGTAATTTATATAAAAACCAAATGGATTTGTGTTCTGCACTAGTTTTAATGTTTAAGAAGGGCCGTGAAATTCGGCTCGCACAAGCCTAGGGCTCATCCTGCAAGTGACTTGTAGAATTAGGCCGTAATATTTCACCTATTTCTTCCCAATTAACTGGTAAACTGATTTGATAAAGTGAAAACTACAGTCTGTTTTCTTACATTGCATTTCTGTGGTCGGCTTGCATAATAGTATAAAGAAGATGGCAGCTGCTACTACTACTTTTGTATGAATATCTGAAATGTTAATTGATTTCACAGTTTATACATGGCATAAAGGTCCTTGTGCATGCTGTCTTTCAGACACATTTACTTGTTTTCCCTCCAGCCAGGTGTCCTTGACATCTCCATGGCAGAACAAGTCTGTCACCCTAAGTATTTGACTTTCAAAAAATAAAATGAAGAGAATTTTAAGTATCGTTTACAAGTGGTGCCAGGCTGACAGCTCTTCTCCAATGGCTTTTTAGTTCAAACACACAAAATAACAGGCAGTTGCAATGCAAGTGTCCCTACAGTGTCACTTCTGCTTTGTGAGGCTTCGGTAGGTTTTTCAGCATGTTGACCTTACCCCTTAGATCTGAGATTTAGTCCTTAAGTCACCAAGAGTGTTGTGACTCTGCAGATAAAGCTGTTTTGGTTAGCTGCTGGGGAGGCAACGGGTGGTTTTAGGTTACTCCAGCATTTCTAGAGGTGGGAACTGGAGTCCCTTGCTTTATCCTGTCTCAGCAGCTGGGGCTGTGCAGGGATGTAACTTATGTCGTCAGTTAGGAGAGTTTTCCTTCCCCACAGCTGCTGAATCTTCCCCCTTGAAGTTTCCCTGAGGACCCTGAGGATGGCTCGGAAGAGGACGGTGGGCTGGAAGAGCCCATGCCATCAGCAGCAAGGCGCTCCGGCTGCAAGCAGTTGCTGGCAGCACACAGAGTTCACAACCTGGATTAGACTAGAACTTGCTCTTCTGTATCAGATGACAAGTGACCAAAATAGAGGTCCCATTCACTCCCCCACAGACGCTATGCCATATAATCCTTAGAACCAGTGGCAGAAGAAATTACTGGTTTTTAAGATGATTCTGTTTTCTCATTGGCTTTGCAGTGGCCAGGAGCAAAGTCTCTGACCGTGCCGTCCTCGTGGTGGAGAGTCTCCGTCAAGACAAATGAAACCACCGGTGTATTCCTTCCACTTCGACTCCAGAACAGCACTGAGGCAGGATCGCCTGGTCACCTGCGCTGACAGAGCAGTGAACTTCGCTATCGGGTCACATACCATGTATTTCATTCTCCAGGAGCTGTGAATCTTTAACCCCACCTTTTCTTTTTCCTGAAGAAAGACCTCCAGTACAGCCCGCTATTACTTCTCAGCAGTCAGCAAGGAGTGCTGCCAATTCAAAACATTTTCCCTTTGATGCTGCAGTGAATGCTGAACTTGTGTGCAATAATAACTTCTTAATTATTTAAATTCTTAAGGATTTTAAGGCTCTTGAAATCCAGAACTCTAAAACGTGGTGTATTCATCCCACACTTTCTGTATAGGAATGAGTTTTAACTGTATCAAATATAAATAGCTACAAACACAGCTTTTACACATTAAAAATGTGCTGGGTCCAAGGATGATTTTGCAGGTGGATTGACGCAATAAAAAATAAGGTCAATTTACATTTAATTTTTTTATGTCGGAATAAATGATGCCCTTTTTGTCCTCTCCCAATTTTGTTTGCTGTTTTTAGTCAATAACAAGACATTTCCTTCCTGGGTAGTGAAACATCCTTAGCTCAAGCAAGAAGGGTAAAATACAGATTCCATATTTCCAATCCTAAATTTCTTTTTTAGACTAATAGCTTTACAACTTTTGGCAAAAACTTAATGCTATCTGTTGCTTCAGTTGCTTTTTTAGGTTTTCACCTTAAAATTTCCTGTATCATATCCACAAGAGCAGAGCAGAAGCCTGCATTTCTTGTTTTAGAATACTTATATTTTTCTTTTTATCACTGTTCAGAATGCAGTGGTACTTTTCTTTAACAACTATGTTTAAACATTCAGTATTAAAAAAAATCAGCTTACAACTAAACTTCCCCTTTTCAGATGCTCCTATTACTATTCTCTAGATATTTTCTTGGCCTCCCCCCAAAAAAAAAATCAATTTCCTTTTCTGGTTATTAAAATGTCTCTTATTACATTTTGGACTAAAAGCTCTAGGATTGCTTTTAGAAAGATGGGATTTATTAAAAGAAAGGGATCTCATATGAGATAAGATGAAGGACTTTGGTAGGGAGAAATCTATAACCAGACTCAAAATACATCTTGACTACTATTGAGGTCAAGTAAAAATTAAAATCTAGGATGATTTTGAATGGAAAATGTCTCTCATTCTAGTGAACAGACAAATATATGACAGACACACACAAACTTGCATCCACATCTGTAGACTCTAAATTGTAAATTCCTTCTGTTAAGATAGCTTCTGGCCCAATAGCGCATTAAAACCTAAATTTGTCATGTGGCATGTTTTTCACAGCACTGTAGCGTTCTGGCACCTGGCCATCTGGTAGACTCCAGAGCTCTGATTTATAGCCAGGACTCAACCCATAGGTGGACAGGGGAGTTAAAATTCACCTAATTCTCACTCTAGATGCCTGGGTCTAATCTGCAATTCGCCAAACTCCACACAACCACCAGCTGGCCTTTGGGGGTTGCATTAAGCCCTATCTCGTGCTTAAGCTGCTGGACTGCTCAGAAGTGGCACTGGTCTGCATCTGGGCCGAAGGGGCTGGTCTGGCTGGCTCTCGTGGAGCAGGAGCGACAGCAGCGTCAGGAGAGACCTCCCCATTGCTCAGTGGTTAAGTTATTCCCAGGATTTTGGGGAGTCAGGTTTGCTCCTTTGCAATCTCCAGACCTGCATTTTCTACCTCCTACAACCTACTCAGCTGGAAGGATGCTCTGGTAGATGGTGCTTTGCTTCTGTTCTTGTAATCCTGTGTCTAATAGAGCAAGGAGAGAAAGAATCCAGACTCCACCACCAGCAGTGCGAGCGAGTGGGTCTGGGTCCCTCTGCTGAGTGCTTGAGATGCGTGGTGAAACCACTGTTAATCTAGGCTGGACCTCACGAGCGAGTGACCCCCTGTGCTGCAAGGAAAGGTTTGCTGCTCCATGGAGGATGGAGCCTGACTGGCCGTCCAAAAGTAAATAAATAAACTGAGGACCGATGACTTGCTTTTCAGCTTTCATTTTTTAAACCCAAAATAATTCAAATGTGTGCCAATTCTGCCGGGCTTTTGAAGCGCAGTTTGGTAATCCTTGTCCAGAATATTCTGCAGAAGCAATGCCGTTTGCGTTTTCTATTGGGATTAACTCAGAAAAAGAGCATGGAATTGTTGTCACTAATAGCAAAAATACAGTGATAGAAAATGTGTGCAGATTGTGTTCGGATGTATTCTAACACCTAAGCCTGGAAGTGTAAGCTATGGTCTGATGAGAGAGGTCTTACTATTTAATAAATATGGTTTACAAGTTGATTTTAAATTTGGTGGGTAGTGAAATGACTTTTACTCCACTCAATGGAGGTTAATGAAAAACATACTTAAGTAAATATATGAATAGCTGCTTAGTTTAGGAAGCAAGAGGACTTTTAATCTGCAAATTGTCCAACTCTGTGATAATTTTGTGGCAATGCCTATGTTGCAACATAAAAATTAGAGCCATTTTTCCATTGGAGAAGATAAATCACTGGATCCATTGTTGGTATCTTCTAGGGTCTGGTTACACTATGAAAACTACCAAGCATGACTGTTCAGGATTTTCTCTTCGTTATTGAAAAGCCATCAACTATTTTTAGGACCAGCAACCATCGGTCACTACTGGCTTGGAGGTTAATGAAAAACATACTTAAGTAAATATATGAATAGCTGCTTAGTTTAGAAAGCAAGAGGACTTTTAATCTGCACAGAGTGGGGAGAGTCCCTGCCGCCGCTCCTGTCTGCAGGGGACATTTCCCTCCTTTGGTGGTTACCTCTTTTAAGGGTCCCTGTTGCTGCCTTTACAGGTTGGGCATACGCTCAGCAGCTAGCAACCAGCTTTATATCGCCGTTGCTTCCGATACAGGCACTTACCAACCAAGATAATCAGCACCTAGCTCAGAACGAGAGTTTTGCACATTTAAATGTAAGTGCAGACCACAACAAACTACAGTTAAAACCTGCATGGGGCAAGTATAACCCATATAAATATATATATTTATATATGCCCATGTATAGCATATACGTATTTGAAAATGATGCCGAATTGGATTTATGATCAGCAAGTGAGAAATCTATTGAAACCCATTCTTAACTACAGATTTTTTCTTCAATGTTGAGCTGTCTTTTGTCTTGGCCGTCTCTCCCTGTTACAACTGGCTTTGAAGACTGACTGTCTTTCAGAGAAACAAGAGGAAGAAGAGCGCACAAGAAGTAGATACAACCTAAGATAAATGGACGTAGTCTCAGGGGAGGGGAGAATGTAAGCATATAATGTTAGGGCAGTCTCCGTGGGGCAGATAGTGTTCAGATCACAACTGCTGCATAATCTGTGCTTGTGCCTCCAGCAGACACTGCCCATAGCTATGTAACAACATCTCCACAACAGGCAATTTCCCCCAAATGTAAAGAATGTACTGGACAAAGGCTAATGGCTACACAGAAGCTGATAACGCTTGTTATCCATCTGCAGAAGAGAATCTCTAACTACAAAGTGAACATTTGCAATGCCCAAGTAGCATGAAGAGAAATCCTAATAACTCTCAGGATGTTAAATGCTCGAAAACCCAGATTACGGTAATGTCTTGAACAACAAGACACTCAGATTTTTAATCATCTGTAGAAGAGATGCTGAGCTCAGATATAATACAAAGACAGGAGGATTTCACAGGGCTTAGTAATTCTTTTTTTCTGGCTGTTAACAAGCCAGAGCAAACTATTACCCAAAGAAATAATGGTTAGTTAGCAAGGAGAGTGGGCTTAAAATGGTTCTGTAAGTAAGGGAGTTACAGTCAATACCTCAGCTTTTCCACGTGCACTGAGAGGTATTAGCATAACGCCGTGCGGGAGAGGTTGCAGCTCCTGTGAACCGTGTCTTTGACCAATGGCAGCCGCAGGCCTGGCAGCCGTGCAGGGCTTCCTGCCCCCGTGGACAGGCAGTTAAGCCTCCTAACGCCGCGGCTGCCTGAGACGGTGACAGTCCTTGTCCTCGAGGCCTCAGGAAAGGCAGGAGCCGCGGCGGACGGGCTGGCCAGGAGGCACCGTGCCAGCAGCAACGGCCGTCCCGCTGGGGTGGGCAGCGGGGGCCCCCGCCTCTGCCCCTGCGCAGACACAGAGCAGCCATCCCCGTGCGTTTGCTGTAATCAGAGGGGCTCTGCCGCAGAAAGGCTTCACGGCTACCCTTTATTTCTGCATCTCAAACAAACAGTCTTTCGGGCCCCAAACATCAGCTGGAAAGACGAGCGGAGGAGGCTGCAGCGGCGCTAACTCCTGCCGGCGCTAAGGACCCCTCCCGGGAGAGCCCCCTGCGATGGGGACAGCCTCCGCCCTGGGGGTCGCCCAGAGCGGGTGGGAGGAGGCCCCGAAGCTGCTCCACCAGCAATATCGAATGGCTGATTTCCTGCACACATCCCTTTTCCTGATGCGCTGCGTATAGGCCAGGGGTGCGACCACCCTGCTGGCAGACAGGCCGGCCCACCTATGTTAGCAGGTCCCTGCTGCAGGCGGAGGCCGAAGCTGCTGTGCCCCGGGTGGCTTTCTCGGGCCGGCCGCAGACCGAGGAGCAGGCGGCTGCACACATGGCACCGCCGCGGCATCCACGGGCTGCATGCGGGGAGAGCCGCCAGCCAGATGTGGCCCGACCTGGCTGCAGCCCTGCGTGCTGGAGGGACGCCTCCGCCGCAGGGAGCTCACGGTGGTCAGTGGGAGAGCCTGGCTGCTCTTCCAGGGACCCAGCTCAGGGAACCGATGTCTTCCCTGTGGTGAGGCTGGGATCAGGCCTCGCAGGGTGCGAATGGCCGTGGCCGAGCTGGAGAGGTGGTCTCCAGAGCCTGCGCCTGCCTTGGTCCAACCCTGGGTTCAGCCGTACCTGCCGTTCCCAGCAGCAGCTCAGATCCCATCCCATCGGGAGCATCCGTTGAACCAGGGCTGAGCCGCGGCATGGCGGCAAGGGTGCAATGGCGTCCTTTCTCCTTCCGTAGGACTGTGTGGGCACTGCGCTTACTTAGGACGGCGTGCTTATGGAGGTGTTTAAGGGCCAGCAGCGTCCACGTGGGGGGAATGCTCTTTTGCCTGGGTAAGAGTAAAGAGAAGAAACTGAATATCTGAAAAGTGCTGCGTCCTCACAGAGGAAGGGCAGAAAATAAAGGGGGTGTATTCCTCGTTGGAAAGGTACCTGATACAGGGTGACCTTGAATGTTTCCAGGGATGGAGCATCCATGACTTCTCTGGGCAACCTCTTCCAGTGCCTCACCACCCTCATCGTAAAACATTTCTTCCTTATGTCCAATCTAAACCTGCCCTCTTTCAGTCTAAAACCATCGCCCCTTGTCCTGTCACTACAGGCCTTGGTAAAAAGTCTCTCTCCATCTTCCTTATAAGCCCACTTTATATATTGAAAGGCTGCAGGAAGGTCTCCCTGGAGCTGTCTCTTCTCCAGGCTGAACAGCCCCAACTCTGTCAGCCTCCCTCCATAGCAGAGTTGTTCCAGCCCTCTGACCATTGTCGTGTCCCTCCTCTGGACCCGCTCTCACATGTCCACGTCCTTCTTGTGCTGGGGACCCCCGAGCTGGACGCAGCACTGCAGGTGGAGTCTTGCAAGAGCAGAGCGGAGGGGGAGAATCACCTCCTTGGACCTGCTGGCCACACTGCTCGTGATGCAGCCCAGGACACGGTTGGCTTTCTGGGCTGTGAGTGCGCATTGCCGGCTCATATAGTCTCGTTTTGTTCTGCATTAAGATACCCTGAAACAAAGGAAATTGCTTATAGCATCTGTACTAGCCACACAGAGGCCCCACCAAACAATTATCTGGTTGGTCAGCATTGCGAACGCACTACACCGTGTGCTCCAGCAGCACAAGTAGTTTAGGGGTAAAACGCTCCAGTGGAAGGTGTGTGTGGGTGTGTGCAGGAGCTGCGTGAGGCACAGCACATACCTGATCAAAGCGATTTGCCCAGCAGCACGGAAGAGCACTGCAGAAGGCCAGACCTGGACCTGGGTTTTCCCAGCCATCACCTCACAAACTCAGTCTTCCACCCGTGTCACCAGCAAGTTACACAACAGAACCACACGTGTATTGCAAAATGTAAGGCTAATGGATTTTCCCATGAGCACTATGGTCTCTTCCGCTTACTAACACCTTCCAAATGCTGGGCCAGAAACCCTCAGTCAGCTTTCTCTTCAAGCATTAGCCACCTGCGTGATTAACATCTCATAAAACAAAGCTCATCAGCCTAGGACATTGAAAAACGTCGTTTTTGTTCCCTTAACGTGCCATATGTACGGGGTTTTTTCCTTCCTTCTCCTGATATTTATTCAAGTATACGAGGATTATTTCTGAATTATTCATCATACAATATCTGATTAGACTGTGGCTGTGCTGGCTCCCACTGCTTAATGAATGAGCCATTAGCCTTTTGCAGATGGTGCTATCAACAGCTATTTGAATGCTGTATGTTCACCTGCATTTACACAGCACTGTGAGCAAAAGGATAGAGCCGAACCTCAATGCAGGGTTGGGAGATGATTTTTTACTGTAACACCTGTTAAGTATCATGTCATGTACAACAGCCTCTGGCTCACTCACTGTCGGAGTCCACGGGATGGCCTCATTAGGCACTCCCTATAGGAGCTATAGGTGGAGTTTCCACAAGGCACCTTCTGGCGCTGGATGCACCTTCTCTCACGGCTGGAATCCTACAAACCGGACAAGGAGAGGAGGTATTTTTGCAACACTTAGATTTTATTTTAGACAGTATCTAATACAATTTTCTCAGAATAGAAAATCTTTGTGTAGTTGCGTATATATCCTACCAAACTACTCATTACATCGCTTCAAGCAATGAAGGAAAGTACATAAAAAGAAATTGCTAGCAGTTATGATCATTTATGTATACGCTGTCTTTCTACACCAATGTGTCCGACAAGATTTGGTCACTGCTGCCATTTCAGAGCCACGGCTCACCTGCATGAGCAGAGGCAGACAGCGTCTGTGTGCTTCAGATACTTCTTTCTCCTAAAGTTAGAAACAAAGAAGTGAAAGAAGACACTGTACTGGATAACCGAAGCAGTGGACTGAGAAGAGGCATAACTGGCACAGGCACACCCTTGCTTTGGGAAAGTCTTTGACAGTTGTTGGAAGACTTTTTCAGTTGAACTGGGGAACACTGCATAGCTAGCTCATGGTGCCAATGAGCTTGTGAAATTCAACCCAGAATACACAGCGTGCTCGTAATATGCCTGCTTGGCGGGGTTCCTGCCGGTGCCCTTAAGCCAGCCAGGCAGTCTGGCACCAAAACAGCTGCAGAACGGGGCACCAGGAGGCGATGCCCCACAGCATGCAGCCACCCGCTGTCACTGGCAGCAAGGCGTGCCTGCCCCTCTGGAGGCGAGTTCAGCCAGGCATTCGGTGCCGGCAGCAGCAGTGCTTTTACTTCTGCCTTTCCATAGCCAAGCCCGTAAAATGGAACAAGCACATAATAAAATAACGATAAAGGGGAATCCAAAACATCCGGAGCCGGACTCTGAGCAAATCCTCAGAAGAACTATGCGAAAGCTGCTAGCAGCCAATTAAGAAACCTTTGCAGCTGGAAGACGCTCAATTAGGTGCAGCATTGTTTCCAGCAAGAGTGATTTTTGTGCTGCTTTTCTTCTGTTTACCTCAGGAAATGCTATCCTCACGGATGAGGATGTCATCAGCAGCTTAGCCTGTCTGTGCTTGCCGATTTCGAGCTGCCCGTGATGTTCCTCCTACAATGGAAGCAAAAATAAAAATAAAGGCGGCTTGCTGATTTGCAGCCTGCACAGCCTTTCAAGCAATCTCAGACTTTCAGTGCTGGTACTTAGTATCTCCTGCCGGAGGAAGGACATCTGATTCATCACCACCAAAGACTATAGAAGATGAGTCAGGATTATACAAATTCCATTTAGTTTGTATAACAACACTATTTTCTGTGTTGAAAACTTCCTTTTCTGCTGCCATAAACATCTCTACTGAACAAACCCCTAAATATGCAGCAATTAGCAAACCGTCACCCAAACTGGGGTTGGTTGCTTGCGCGACCTGTTTTTTGGTATTTGTGGGGTCTCAGCTATGAGGGAGCTGCAGGGCTGCGCAGCCAGCGTGGCGGTGGAGGGGAAGAGGCCAGCTGGAGGGGGCTGACGCTGAGGAAAGCAAACCGAAACTCAAGTGTCAGAAGAGCTGCTTGACAGAAAAGCGTATCAGCTTGTGTGAAAAGCCTTCCAAGAGCAGTAATAGACACCCAGACCCTGTGATGAGCCAAATAAAAAGCAGAAATAACTTTGATCAAAAATTTTGATAAGATGTGGGAGAAATGAAAGTATAGTTTGCATTTGAGTATTAAACTCTGTATATATTGATTTAAAACCCTGGATTAAGTCCAGAATATTTAAAATATTGGCAAGCTCATATTTATGTTAAATAGTTAATAATAAAAAAAATAATCCCCCAAGCCCCTTACAAGCTTTGCTCTTATACACATCATTTTCCCTAGTGATCGTTTTAAGAAAATATGACTTTTACAAATGGCTAGGAGACATCTACATTCCTCAAAGCGCTGTACTGACTGTTGAGGGCTCTGCTTAATTCACCATCTGTGGCAGAAGTGGGGGGGGGAAATGATCCCTCCTTATGAAAGACAGGTGCTATTATCACCATTTCCATTTCTTTCAAATTGCAAATATTGCTGCCCCTACAGTGATTCTCCCACCTAGCGGTATTTAATAACAACGGAGCTGGCTCCTGTCCTAACAGTTGCCTGGGAAATAAGTCAAGAATAAGCGTGAGTCAGAAAGCTTCAGCAACGTTTGCTTTTGCCCCGAGAATTAGTGACAACAGGAGATTACAGTGAAAAACTGACAGTCTATACCGTTGCCACTTATGTCAATGGTGAACTCACTATTGAAAATAATTCGCAGGTGTCTGTGTTACACATTGTTTAGTGGTTCTGTCGCAGCATAAGTTGGGAGTTGATGAACGTAACTTCCCGGTTATGAAGTGCCATGGAGCAATGCTAAGCCTGGCTTGTGTAACCAAACAGCAAAGCATGCAAAGCTGAGGTGTGCATATTTAGCAGCACTGTACAATCGCTTGCTTGGATGATCCCTGGCCAGGGCAGATGAGGTCGGCTTTCCGTGTCATCAGTGCATCCTCAGAGGGTGCCTGCGCTGGAGACCTGCCCTGCTGAGCACCTCGCAGGCACCCCCAGACCTGGCTGGAGGGAAGACCTGCACCCAGCTCTGCCAAAGCTGCCAGCTCAGACGCGCTACTGAGCTCACGCAACTGTCAGCTTCCACGTGTGCAGAGGACTTCCAGTGTCAGACAGCACAGTACCTCCGTGGCAGCTCCCCAGCGTGATGTGGCCACCACGCAGCCAGGCCTGCTCCACCTGGGGTCTGGTGGGTCTCACCCGCACCCTCCAACGCTGGCAGCAGGGAGCCAAAGCAACCCATTGCCTCCGCCCTACTCACGGGCTGACAGCAGCGCTCGAGGACCCAGCAGTAAGGACACTTAAAACTACAGACGCGTGTAATCTGTATATATGCACAGATACGCACACATATATACACACACACACATATCTTCCTTATGTAGCATGTTTTAGTTGCATGCTTACAAGTAGGAAATACAGAAAAATCTAAAATCTAAAACCCTTACCTGTACATGGTACGTACCCATCGCAGGTTCTCGAGCCTTCGCCTGAAGAGGTTGCTGCAACAGGAAGACAGGCCAGGGATCAGCCCTGACCCCCCCCAGTCCTGTGGAGGGTTTCAAAAGTCTATGTAGGAGTTAAGTGGACAGTTATGAATAAAACAAGGCAAGTTTCTTTTTGCAAATATTTCTGAGGAAAATTAAATGTCTGCAGCCATCATCCAGAGGGACGTTAAGGAAGGTTGCAGGTTTGCAGACTTAAACAACAGGAACCAATAGCATTAATAGCTTGTTGGCTTCCTTCCACCACCAGCTTGAACCCAGGGTCTACTGCAAACAGTCCTCTAGCCCAAGCTACATCTGCTGCCCTTACCAGTTAACTTAAATCATGACTGGGCTTTGGCATTACCCACATATGCACACTCTATCCTAGAGAACTTTGCATGTATTAGCATGGCAAGAGGGAGGGAAATTGCTCTGCACTGGAAACGCCTGCTCCCTGCCCGGTGAGGGCTCTACTACCCTACAAAAGTCTTAAAAATACCCAACAACCTAAAACACCGACAATGTTTTAAAACACATCCGGATTAGGGAAACACTTCTGCTTGTGTAACACATCACCTGTGGCATGCCACGCTGCTAGTCTGACGTGCCCAGCACTGGCAACACCCCTCTCCCATTTGACAAAGGGAGGCAGAAGATGGAGGAGGATCACGGGCTACAGAAGGGGGCGGGGGGGGGGACCAGGGGAGCATCCAGCCCAAGCACAGACCCAGCCCCGAGGGTTTCAATGTTCAGCAGTAGCCCATGCTCATAGTTTTATCAGCCTTCTTTGAGGCAGATTCGCAGTCTCTGGTGGCTTTCCCCTTTTTTGTACAAAAGGGCAGGTGGTGAGCCTCTTGGTTTGTTTCACATAAAAGAAACAGATAGAGGACAGTTATCTGGCCGGAAGGGATCCCCAGGTGACAGAGTATTCCCCGTGGGACACGAGGTGGGGCAGCAGCACGCCCCCACCCCCAGCTCCTCTGGCCTGGTTACTTCCCCATAAAATTAGCGTGTTTTTCCCGTGCAGCGTGATGGCTAACCATTATCCATTGGTAAGACATCCGTTGCTGTCACTGGTGACAATACTTGGGTCTGACTGCACCTGCTGTGGCCCTGATTAGATTGTGTTTAATGGCAGGCTGCTTGGGGAGATTACAAGCACGTCGTGGGCATCGGCTCCTCCAGCACCTGCACACATTGTCTGCGGGGGCTAATCCACTGTTTCAGACCTGGGGTATCTTGCTGCTTTGTCCCTTCACCTCTCAGAAACCTCTGTCTCAGAAATCATGCTCCCAGGCACCCGCTGCTCCCTCACCAATGCCTGCCTACACCATGGGCTCAGCATCTGCGGCTTTGTCCCACCCTGGACCTCGCCGCGCTGCCGCCGTCCCTCCGCATGGCCCCCTTCCCCCTGCCAGCACGTCCCGAGGCGGCGGATGTGACCCGGGGGCAGGCAGGGGATGCTGTCACCCTTGGGGCAGCAACCCTGAGGAAACTCTCGGAGGTTTTGGTTGCACAGAAAGGCCTCCTTTTCGCGGTATTTTAGTGGAACTGAAGTTCTCAAAACCACTCCTTACATAGCATGACCTTAATAACCCAGTACTGGGAATTCACATCGTTACCCAGATTCTCGCCAGGGAAAGAAAACCGGCATCTCGCTGAGGAGGCGATGCCCCGGGCGGATGAGGGACCGCAGCTCTGCAGAAGAACGTTGACACCTGGTGGCTGCTCCAGCCAACTGCTCGGGTGGTGAGGGTTTCCAGCCTTCCTGTCAAAGGAATTTTAACAGTGGAACTGAATAACTAGAGAAAGAATTACAGCTTTACTGGCATTAACCATGTGTTATCCTGTATGCGCCTCTGTGTGAGAGAGGGTGCGGTGTGTGCACACACTTGGAGCAACACCAGAACTGGAGCTTCTGTTAATGAGTCTTGACGGAGCTGTCCCCAGCCTCAACAGGCACAATGTGTTCAACAGACGTGCATGCACGTTGGAGACTCAGTCCTAAAGAGCCTCCTCCAGCACTGAATAACTAAACACTAAAAATATTACTGTAGGCTTCCTTCGTGACAAAAAGTACTATTTATTCCTTTTGAGCTACTGTGTGACATTTCCCACGAATGATCTCACCCGTAGTGTTTCTACATCACTAGCAGAAACAAGGGTCAGAGTCGTGGGCCACAAACTACATTAGTTAACTGAAGATGCCAGGGCCAGCTGCTAGTCCTGAGCCCAGCTGCACAAGCTGGCCAAGTTGGTGCAATTCAGTCAGCCTCACTTCCCAAACGGGGTGGCTGCAATCATCTCTGGAGGGCAAAACCCACGCTTGGTTAGACAGGATCTTACTAGCACATTAAAAGCAAAACAAAGAAAGTTAGACTCGTACGACTCCTCGGTCTTTGTTTGCAGGTATCCATCCGTACCCACATCCACCCAGGGACAACAGGAAATCTCAAGGTCTGTTTGTAGAAAAAAATCTCTTATACGAGAAGAGATTTGACCTTTTTTATTATTATTACTTGTACCGCACCCTCCTCCCTCAAAGGCTCCGAGATGATCTTGGCTTGTTTCATCAGCAGGTGCTCTGGCTAAAGGCTGGTGGATTCCAAAGGAGAACACCGTATGGCCAGGATTACAAGTAGACAAGGTGAAGGGCATTGCTGTTATTACTATTAGGGCTTGGAAAATCTGTGTAACTTGGTGGCAAAATGAAAAAAAAACCCAATCTGTTTTTTTTTTCTGGGTTGTTTCAAACCATCTTTTCACTAATGAAGAAATACATCTAAACCAATCTCAGAGCACAGACACTATGCCAACAACAGTCTAAGAGCAAAATATCTTGATTTTATTGAAATGTTCCATCTCTTCTTTTTTTCCTGTCAAAACTATTCCCTAAACATCAGTCACAGTTTTGCATGTTGCACACTCTCCTCCCCCGCAACTGCATGATGGATGGGAGGAAGGAAAGAATAAATTTCTGACAACAAAACTGATGCCCAAGTTACAGCAGCAGTTATAACAACACTGAGAAACCCAGACCAAGACTGAAGACCTCAGGAACTGGAAATCTGAAGCTCACGCGTTTAAAAGCAGCCCCATAGGCAACAGCAGATGGAGAAGCAAGAGCTTCCTGGGGTCCCATCACTTAGGTGAGCCCTGCACCTCTGTGTTCAGTTCACACATGTCCAAGAGCGCCCGCACCCAGCGACAGGCCTTTGCTCGCCTCCCCCCAGATCTGGTCCGTGGGGTCTGAGGGAGGAGGAGGTTTCACCACAACATCCCTGCTGCCAGGGAAAGGGGTAAAGTGGCAGGCAGGAGCTGGCACCAGGCTACAGCAATGTCTCCAGAGCATCGTGGCCGAGTCCGTGGCAGAGGACGGAGCTTCCTCTGGCACAGACCTCACCTTGGGTCCTGCTCTTGCAGCTGGTGGCACATCACAATTGCTGTGAGCCTGGCAAATACTCTGAAGGAAGTATAAAGCCAAAAAAACCCCCTGTTGAAATCATACTGAAAATTAAATAGTTGAATAAAAATTTAAGTTTGATATGAAAGCACACAGTATGAGATAGCCTATTGAGTTCCCACCCTAGAGGTTCAACTGTTTGTTAGGCATCCAGTGTTTGCTCTCACAGTAAAGCAAGGTTTAAAAAAAGACAGCAGGAGGTTTTAGAGGTAGCTGTCAGGGTACAGCAGGGCTGGGGCTGGCCACACCGGGGGTCCGAGCCAGGGGGGACCCGTGGGGGACCCCAGCGTGGGCAGTGCCCTCACCCACAGGCACTGTCCCATGTCTGACCCTGGCAGGCAGAGCCAGACCTAGCAGCAGGGCCCACTTCAGAGCCCCTTATAATTTTGGAAGAGAAAATAACCTCACAGCCTTATTTTTATCATGCTGTCCATTAAAGATGGGTAAAAATTATTCAGTGAGTGAGTTATGGACCTGTGATAACAACAGAAAGGCAAACAGCAAAACCTGATCTAAACCCTGCTTAGTCCTGCGTACCTACGAGCCAGGTTCAAACGCCATGATACAATCTTTGCAGGCAGAGAAATTGGATTGACCCATTCTGAAAGCCTTTCTCCACCTCCCTTCCGTGGGAACAATACAAACAATTATACAAGCCCAACATGCAAGAAATGGCTTGGCTTCAGATAAGGCAAAAAAATGTACATTTTGCACTGCATGCATGCAAATAATAATCTAGGGAGCGAAGTCAACTGCTGAGCATCTCCTCTCTACTCACTACATTTTTTAATTACTTCTTCTTAGAGCTGTCCAAAAATGTCCATCTTACATAATTAAAACCAACTCCAGTTTGCGATACATCAAAATTCTAATTATACCTTTTGTACCTTATATATACCATAGTTTGAACATCTTCAGATCTGGCAGGCAGATGGAGTTTAACAGGAAATATTACATCAACAGATGCTACTACCTAGTTATCTTTGCTCAGTCTGGGAATAAATTGAGGGGTAAGGCAAGAAAATATGTTTTCTTATAGGGCCACCATCTGCTAATTTAAGACGCTGCTGTCACTGATGACTCAGTATCAGTTGTATATGTAAAAATACTACTAATCATAGAATCAGAATCATAGAACCATTAAGGTTGGAAAAGACCTCTGAGATCATCAAGTCCAACCGTCAACCAACACCACCATGCCTCCTAAACCAGGCCCTGGAGTGCCACGTCTACACCTTTTTTGAACGCCTCCAGGGATGACGACTCCACCACCTCTCCGGGCAGCCTGTTCCAATGCTTGACCACTCTTTCGGTAAAGAAATTTTTCCTGATATCCAATCTAAACCTCCCCTGACACAACTTGAGGCCATTTCCTCTCGTCCTGTCGCTAGTTTCTTGGGAGAAGAGTCCAACACCCGCTTCACTACAACCTCCCTTCAGGTAGCTGTAGAGAGCGATAAGGTTTCCCCTCTTCTCCAAGCTAAACAGCCCCAGTTCCCTCAGCCGCTCCTCATACAACTTGTTTTCTAGACCCCTCACCAGCTTCGTTGCCCTTCTCTGGACACGCTCCAGCACCTCAATGTCTTTCTTGTACTGAGGAGCCATTATTAACTTTATTAGAACTATTGACTAACACCAAGACGATAGCAATGAGAAAACATTGTAACTAATGAGTCTAAAAGGAAAATAACTTTAAACAGAATTAGTTGAGAAAGAGCGGTTATTTCTCTTGGGAACCTTTAGATAACAAACCTGTTTTTTATCCTTCTTTTCTATCATATTCTGTTAAGAAAGGGAAACGTTTGTTGCCTGACATCAGACGGAGCTTTTCCAGTTGTGGAAACAGTCTTCACAGACACATACACACACAAAAAAAATAGGGGTTTGTTTATCAGAGTTTATAAAGGAAAGAACTGATTATTGGATTGCCAGCAGCAGAGATGAAGAGTTACAATTGTTTTATAAAACAAGATGATGGGAGACCACTAGGTGTAAAGGTGTTCCAGCACGCATGGGGCACCAGGGGCTTGCGGAGTGCATGGCTCATCTCATCGGGATTAGAAAAGGGAAAAAGCAGCTGATGGAAAGACGACACTCTTCACAGCCACTAAACAAGTAGAAATGACTCCATAGACCAGAAAGGCTTGCATGATTTGAATTCTGTAGTGAATATACATATAACCAAACCACAAGTCAAACCCCAATTTTGACCTGGCAGACAGATAATGAATTAGCTTTAAACCACCTCTTTTCCTTCCCATTGCCCAGTGCACTGCACCTCTGCGCACCGAGTACATGCACTGGTCTTCCCACCTTACTGCCTGGATTTGATCTTGTTCCCTTGCTTCAGCAAAGTCCCAGCAGACTGTCGCTGCTTTACAACCAGAAGCAAAGATAAATTTACGTCCCAGGCACTTATTACTTTGCCACCCACGAAGAACCAGGTACGCTCGAACAACAACCGTTAAACTTTCCCAAAGAATATGAATATTTCCATATGTATGAAAACTAGATGCAGCCCTTAGACCCCTCAGAAGTTGTCAGATCAGTCTCTGTTGTCAAGCTGCATCAGCCAGTATGAAGAGAGACAGCCAAGTCCTCTGCTCTTCAGACTTTTTCAGTTTCGCAGTTTCTCCCAAGTATGCTTCATCTGGTAAGAGTGCCTGTTGCCTTGCCTCCCCTCACTCTTCACTAACGGGATCTCCTGCATTCCAAGTGGCATGCTTACAAACAGTGTTAGGCCCAGCATTTCTTTTTCACTTCTTTTCTATTTTCACCTTTTCTGTTCACATCCCACTCCATCCTCTCCCGCTTGTGCACTTCACCCCATTCCCCACAACGCATCCTCATCCTGAAGCGCAGCAGGGTCAGTCGGTCCAGCCTGGCTCATAAACGTACCCTGAGGAGAAGAGGCAGGTTTTGGGAGGGGCTGAATTCCCGTGCAGCCCGCTAAGGGCAATGGGTGCTGAAAAATGTGGATTTGGCATCACAGCTGGTGAGGGGAAGCCCCTTGCAGGGCTGTAGCTGTACACTTCTGTTCACCCACTAGAGAGCGTGTGACTGCACAAAACCAACACAGCGACGAATTCAGTCTAATACAAGATCATATTTTTCGAGAGACGTACACCACCACGTATTCTATGAAAAGAAAGGGACTGTTACAACCTTGCACACCAAACGCACCTCTTGTTTTAGAGGGCTCCACAATTACCTGGGACATCTGCTCCTGTCTCGGGTGGATGCAGGTACCCTGAGTCCCAGCCCTGGGCTTTTTCACCAGGACCTTGCTGACACTCTTAGAGACGGTGGCAGAATGCACAGACCTCTGCTCAATGACACTTAAAACAGCAAAGCTGGAAAGAAAATTCTTGCTTTTGATGTACAAGTACACTATCAGAATAATCTCACAATTGGCTCTATGAGGCGAATTTTATTACATGACTCAATTTTGGGGATCAAAATCTGCAAGTGTAGTTTTGCAATACAGTGAAATGGAGAGTGATATTTTAAGCTAACATGTAGCAGCATTTACTTTATATCCCATGTAGGATATCTGTATCTGTCTACATTTATTTTGTAGACATGTTTAAATGCCAAATACTCTTAAGAATGATGGGCTATTAAATTATACCTTCACAGACACAGTAGAAAACAAGTCTTTTTAAAAGCTGATTTAAAAGAAGTGTATCGGGCAAAAGGAAAAAGGTTCAGGTTAGTTTCTCTGCAAACTGGTTGCAGCGGCATTAATTGCCTCATGCTGGCCACTTTCAACGTTTCTGGTCTCTGACCCCAACAGGGTCTCTGACCCCCAGGGTTGAGGGAGCAGGGGCAGATGCTTTATTTCAGCCTGTCTGCTGGAACGCTGCTTGTGGACTCTGTGCTGTAGAAACAGGTCAATTTGGATTAACAGTTAGTCACTTCAAATGACTGAGAGCAACATGAACGGGCAATGCAGAAGTGAGAAGCTCTCCAAAAAGACACCATTTCCTGGCCTCTGCCATGCAAGCTGTAGAAGAGAGCAGAGCTGTAGAACACTGCAGACCAGAGTCCAAGAGCTTTCTTTTATAAAGTGCTGCAGTTCAAAAAATTTTTGTTACGATGGGAACAAAAGCGTCATTTTACTTACATCTCCAGACAGAGAGAGGGACGCTACAGAACACAGTATCATTACTTAACATAGCAGTAAGCAAGTCAAACGACCATTCAAGTCCCTTCTAGAGCCCAGGTACCCTGGGCACTGAGCTAAATCCAGCATGTGAACTCATTGGCGAGTACAACCTCCGTGGGCAGCTCCTTAGGCCCTAGCTGCACGAGCCTCCTTGCAGGCAGGAGGTCTTCTCAGAGAACTGGAATCAGACTTTTTGTTCAACCTGAACTATTCTCTCCCTTTCCAGAAATTTGCTTTTGGGTTGAAGATATTAATGACAATTTTTCATCACAAGCAATATGTTCTTTGGCAGGACATAGCTGTAGGCAGAAATGTCTTTTTGATAGAAAAGCTTCTTGCTAAATGTTTTTTTCTATACTAGCTCTTGTCTTCATCATAAATAACTTCAGAACCAGCAAAGTAACCAGTCTCAACCTCAGTAATACAGTCTGAATCTGACCAATTTATTGGTATTGCTTCAGGGAGTGTTTTAATAGTAATAACTTTCTCACATGAGAACTGAAATAAAAACTGCTGCATGCTAAGTAGAATCTGCACTCTAGAAATATCTTTTTGCATCCCAGAGAATGAATGACCTCACAGAAGTTGTAAAGTTGAACGGAAGCCAAAACCCCAAGAGATTCAGCTTAGAAACATCAGTCCAAAGCTAGAGGCCAAGTTTGGAGGACCACCAGTGACTGGGAACTTACAGATCCACACAAATTTCAGAGTTTAATTTCTTGTAGATTATCTAGTGCTGAAGATCTGAGCTGAATATGTCCAAATCAAAAGCAATGGACATCTGATTATCTATTATCTTTATGTAAAGCAGCAGTACAGATGAGAGAGGATGCCAAAGAATAAGGTGCAGATCAGCTGCGACCTCTTCCTTCCATCCATCCACGATCCAAAGTTTAGTGAACACACCTACTTCAGGTAAGTGCTTCCTTTACACAGGAAGACTGCAAGCCAACAAACTTATTCAGCCAAAGCTTATACAGACAAGTCTTGTGGAAAAAGGAGTGTTCCAAGTGCCATTTATTGTGAAATTAAATGACAGAGTTAAATATTAACATTAAACACCAGACTAGGAAGTTTTGTATTCATTAACTGCAGAGCAGCATAGATAAAACTCTGTCTCCAGCCCAGCCTTAGAACAAGGGGTTCCACTGCCAAACATTGACACATCCACCAGAAACACAGGATGACATACAAGCTCTCAAGCAGGAATTTGGATGTAGTCCCTGCAATGTCAGCCCAGTGTGCTGGACTCAAAGAGTTATGGCTGGAGAAAGAACGTCAAAAAGAACTTGGAAACTCAGTAGATAAACAGATCACCTAAAGGTATCCTGGTGCTTCTCAAAAGGAACCGTGCTGGTGCTTGCCAAATCAATGAATGCTCAGGCAGCAGTAACAAACTTAGGTACACAGATGTGGATTCAGTAAAAGGATATCAATTAAAAAACAGACCACGATGGAAAGGAGGATGAGAGTTCAGTGGCTGTTTGCAATACACTTCTAATACTCTACAACTCATACTCCATCTTCCATGCTTTCATTAAGAGAAGATATTGCACTGTGTTAACGCCCATTTAAAACAATGAAAATCACATATATATGTGCACATAAACCTCATCTTTTTAAATAAACATGGTATGCAGTAACTAAGAGTTATAATGCAATAATATTTTAAAATTAAACTTATTAACAATCTACAAAGTTCCTCCAAAAGCATCCTTAGAATTTATGGCTTTAGGTAACACCAGGAGATTTAATTTATCACTTTGGCTCATCAGGTAAGAGACTTAATTAGCTCTGTGCACTCGAACGAGTATTTATTTCTCTGTTAATCATGCAATTCTGCAGGCATTTTTCTCCCGCTGTGTTTGACAAAAGCTAGCTCCCAGCAAGCAGGCAAGTACTAGCACTTGCAATTTTTGTCCCTCCGAAGTCCTTCATTACATGACAGCATTTATAGTGGGAAAGTCTTAAATACCTGTTTCTCCACCGCGCTGAAGGCCGCCTCAATAAAAGCCCAGGAGGGGCACGAGGAGTTGGCTGTGACTCGCTCTCAGCCAGAGGTTAGAGCAGCTTCCAGAGGAGAGGCCGTAACAGAGAGGTCAAGGGAGGCAGCTGGCACAGGTCTGAGTTCATTGCTGGTTTTATGCCAGCTGGGTGCTGCCATTGTTTCTGAAGGGCTACAGAAACACAGAGTTTTCTCTCTCTTTTCTATACTTCATACAGTACAAAATAGTTTAATGTGGGTTTCACTGACATTTTATAAACTACTTGTGCTGGGCTCACAGTTGTCTCATCTGACCCCACAGGAACAAGAGACACTCCTCAAAAAAGAAGAGCCAAACAAGATACATTGCACACAGCTAGCAAATGGTTTGCTCCCATATATCCCTGTATCAGAGGAAAGTTTGTTTTAACACGAGGGAGCTGCTGTGTTATAACCAGGATTATGCCAGCGAAGATAGTATGACAGAAATTAGCAGGGAGTCTCCCACTGTGATGTGTAACAAGTCCTACCTCTAATTTATGTGCTGCAAGACCCGCTCCACCTTTAACCAGCAAATCATTTCTGTGATTACAATGTAGTGTGCAAACAGCTGCAGTTCTCTACCTGCCAGGACAGGTAAATGGCTTGGCATGAAGCACAGCTATTTTCTGATTCAAATGAACCCATTATTTCCACTAAAAGCAGAGCTGATAATCTAATGGGTGCTTCAAATAAAATGTTTTCTTTGCAGCTGCAACATTGAAAGAGAGCCTGCAGCAGTTTTCTGCATATCACTAAGACAGGCATAACGCAAAACCTACAAAACTTTGAGAATCAGCAAATCGATATTTTATAGCTACTCTGTACTTCCTTGAAAGACTACAATGCTTCTTGCAGACAAAAAAAAAAAAACCCCACCAGATTTGGTACATTCTGACAATCTCAAAGCGGTTCTTAAAAATTTCTGGACCGATCCTCGGTTGGTCCTGTGAGGCAGGTATCATGAGTACTACTGGCAGCCAACAGAAGGGAAAAGAAAGGAGAAAGGCTGACAGGCATGAAGACAGGATGTGAACCAAGAAGAATCCTGGGACCACTTTGAATACCTACAGCACCGAAACCCAGCATATTCAGAGGGGAATTAATCTGAGCAGTTTCAGCTCTGTAGAGGCTAGACAGATGGGCTTCTCTAGGTCTCTAGGCTGCCTGATGGTAACCAGTAGGAGAGAGGCACCTACCTCCACAGGATAACTTGTGCTGTCCTACTGTGCATGCCCAACATACATCCTCTTATAGGATGTCAGAAAGTAGAGCTGCCTCACCTTTACAGAGGTGAAATAAATCCTAACCACCATGTTAAGTCATAAGAGAGCCCAGGAAACATCTGAGACCTGTTTGATCTTATGTGTAGTGAAGTCATTTGCGCAACAGGTTGAAGACTTTTCATACTAATTTCAATTGACTTCGAAAAATGAAAGCAGGGTGCTAGCAAATGACTGAAATGATTCTGTCTAAAGAACAGATGGGGAAGTCCTAGTCACTTCCTCCTGCATCCGCTGCAGATGCAGGTGCGGAGGTTGGTCGCTGTGGTAACACACGCCCACATGGATCCTGGTCTCATGCTCGCTGTGCGGGGCAACAAAAAAGGACGGGAGACAGCATTTTTTCTTATTAGCTCTTAAAATACGCCTGGTATGACTAAATTGCAGCAGTGGTACTTTAGAAATTAAATAACTCCTTAATTTCCATAACGTAGAGGTGATCTTACTCCATTCCTATACTATTGTGATTACTGAACTAAAAGCATGATCAAACTTTTAAAAAAACCCAAACCCAAACCTCCAAAATTCCCAACCCCCTCCTCCCACACCTGGCACTCTAAACCTATCTCCAGTTCATAGCAAACACCTTGGATCTCAAAATGTCACCCTCCAAAAAGTGAGCGGATCTTACTCTGTTTGAATTAAAATTCTGTGCAAGGAAGGAGTAATACTGAAATGCATTATACTTACAGTAGTCACGAATATATGTCAAGGTGAACATAGCCCTGAAGCTTAATGGACGTGAGAGCTGCCAGAGCTATTAATAGCTGACAGAATGAGGAAAAGTAGTTGATGCAAGAACAAAAGCGGCAACCGCCTTGAAATCTCTTAGGAGTTACACAGTGCAGATGGTCTTCTGTAGCCGAAGAGACAGTTTAAGAACTCTCAAGATAAAAGGTAGTTTTACTGAGGAGGTAGCTTGCAGAGCTTTATGTAGATGTAGAAGGTAAATTCACTCATACCATTTCTGTGGAAGATATTTCTCCAATTTGGTATGAACAGTGCTTTGATTGGACTGCAAGAGGAAATGGCTTGAGCAAGTCAAAAGACGGCACTATTTAAATACCTCCTGTTGTTCAAATAGTTGCATTTTTGAGAGAAATAACAATGTCTCATACTGGGCAAAGAAAACTTGAAAAACTCTATTGGGTCAATGCACTACGTGAACTAAACTGAGGATAAAACTTCACCCATTGTCTTCCCACAATCTCAACATTAGGTACGAAGTTCACTGGTTTCCGTGACCTCTGGTGTCAAATGGTGCAACCCAGGAACACCAGCTGATCACCTCTACCACAAGAAGGTTTCAGATCTCAGCTGTGCCAAAAATCAGGTCAGAGAATTACTGCAGCTAATACTTCTAGCCAGGGTCAACTCGAGTTCCAAAATGATATTCTGGCCACTTGATGCCTTCGCGATGTAACAACTGTTCTGACATTCCCGCAGTGTGTGACAAATGGTTAAGTGCACTAGGACAGACTTATGCAGAACCGTAAAATCCTTCCTGCTAAACCTACCAACGGTATCATGATTTTAGAGCGCTACTCAAGAAACACCTCAAGAGACATCTTCTGCCCTACAGAACTCGTACAAAGTGGAGAAGACAAAACGAAGTGGACTGCCAGAGAAAGATGCTCATATAGGACAATACAAATGTCTTGCTGCTTAGAACAGTAAGGATCTCCTCTGGCAGTTTGCCACAACACAGAAATACACAGGAGGATGCTTACCCAAAGCCAGTAGCAGCTGGTGCCGTGTTAAGTCCCAGCACTGTCTTCTATAGATTGGCAAGGAGCATGGCCAGCATAGTCAGCAAAGGCCAAGGATGTGAAATTAAAAATGCCAAATCAAAGACCAAATGAATCCCAAACCATTAATTTTAGAGAGCTCTTTTCTTTATAAGACTCTCATGTGCCTCTATTCCTATCGCTTGCTAGAAACAGGATCACTCTCAGAAGTTTAATGCTGCATTAACAACAGCTTTTTGCATTCAAGTTACTCCACCTTACTGCAGAGTGGGGAGGGAAAATGGAAGAAGTGTCTCGGCCTTTCTGAAGCATACGAACTCTTCCTTTGCCAGAGGAGCCTGAGCTTATTTGGATCACCTTAAAAGCTTTCTTCCAAACCTATTCAACATCCAAAACCAAATAACAAACACATAAGTAACAGCCTAGCAGATACTTCAAGCAAAAGATGAGTATTATCCCCAAACAATTGCACTTCAGGAAAAAAAACCCCAAGGCTTCAGTTCAGAAAGAGCATCACAAGCCAAAGAGAGCTTTAACAAATGCCTAGGTTTAGTCATGTATTTTAATCCTACTGATTTCACAGGGATTTAAATGTTGGCTTAATTTATCCATGCTGCACTTTTAAAGTGCTTTACTGGATATGGGCCAAAGGAAATGGCTGCCTCTTGCAGCTTGTCCTTAAAAACCAGAATATTTCACCCTTATCATCAATGATTAAAACCGTTAAAGCAGTTCCTAAAGGCAATGATACAGTAAGAAAATGCCTTTCCATCACCATTCCCTTTTTAAGTAGGGCTCAGAACAATAAAGTTTTCCTCCACAGACCCTACTGCCACAGGTAGTTTTATCAGACAATTTGCACAGGTCCCTCTCCAATCTCTACAGTTCTGTGATGTTCTCTTTACCATGTTCAAATATAGTTACAGTTCAAGCATCTTAGGTATAGATCCCCAAAGGTTAATCAGTTCCTACCTGGGTTGACAAAGATTATGTACCATCAGACCACGTACTAAACTTGAGAACTAATCAATGTATGTTGTTAGAGCTCTCTAGCAGCAGGAAATTCACCGAGCGCTGACCAGCTGTCCCACTGTAATGCACCAGCTGACTGCCCACCGTTAGTTTGAAATCATGCCAGGAGACACCTACTCACACATCAGCACTGCTGCTCCTGGAGGCCCTTCCCATGCCATGAAGGAGTGCGCCTGCCAATAGACCGGCAAATACAGTCAGTGACTTTCCCTGCCTTTCTCCGGACAACTTTTAAGGTTTAATAATTGGATTCTTTCTCTATGCACATTTCTCAAGGAAATAGTCCAAATGTTACTGAAACTCATTTGGATATCTTTGTGAAGTGATGGAGAAGGATCATTTAGGTTTAGCCAGCAGTACAGTTGGGATATCAGAAGCTAGAAGGCATATAAGCTTGGAGAAAAAAAATCTGGTAAGTGCATAGTTTTGAGAAACCTGTACAGGCCCAGGGTGCAGATATGTTTAACTTGAGCTGAAGCTCATGATTCAGATTTCCCCTTCTTTTTTGTTATGGAAACTATTATATGCATTGTTTTAATACAGTTTGGGAGTTTTTAAACTGGGAGGAGTAGAAGAATATAGCAACTACATATGCACAGATATATCATTTTGTGGACAACAGTTTATTACACAGTAAGAAACAGAATAAGCTTTTATACAAATTAGAAAACTCTGACAAAGTATCAGCTAAATAATACAGTACTAGACCATGTTTCAAGCTGTAATTTTTGATTTATAAGTCGATTACACAGGATAATTAATGCACAGGTACATCTCATTCATCAATAAATATTTCACTATTTAATACCCTCCAAAGGAGAAAGTCAGAAACTCAAGCTCATTTGCAGATTACAAGCATGGCTGTCATTTTGGAAATAACTACATTAAAATCCATGTACAGATATCCACCTTTCAGCACAGATGAATTTGAAGATCAACAGATGTAGTTAATGATGTGTTAACATTCCCATCTCAAACTTGTTATGGCCATGTACAGCACCCCGCTCAGTGTCCAGCCAACATGTTGTAAGGCTACCAGATCCCACCGGAAGGGTGGATCTCAGCTGAAGATTTAAACTGGTTTGTCCACCACGTCAATGAGATTATATTATTTTTTGCTACCTACTTAATGAAAAACGCTACGATAATTTTTCTAAAATAAAAAAATTATTTCATGATGGGGATCTCAATTAAAGCAATACTGCTTATCAATATTACCTGGGCAGGAAAGGCTACTACCCGTATCTGAAAATTCCTTTGAACTTTAATTACCTCACACCCCAATAATTTTCATGCTTTCAAAGCATCAAGACTTTTTAAGACCTAATAAAACAACAGTGTTCTCACACTCGTCCCCAGATACACAGATACACATAGGCAAGTCACAGATTCTTCAGTATTTTGAAACAAACCCAAACATTAAAAAAAATTGATGTGTCTTTTTTGACCAAACTATTCAACCTGAATATGCAAAACAGTTTGGTGAGAAAAACCGCCCTTTCCCAAACACAGATCAAAAAATTTTGCAACATCTAAAACGTTTGGCAGCTAGCCCCAGCTAGGTCTATCTGTTCCCTTTGGTCAACGAAGCAATAAAGCACCATATGAAAGTAGCTCATTTGCCTTTCAGTAGAGGATCAACTGTCTTCTGAAGGTGCCTGTGCCTCCACCTTTAATAGTGAGATTCTGGGGTTCAGAGGCTAAAGGACCTAGAAGACTAGCTTACTTCTGGCATCTAGTCTATGGATGAACTCCACCTTTGAGCTCCAGAGCAAACGCACGCACATAAGGCTATATACGAAGTGTCAGGTTGTGACATAAAGCAAGCGTCCCTCACCTTCGGCAGACTGCATTTAAAGTTGCTTTATCTTTTGTAAGTTTGTGTGTGCTGGAATCTTTACCTTGGATTTTTGCAGTTCTGGGTAGACTGTTAGCATTTTTATTTGCATGAATATAAATTCATTTGGCCTGGAAAAGAACTGAGTAGGGTTTTTTTATTTGTTTGTTTTTTAAAATCACCACAGAAAAGCAATGGCTGGCGTCCAGGAACACCATCCCGGTACTCGAGCCTGAAGAACCCCAAAGTTTTCACTCATCCTGCCCATTCATTTTTAGCCTTCAGCATGTCTTGCGTGACTAACTATACAATACCTTGCTTGCTATGAACAGGCACTTTTTCCTCACACTTCCATTTAGTGTTGTTGCAGAACATGAAAAGACCACCTTTCCAGAAATCAGATCAGTAAAAGTCTTAAGTGTGTTACATAAGAGAAAGATTATCATAATAAGAACAATCCACCACAGTATGAATCTGTGACTTTGCTCCCTCTGACAGGGGATCTTGTAATCTAGTTCTCTTAAAAAAAAAAAAAAAAAAAAAGTGATAACGTTAGTTTACTAGCTCAGTTCAGGTATTGTCTTCCTTGCACAGCTCTTCATCCATCTCTCAGTTGCTGCCAGACATTGGACATCTGACCATGGGAGAGGAGAATGCAGTCAAAACTGATCATTAGCTACATCCAAGGAACTGGAATGTCAGTGACTGATGCTAATACATATATGAGGAAGGAAAGAAACTGAGGCTTGAAGGAGATACATTCCTAACACTGGAATATTAAAACACGGTATCTTCACTTCTGTAAAAGCTCCCTCTTTGCTCAGTTCAGTTACGTTATGTGTCATCTTATATACTCAAAAGGAAGATGTTACAACATATATAAACACATACAACCTTATTTTAATGCAGTATGTAAAAAGAAATCCCTGGATATCGAACAACTAAGTGAAAGATGGAAGAAAGAAATGTCTATTTATCATGTTGGGACTAATGGATTTTTTAAAATCATGTTAAATCATAGAGGACATGGAAATTCATTTTCCTGCTTAATTCTGTCAACGTTTTTCCCTCTGACAGCTATACATGTTTATCTTGTTTTTGCACAGGATGAGCAATTCCTCTCTGAAAACAGAAGATTTATGAAACACACATTTACAGTAAATCTTGTAACTCCAGTTGGTACTGGAAGCAGCTGGGAAGATCCAAGGCTTTACTATCTCAAGAGAAACTTTGTCACCACAGCCAGGCTTTTATGCATTCATCCCCCGACAGAGATAGGCAGCTTCCGCCCAGAAATGCAGGATTGCATCTGTTCGTTAGCTGCTTGACTGCCAGAGAACGGAATAGGAAACTCTGATGAGTTCAGGTTTTTCCCTGTATCAAACATCAAATGGTAGGAGAAAAAAATAAAAATCATGCCTTTTCCATTCCTAGATCTATTAATCCAGTTTTGTCTCTTTGGATCTGAAAAATTTTCATCACAACCTCATTTCCAGTACCACCTCTAGACTCTCCAATCCCCTTGTCCTGAAGCCCCCAAACTCCAGAAGACGGCTAAGCAGTGTGGAAGGTCCCCTATTCAAGGATAATACTGTGGTCTATTCTGAACACACCACAGCTACTGCTCTTCAGAGAATCTGAGGTTGTCACAGAGAAGGAATTCCAGTTCAACAGTATCATCAGTGGTCTCTACTGGTACATTACTCTTTTCCACAGGGGGTGAGTAATTCCGTACTTCATGTCTTGAAGCTAATATCCTTGAAGTCCCACTGCAAGAACATGCCTCTGGTTGTCTAATGATGTCTGAGCAAATACAGTTTGGATGGTAAACGCCTGGACAGGAATTTGGTTGGCAATGACTAGGGACGTAGTATTCGGTTGCCACTGGACTTGATTCTGTTTGATTATGAAAAGGATTATTAGCCACGCAACAGGTCTGGAGACAATTATTATTTCTGAATCCATGATGAAGGCCTAATTTAGCAATAAGGGGCTTCCCAACATTAACCTCCTTTCTTTCATCCATTGTATCTTCTATTCCTGGATACTCATAATGCAAGCAAACAGTGAAGATCAAGTGTTCCTGCAAAAGAGGGCGGGGGGGGGGGAGAGAAAAAGAAAAAAGTTACGCTTCCTCCCCAAATAAACAATATAGGAAACACTTAAAGAGGCATACTCTACTGGAGGAGACTAACCTTTTTAGGAGCTGAAGACATATATTAGGCAAGACTTGTTTACTGAGGACCTCTTTTGGTTAATACTTGCTCACCTGATAGTCTTTATTTCTAGAAGCACTTATATTACACCAGCTGCCAAAAGCACTGAAGAAGAGGTACCAAGTGATGTCCAGCACAGATGTTCATGACACAAAGATACAGAGATAAACTTAACAGTGCCACAGTACACTGAAGTGAGAACCTTTCAAAAACTGCATGCCCAAGAGCACAGGCTGGAATGGAAGGAGATGATACGTAACATTTTCATCTCCTACTAATGACTTTGTAAGATGCAGATCTGCTTCAGGTCACATTCTTCTTGTACTACAGGACATAGGAACATCCCCATAGTATGCAATAGCTGATCTTCACAAAAATATTCATCTTGTGAAAGTTCAGTACAGGCCTAGAAAATACAAAGTGCCCTGCACAATGGTATCAGGACTGCATATGCATTGATTCCCTGGCTTTTATTTTTCTGCTGAGAAACTGAAGTCACTAAATTGTGCTATTAGCCATTTTTTCCCTCCAAAGAACATGTTACTTATTATGCAGACAATACACAGCTACCTCAACAGAACTGCAAAGCAAGGTGATTAATCTAAATTATCTGAACAAACTTGTGAGGAAAAAGCTATATTAACCCTTAGTTTTTGCAGTGAACTTAGTCTGGTGTAGAGGCAGTGTTTGGGAAGGTCCTTTGATACTAAATAGCTTCCGGTTTCCTCAGGAGTTCCTTTATTGGCCTCTTTAGGATCCACGTCCAGGTCCTGTTGCAAGAAAAAACAAGAAAACTTCATTGAAGGTACAGAATTTGTAGATCATAGTTAGCAGTATTTCTTTTTATAAAGTCAGCATTTTCTTCTTCTTAAAAAGAAAGAAAACATCAATCTTTGATTACTTGCAAAAGCTGCTGAAATCACTAGTTAGGCAGAAGAGGTTACATTTGAGTAGGTTACCCTCTCTTGCTGATGTTCCTGTCAAACTTGCTGTGCTTCCTTCAGGGTTGCTCTTTTTTACTTAACTTCTACTATGAAGTGCTAATTCTGTGGGCTAAAAATACATGTATTTATTATGCACATTAACTCAAATGTTTTATTCATAAAGCATCAAAGTGTCCTGTTTGTTCTATCCAAAAAGGTTTTCTGCCCCATGTCCTCTTTCACAGACATCAGAAGAGAAGGTCTTTTGCCCCAAGGAGCTGTCTGTTTTACTCATGTCCTTCATTTTACTGTGATCAGCTGAGTAACATCAATGGAACTGGACGGGATCATGCAGATGCAAAGAACTGTAAAACTAGAGCCTAAGAAACCTTGTCCTGCAAGGTACACGTCAGTAGCTCCTGTGTGAGCTGAAGACACATTTAACTTCTTTAATTAAATATAACAAATACTTGATATTAGACAATGAAACCCAAAGGAGACTTTGAAAAAGATGACACCAGATTAATTTTAATGTATTTTATATATATTAAAAATATGCATTGAAAAAAAAGAAAAGTAAATGTGTGTGTCTGTACAGACACACACACGTAAGCAACAGATTTCAACAGTTTAGACCCATTTTATCACAAAAAGATGCAGTCTGACATGGACAGACCAGACAGTTTTCAATTTTGGTGGAGGGAGGTCACCGAGACACCAACAGGAAGCACTTACGAGTGCGAAGTCTGTAACGTAGGCTCTGCAAACTACTATTTCAGGTGGCTTCTTTACTATTCGCGTGTAGATTATCATGACATTGGAAAACTCGGCTGCAAACCCCAACTGAATCTGAACACCACATTTAAATTCAAGACACATACTTTCTGGAAGCTCTGCAAATAAATAACACATCATTACACTCTAAATAAAACTTAGCATATGTAGTTTCTGGTTTTTTTGTTTTTGAATTCAAAAGTTTTAAAAGGTATAGACCTCTTCCTCCTGCCCTCCCTCTACCTATCACTTACATATTTACATTGAAACAAACCAGGTTAGAAGCTAACCAGGCAGCAACACTGTTTCCTAGTATCACAAGGTAACTGGCAGACACTGCCAGAGAGCTGACTGAACTTCTGCCTTCGCAGGTTTCTTTCCAATCCCTGTGCAACTAGCAAGGCAACATTTGCGGTAACTAGGATATAGCTTACTGACCCAAGAATTTGTTTATGTATCTGTAATCAAACCAGTAAGGTTTATATGGTATATATCCAATATATAGGAGACACAGGTATAGCATTATAAGAACCTTTGAATTTGACAGCAGAACAAGTTTCAGGTTCATTTTTCTCCTTTCACAGCCTATGCACACATTCACAAAGCCTAGCCCGCGGCATTTTTCTTCTTTATATTTTAGATCTTTCTCAAGCCATAGGAATATACTTGGAAGTGCTCAAGGGTCAATGACATCATTCTGTGTCTGTATGCTTTCTACTGATTTTTCTACTCCCACTGGAAGTGGATTATTTAACATTATCATAGACATACCTTTATACAAATATAAAGGTTATTCTCTTCCCAAATTCCAAACACATTCTCTTCTATGCATGGCTTAAAACAAATAAACCACAAGATAACATTATGTCTTTATAATTTTTGTTTTGCATTTCAATCATTTAACAAACAAGAATTAAGGGCTTGATTCCACAAATAGAAATCTACATCTGTGAAAGAGTCTGCCTATATGACTAGTTGTCTTAAAAATGCCACCCCTGACACTCTGCCCAATCTGTCAGAGAAATTTTAAAGTGTACTCCAACATATTTAGGTGAAAACGATAAAAAGATCTTAAACCCCACTGCCCTTCTTAAAAGAAGTCTAGAAAGCCTGGAACTGATCTCACCCTTATTTTAGTTTTCTTAGTTGCATACATTGAAAACTCCTTTTCATCATGCACTTTTACCATACAGTTCACCTGGCTATTTTGGGTGATGACTTTAGAATGAGATTAATGATGTCTTAAAAGTGCCATTGTTAGACACAAACAGATTACTGGGCGATTATCCCAGGAGGTATACATCACATAAGTGTCTCCTACAGTGTTTGAGTGGTCTTAAATATACTTACTCAGGATGAATTCTGCATGTCACCTTGTTCACTATAATCTCATGTAGAGGTAAACCCCAACACAAAAATTTCCAAAATCTGAACATACTAATGAAAATTCAGCTATGAACTTGAATTTCTTCCATTTCCATTCAATATCACAACCCACAGACTAGAGATTGTTATGGAAGGACATCCTCTTATTTTTCCCATTGTGCCAGTAGGATCATCTAAAAGTAGACTGTACTATACCATGAGCTTTGGCCCACTGTAGATTCCGTGCCAGACACTCTGCAGAAGATATGGTTTGTTGAATGGGATCAGTTAATGCCCTTTTCTCAGACAAACTGCTGCGGATCTCCAAAGCTTGCTTGCCTTTGGTAAGGTGACACTTGCCCATATCTAAAAATAAGATGCATACAGTTTGTCTCAAAATCAATGCAGCTGAAATACTAACTAAATTAAGTACATCACTGCAATGTTGTCTGGTTGCTACGGTTATGCCAGTATCAGCACTTCCATAAAAACTTGTAGTTTCAGAAGTATTTATTGCTCAGCTATTCATTCACTTACGGCTAAAACAGCATGCCAGATGCCTGCAGAGAATCCTGAGGGTTTTGCATGTGTCCTAGTCAACATGCTCACGTTTTTCAAAACCAGTTCAAGCAATATCACAGCTCTGATTCAGTAAGGTCCTAATTAAAGTGACTAATTTCAAGAATGTGAATAATACCATTGGAGGGGATTTCTAAAGAATTGGAGGCAAGTGGAATATTTTAGGGGTCGATAAAGGGGCCAATACTGTTTATTTAACATCATCACTAATGACCTGGATGACAGGACAGACTGCACCCTCAGCAAGTTTGCAGATGATCAAAAACTGAGAGGAGTGGCTGATACAGCACAGGGTTGAGCTGCCATTCAGGGGGACCTGTACAGGCTGTAGAACCGGGCAGAGAGGAATCTCATGAAGTTCAACAATGGGAAACACCGAGTCCTGCACCTGGGCAGGAATAACCCCATGCACCAGTATAGAAAGGGGACCGACTGGCTGGAAAGCAGCTCTGCAGAGAAGGACGTTGGGGACCTGGTGGACACCAAGCTGACCATGAGCCAGCGATGCATTCTTGTGGCAAAGGCAGCCAACAGGAACAGCATTGCCAGCAGGCCAAGGGAGGTGATCCTTCCTCTCTGGTCAGCGCGGGTGAGGCCACATCTGGAATGCTGGGTCCAGTGGTGGGCTCACCAGTACAAGGATGACATGTACATACTGGAGAGTGTGCAGTGAAGGGTCACAGAGGTGAGGGGCCTGAAATACCTCTCATATGAGAGAAGTATGAGGGAACTGGAGCATCTTTTGTATGAGGAGATGATGAGAGAGCTGAGACTGTTTAGACTGGAGAGGATGTGGGTCAGGGGACTTCTTATCAATATGTATAAATACTTGATGAGGGAAAGTAAAATAGACAGAGCCAGACTCTTCTCAGTCAAGACCAGTGACAGTACAAGAGGAAGCAGATGCAAACTGAAATAGAGAAAATTCCACTTAACCATAAGAAACAACTTTTTAGTCTAAGGGTGATCGAACACTGGGACAGGCTATGCAGGGAGACCGTAGAGTGTCCATCCTTGGAGACGTTCAAAATGCGCATGGACAAGGTCCTGAGCAACCGGCTCTAGTTTACTCTGCTTTAAGCAACAGGGTTGGACTTGACAATCTCCAGAGGTCCTTTCCAACTTCAACCAGTCTGCGATTCAAACTTACTTCAATTTATTAGGGTCTCCCTATATTTAGTTCAATTACATTTAAAAGTGACATTTTCAGATTGTTTTGCTGCATGCAGAAAGTCAAAACCTACGGCCTGCAACGTGAATTTAAAAAATCCTGGAAAATTTACATTTATGAGTTCATTAAAAATGAAATAATGAAGGCTATTTACACAGAACACTTTTAATATGAACACTCCTTTGGCACATTTTCAAGTGTCATCAGCGCACCAAGGTACTCACTAACACCCAATATCTGGTAATACTGACAACAATGGTTGTCATGTTCCCTGACAAATCAATCTTTCTCTCCACTCCGAGTTCAAGAATGAGATAAGTAATAGGTCACATGTCAGAACATCTACAGCATGTGACATTAACCTGGCAGTACAGACAAAGCAATAGGAGTAGGTCGTATTTTACAGGACATTCAGGGAAGTGTAGGGAAAACAGGTGCCAGCAGAATTGTGACATGTTCTTACAGGGAAGCCACGAAGGCGGGGGGAAGAGGAGAGAGAAATCTCAGAGAATACTAACCCACTTAAGAACACCCAAAAGCAATGACAAAAAGGATGAGGGGAGGAAGAAGGTGAGAATATTTTTGGATATTTGTTCATTATAAAATTTGTAAACTTCCTCTGCAAGTTGAAAGACTGATTGGTCTGTGACCATTGCAGAATGCAAGCGGGTGTCTGTTCTACTCCTACTCCTGCTTTGAACAGGCCGACAATGGGAGAACACGGGATAAAAACTAAGAACATAGTATCTACATGTACTATAGACATAGTATTGATGCTAGGACGAGTGGATTACAGGGTTCTCTCTTTCACAAAACAGTAACAGTCAGAATGTCCCAGAAGGCAAGAAAGATGAAGGAAAGGGAAGATATTGGGGCCTGCTTCAAAACAAAGAGTTTCAGGAACGATGGCTTAATGAATTTGGGCCTAAATACAGCAGCTGGTGAGCATCCAGCAGGAGCTTTATCAGAGCTTCTGCCAGGCTTTCAGGAAACACAGCTATAGCTAGCTGCCAATGAGAGGACAGCAAGTCCTCAAATTCTTCCTTTGTATTTAGGTAATGGCAAAATTGAGCAGTCCTGTAAGCAAACAAAAAGTACAAATGTTAATGCAAAAAGCACTCTGCTTGACTGCACCTGGTAAAAGAAGAAAAACATCGCCCCACGCAAAAAAAAAAAATCCACTTAAACCCCAAGCTTTGGAATAATCATTTTAGTTTTACCATCTACAGATCCTATTTCTTCAGGATAATTCTGAGATCTGAAATTTTAACTTTTCACAGAAACTTCACGCAAAGTTTAACAGATAAGACTGAAAATACAGAATGGTAAGTTTGTTTTATGGGATCTAGTCAAGCAGCACACCAACTATAAGCAAAAAGACAGAGAATATATATGAGAATACATACCAGACAAACAAGCAAATGGTAACCAAGAACTACCACATTTCAATTTACATCCTAGGGGTATGCTGGATTCCTATTGCCATCAATTTGACATAAATTCCATGCTTGTATTTCAGCTAGTCAACCAATGATCTCTTCCCTTGCCTCAGTAGAGCACTGACAGAAGCTCTGTCGGTTTAATCTTTGCATTTCATTTTCAACAGTCTGACCTGTTGACAGCAGAACTTTACTGTGCATTTAGGATCCTCTTGGATTTTTTTCTGCTTTTTGGATCCCCGTCAAAAGACAGACTGGGCAAAATTCCGAGACCTGCAGCTGCACCAAGTACACTGGAAACCACAGCAACACTTGGCTGATTACATACCTTACCTACAAAACCCAGAATCTTATACAGACAGCTCTTTGTTAATGGCTGTATCTATTCTTCTGTTTTGAGCAAATGTTTGCACAGAAGCAATACATTTTCCCTTCAACAGTTTTCACTTTAGCACTTCTCCCATCAATTATAAAAGACAATTACTGAACCAGGCATATTAAAACAGTGGATTGCCCTTTATAGTGCACTTACACCCTTTGATAGAGAGCAAATAATTAGCATCACTATAGCAGTCTTTGAGGTAGACAGGACTCAGTTAATTGTTTAAATGAACGTGGAAATGACTGGACTACCACTAGCAGCTGACACCACATGACAGAAGAGTAATTTCTGTGGACGGACAATTCAAAGCTCCACGCAGAAAGACACTCAGAACAAATAAGGTTCACTAAAAAGGAGAGTATAAAATTGATCACTATTAAAGAAGCTCAAATCTGTTTATAATATAATGATCTATGTTGATGTGCTACCTTGCTTCTTGATAAAAGCTGCTGTTCTAACAAAATGCAACAAGAAAGAGCTTAAAGTAGTGTAACACATTCACCATGAGAAGAATGACATTTAAGCAAAGAAGTTTTTAGTAATGCAGGCTGAGAAGACTGTTAGTGCAGTAAGCTGGAGTTCACCTTCTGCAACCTCATCAAGCAGTACAGTAATCTTCTTGTCTTCTAACAAACGGTCCTTCAAGAACTTCATGAAGATTCCATTGGCCAACCCCGACTGCTGTATTTCAAAAGCTTCTGCTCCTTGGCACCTATGAGATCACCAATATCAGACAAGGAAAAAACACTGAAACATTTGCATGATTAAGATCAACATGAGGACAAAAGAAGTAAAGTTATGTTGGGAATGGGGGAAAGAAACACTACAATTTGAAAACCAGGTTGTGTCTAAGGCCAGCCTGCTCTTCACGTTCATTTGCAAGCA
>WAAD01001412.1:0-74988 GCA_013389945.1 Fregata magnificens
ATCATTCAGCTGGAAGATAACCAATGTCCCCCCTTCTATTCCAGAAGTGTCATCACAGCATACGTCACCTGTACTGTTATTTTCTGTCCTAAAGATAATTTTCTAGCTTCCTGAATGAGCAACAGGGTTGCAGCAACGGTCCTTAAACAAGAGGGCCACCCTTTGCTCACCTGATCTAATTGCTTAGAGAAGTATCCAACTGGTCTTTTCCAAGATCCAGTCTTTTGGACCAGGACTCCCACTGCAAGATGCTGTCTTTCATTCACAAAAAGCTGAAAAGGTTTTTCCATATTAGGAAGTCCTAGTGCAGGTGCTGACATCAAAACTTCTTTCAACTGATGAAAAGCCTTTTGGCATTCTGGTGTCCATTCTAGAAGTTCCCCCGTACCTTTCACAGCCTCATAAAGGGGTTTTGCGATCAATCCAAAATTAAAAATCCACAGGCGACACCACCCAGCCATTCCCAGGAATGCTCTTAACTCACGTTTGGATGCACGCTCTGGTATCTGACAAATTGCCTCTTTTCTTCCTGGGCCAAGGCTTCGCTGACCTTTGGTGGTGGTGAATCCCATATTAGTCACTGTCTGCTGTGCGATTTGCGCTGACTTCTTCGACACTCTATACCCTGCTGCTCCTAGGAAATTCGAAAGATCAATGGTATACTGTACAGACTTTGCTAATGTCCTTGTTCCCAAAAGGATATCATCCACATACTGTAACAAGGTTACTCCTGTATTTCATTTACGCCAATTCTCCAATTCCTTAGCTAGTTGATTTCCAAATATAGTTGGAATATTTTTGAAACCCTGCAGAAAAACAGTCCATCATAGCTGAGTCTTCTGGCCAGTTTTTGGATTTTCCCACTGGGAGGCAAATAACTTTTGACTTTCAAATTCCAAAGGTATGCTACTTACATTTCACCCAAGGCAAATATATGCTTGGTAACACTGGGAGGCTAGGCAAGCACAGAGCGCCAGTGTTGGTGTGGCTGTGAAAGGGCTGCCAAGGGACTGTGAGGACGAACCAATACCTTTTAGTCCAAACACCTTTGCTGTGAGAGCAATCGCTGCATGTATCTCATTTGGTAGCTGGGCTCTGGCGAGAGGGGAGAATGAATGTTAGGACCCTTGGGAGGCTAGTCAAGCGCAGAGCCCCAGTGTCTGTGTGGCTGGGAAAGGGCTGCTAAGGGATTGTGGGGACCAGCAATAGCTTTTAGTCCTGGAATCTCTGGTGTGGGAGCAATCGCTGGACGTCTTCAATTTTGGAGCTCGCTTCGGGCGAGAGTGAGAGCAAGAGTGAGAGCGAATGTTGGGACCACTGGGAGGCTGGGCAAGTGCAGAGCCCCAGTGTTTGTGTGGCTGTGAAAGGGCTGCCAAGGGACTGTGAGGACCAGCAATAACATTTATTCCTAGCAAATCTGGTGTGGGAGCAATCGCTGGACGTCTACAATTTTGGAGGTGGGATCTGTCAAGAGTGAGAGCAAATGTTGGGACCATTGGGAGGCTAGGCAAGCACAGACCCCCAGTGTTGGTGTGGCTGTGAAAGGGCTGCCAAGGGACTGTGAGGACCAGCAATAGATTTTAGTCCTAACACCTCTGCTGTGGGAGCAATTGCTGGATGTATTCCATTTGGGAGCTGGGCTCTGGTGAGAGTGAGAGCGAATGTTGGGACCATTGGGAGGACAGGCAAGCACAGAGCACCAGTGTTGGTGTGGTTGTGAAAGGGTGCCAAGGGACTGTGAGGACCAGCAACAGCTTTTAGTCCTGGCACTTTTGGTGTGGGAGCAATCGCTGGACATGTTCAGTTTTGGAGCTTGGGTCTGGCGAGAGTGAGAGCGAATGTTGAGACCACTGGGAGGCTAGGCAAGTGCAGAGCCCCAGTGTTTGTGTGGCTGTGAAAGTGCTGCCAAGGGACAGTGAGGACAAGCAAGAGTTTTTAGTCCTGGCACATTTGGTGTGGGAGCAATCGCTAGACGTCTTCAATTTTGGAGCTGGGTTCTGGCTAGAGGGAGAGCAAATGTTGGGACCATTGGGAGGCTAGGCAAGAGCAGAACCCCAGTCTTTGTGTGGCTGTGAAAGGGCTGCCAAGGCACCATGAGGACCTGCAATAGCTTTTAGTCCTGGCACTTTTGGTGTGGGAGCAATCGCTGGACATCTTCAATTTCGGAGGTGGGTTCTGGTGAGAAGGGAAACTGAATGTTGGCAGCGTTTGGGAGGCTAGGCAAGTGCAGAGCGCCAGTGTTTGTGTGGCCGTGAAAGGGCTACCAAGGGACTGTGAGGACCAGCACTAGCATTTACGCCCTGCCCCTTTGGTGTGGGAGCAATCACTGGACGTCTTCAATTTCAGAGCTGGGCTCTGGTGAGATGAGAGCATGAGTGAGAGCTAATGTTGGGACCATTTGGGAGGCTAGGGAAGCATAGAGCCCCAGTGTTTGTGTGGCTGTGAAAGGGCTGCCAAGGGACTGTGAGGTCCAGCAATAGATTTTAGTCCTGACGCTTCTAGTGTGGGAGCAATTGCTGGACGTACTGAGTTTCGGAGCTGGACTATGGCGAGAGGGAGACCGATTCTTGGGATCATTGCGGGGCTGGGCAAGCACAGGGCACCGGTGTTTGTGTGGCTGTGAAAGGGCTGTCAAGGGACTGTGAGGACCAGCAATAGTTTCTGGTCCTGACACTTTTCTTGTTGAAGCTATCACTGCATGTACTGAATTTCAGAGCTTAGCTCTGGTGAGATTGACAGCGAATGTTGGGACCACTGGGAGGCTAAGCAAGTGCAGAGCACTGGTATTTGTTTGGCTGTGAGAGGGCTGCCAAGGGACTTTCAGGACCAGCACTAGCTTTTTGTTGTGGCACATTTGGTGTGGGAGCAATCGCTGGATGTCTTCAATTTTGGAGCTGGGCTCTGGCGAGATGGAGAATGAATGTTGGGACCATTGTGAGGCTAGGGAAGCGCAGAGGCCCAGTCTTTGTGTGGCTGTGAAAGGGCTGCCAAGGCACCATGAGGACCTGCAATAGCTTTTAGTCCTGGCACCTCTGGTGTGGGAGCAATCGCTGGATGTCTTGAATTTCGGAGCTGGGCTCTGGCGAGAGGGAGAGCAAGAGTGCGAGTGAATGTTGGGACCATTCGGAGGCTAGGCAAGTGCAGAGCACCAGTGTTGGTGTGGCTGTGAAAGGGTGCCAAGGGACCGTGAGCACCAGCACTAGCTTTTTATTGTGGCACCTTTGGTGTGGGAGCAATCACTGGACATCTTCAATTTCAGAGCTGGGGTCTGGCTACAGGGAGAGCTAGAGAGAGAGCGAATGTTGGGACCATTGAGAGGCTAGGGAAGCGCAGAGCGCCAGTGTTGGTGTGGCTGTGAAAGGGCTGCCAAGGGACTGTGAGGAGCAGCAATAGGTTTTAGTCCTGGCACCTTTGGTGTTGGAGCAATCACTGGACGTCTTGTATTTCAGAGCTCAGTTCTGGCTAGAGTGAGTATCATAGAATCATAGAATCCTAGAATGTCCTGATTTTGAAGGGACCCACAAGGATCATTGAGTCCAACTCCTGACCCTCTATAGGACAACCCCAAAATTCACACCACATGTCTGAGGGCATTGTCCAAATGCTTCTTGAGTATTGTCAGGCTCGGCGCCATGACCACCTCCCTGGGGAGCCTGTTCCAGTGCTCCACCACCCCCTGGGTGAAGAGCCTTTTCCTAATATCCAACCTAAACCTCCCCTGGCATATCTTCCTGCCATTCCCTTGGGTCCTGCCACTGCTTGCCAGGGAGAAGAGATCAGCACCTGCCCCTCCCCTTCCCCTTGTGAGGAAGCTGTAAACCACGATGAGGTCTCCCCTCAGTCTCCTCTTCTCCAGGCTGAACAGACCAAGTGACTTCAGCTGCTCCTCATATGGCTTCCCCTCTAAATCCTTTACCATCTTCGTGGCTCTCCTCTGGACACTCTCTAGTAGCTTTGTAACCTTTTTATACTGTGGCACCCAAAACTGCACACAGTACTCAAGATGAGGCCGCACCAGTGCAGAGTAGAGCGGGACAATCACCTCCCTCGACTGGCTAGCAATGCAGTGCTTGATGCACCCCAGGACACGGTTTGCCCTCTTGGCTGCCAGGGCACACTGTTGGATCATGTTCAGCTTGCCATCGACCAGAACCCCCAGATCCCTCTCCCTAGGGCTGCTCTCCAGCCTCTTTTTCCCCAGTCTGTACGTACACCCAGGGTTGCCATGTCCCAGGTGCCAAGTCCCAGCACTTGCCCTTGTTAAACTTCATACGGTTGGTGATTGCCCAGCTCTCTAATTTGTCCAGATCTCTCTGCAGAGCCTCTCTGCCCTAGAGAGTGTCCAGAGCTCCTCCCAATTTTGTGTCATCAGCAAACTCTGATAGTAATTCTTCAAGTCTTGCATCCAAGTCATTTATGAAGATGTTAAAGACCACTGGCCCCAAGATGGATCTCTGCGGAACCCCGCTAGTGACCAGTCGCCAGCCCAATGCAGCCCCATCTACTATAACCCTTTGAGCCCGACCCATCAGCCAATTGCTCACCCATTGCATTATGTGTTTATCCAGCTGTATGCTGGACATTTTGCCCAGGAGGACACTGTGAGAGACAGTGTCGAAAGCTTTACTGAAGTCCAAAAAGATTACATCGACTGGCTTCCCTTGGTCCAGTAGGCGGGTAACCTTGTCATAGAAAGAAATTAAGTTACTTAGGCAGGACTTTCCCCTCGTGAACCTGTGCTGGCTGGGACCAATGACTGCGTTGTCTTTCAGGTGTTTTTCAATAACTCCCAGAAGAATCTTCTCCATAATTTTGCCAGGCACAGAGGTGAGACTGACAGGTCTGTAGTTGCCGGGGTCATCCCTGTTGCCCTTCTTGAAGATTGGGACAACATTTGCCAGCTTCCAGTCAACCGGGACCTCTCCAGATTCCCAAGAGCATTGAAAAATCATTGAGAGAGGTCTCGCTATGACATCAGGCCTGGACACTGGGAAGGTGTGCGTGAACTTAACTGTGTCCTCTAGGCCCCCTGAATTCCTCTTTTGCATACACGTTTTACATTGAAGGATGCCGCCACTTCTTTTCTGTCTCCTGCCAGTCTCAGAAAACACAGATCTTTATCTCTGGTAGCTGTCTGGCAATCCTTCCTTCAGGAGGTGTTTCTCCTCTGATTTCATTTTTTCCTTCCTTCTCTTGCACAAAAGTCTGGAGAAAAGAGAAGTGTCAAAAACTATATATGTAAAATGAAAGGGAAATTGGGAGGCAATGAGGAGGGAGGTGACAGGTGAGGGATAGGAGGAAAACACCATAAGCAATCCTATCTCCCTTTCCTGTAGGGTAAGAAGGTCAAGCTTCCTCAGCACAAAGCTGAGTGCTAGTTATAGCTGTCAAGTTTGTACTGAACCTGCTACCTGATTTTTCCCTGTAGTAAATTACTGTGGAAGTCAACAATATTTCTGCCTTTATTGCAGAATCATGGCTATCGGATACAGAACAGGCAAAAGGGTCGCTTTGATAAAGGCCTCTCCCCCACTGGAGTGATTTATGAGCTGTGGTGGCTTTCCAGGTCCTGTTGTAGCAAGTATCATGGGAAGGAGTCTTGTCACAGTCTCACCTGGCCTGAAACAGAGGTGTGAATATTGCTTGTGGACAAACAGGGGCTTCCTGAACCTGTTTAGCTTCATAAATCATCTGGACTGGGATGTGGCAGCCAAAACTGGTCGGTCTGAGCTGCAGATGTGCAGAGCAGGGAGGCTGCTGAACTCCTGGGGCTGGGAAGTGTCAGGAGACCTGGGGTCACTGCCCTGGTGTACGGCCAGTGTGCAATGGTAATGCCTTACGGGCAGATGTCTTTTTTTTTTTTTTTTTTTTTTTGATCACTTGTTGATTAATCTTGCTCCACACTGATGGGTAATAATACACTGTTAGTGGAGGTAAACTGCGTCACTAATGAACTAGACTGAAGAGTTTGTACACACCATAACCTCGCCATATATATTGTGCCCTCTCCCTCCTTCACAACCATGTCCTTTAGTGATTGTGAGATTTTTCATATTAGCTTCTAGCCTTTCTATTTTTTTTTTTTTAAATGCATAATTCCAATTACTTACCCATCCTGCAGATGCAATTCAACCCTCATAGAAAGTTTGGTATCCTGCCAGTCCCAAAATTCAGCGGTGTCCTTCACTTATGTTCTGATGTTGAGGGGCGATGATGCACCAAAACTTTGCAAAATGCCCTAGCTTCCAAGAAATGCTGCAAAGTGGCATGAGTGGCAATCCTCCTCCATTGATATTTGTTGCACTGTTTGGAGAAAAATAAGAAAAATCCAGCTCACCCCGCTAGAAACGTGAGCCTATTGAGGAATTAATGAAATCTCGCCGTTTGGAGATTCACAGATGCCATTCTGTTGGGAGCACATCGAGGCTGCCATAAAATCCGTTTGGATAAGACTCAGTAAACATCTGGTACCTTTTTTTAAAAATAAAAACTGTAATTGTTTTAGGCCTTGTTGTGTGCCCATGCTGGTAATGTGCCTGCGAGTTCTAATTAGTTGACAAGTGACAAAAGAGGCTACTGTAGTGAGGGGGAGGCCAGGTGCCAGGATCATTAGATAGGTTGGGCAAGAGCCACAAGAGCCAGCAGGTGATGGATGCAGGAAAGGTGTATTATCCCCTGCTTTGTTACAGATGCAGAGACATGAAGAAACAAGGCAAACTGATAAACCAAAGGCTCAACGTTTTGCTATTTGTCTTGAGTAAAATTGGATCTGCAGTCTTCTGTGAGTATGATGGTTAGGTTCTTTAATAGCTGTTCAGTGCAAAAAAAACCCTGACCTTCAGCCTCTATTGAGTACCTCTCAATGCTTGTGAAAACAAGATGGAGAGGACTTGCACCTGGGTTTAGCATGAGTAAGATTTGTAAAAACTCATAGCACTGATGTAGCCGTATTCTTGTTTACCATCAGTGATAGAATCCCTGCTGACAGTCAGCAAAAGCTGAATTGGGTCAAGGCAGAGGGGAGTCCCCTCTGGTTTTATAACTGAGCCTACGGGACAGGATCATTAACTGTGGACAGCAAAAACCAACTACCTTCGTTGCTTGGGTCTTCTCCTTGAATTGTTGCTTATTCCTAAATTAATAAATTTATTATCCATATATTTATGTAGATGTAATACATTAAAGATGTTGCCACATCCTTTCAGGCAAAGGGGAGATTTGGGCACCTCAGAAAGCTTTCCAGATCTGGGGTGGACTGGTTCAGCTGGTACCTACCTTTCCACCAGTGTGATGACTACACTCTGAGCATCTACGCAAGGGCAGAGCTGGCCTTGTCGGCTACACAGGGATGCCCAACACATGTGAAGCTGTGGGTTCAGGTGCCGTATGCCATCTCTTTTGAGTGTGCCAGTCCCAATGTTTGATTTTTCAGTACTGGATCTATGGCCTGGCTGAGCTCTGCTTGGCCCTTAGCTTAGTTATGACACTGGAGGTAGGTAGTGTTCATGTATGGATTTCAAAAAGCATTTTTAAGAAACGTTTTAGCAGTGCTTAGCACATTACTGTAGCTTTGTTTCAAGGAATTAGATCCTCTTCATTTGTCTTGGCTCCTCTTGAATAGTTAACATCGAAGGGGTAACAAGTTGAGTCTTGGGGACAGAGTAATGGTGGGTAATGTGAATATCTCCTGGTCTGTGTTTCCCACCACTCATGCCAAGATTGCAATACTTTTTCCTGGTGTTCCTGTGCAAATCCACTGGTAGATTCAGAGATTTCACAGCCATTAGTCTCATACCTACAGCAACATCTGGCTCATCATTGCTAGACTCCCTGGACCACGCTGCAGAAGTGGATTGATTTGTGTTGAAGTCACCCTGAATTACAATTACCTATGGGAAGGAACAGGTGCATAAAAACAGTCGCAAAGTTACGTAAAGGGGATCATCAGAAGTGAAGATGAGATCACCGCAGTATCTGCTATCAAATTCAAAGTCAATAGCTACATTTGTTTCCCCATATAGTCAATAGTTCCCTCCCATCTCCCCATTGCTCCATAGGGAGGACATGCTGTGGACAGTAAGGAAAATCCCACCAGGGACAGGGAAACAGCACCTCCCTCTCCTCCTGTAAATCAGGGATAACTAAAATCAAAGAGAGTTATCCAGGATAAACTTTGTAAATGTAAAAAGGAAAGGTTTTGCTCTCATTCTCTCCTGTCCAGGGCACCATGAAATGAACATTTTTTTTAATTTAAAGTGCTGTTAACCTTAAAACTGTGTCCAACATTTAAAAAAAATTATATAGACTCCCGAGTTCATGTTTTGGCAACCAGTTAAGTGGCCTGATTTGGTTTTGGTCTGATAAATGAGGGCAAAAGAAGTGATAGAATCTCCACACCCAGAAACCCCATGCGTTGCTCCAGATCTCGATTTTAGTTTATCCCCTCTGAACAAAATGAATGACATTTAGTGAAGCTCTCTCTACCTAAGATATTGCTCTGAAATGATAGGGCAGCCAGAGGAGCAGGAAAGGGGGAGATGGATGGAAGTGGGTAAAACACATTAGAATCTTTCAAAGGAAAGGCTTTGTTTTTTGAGAACAACAACAGTAATACCTTTCCATGATACTCAACTGCCTTTAATGCTTCGGTGCCTTTATTCCTTTGGAAGCAGGTCAAATCCAAAACCCAAACAAGGCAACAACACTACACTCTTTATTTTGTTTTCTTACAACACAACACAATTCAAGGGCAGAACACTTAAAATTTGATTTTAAGATCACAGGAAATGAGGTGCCATCATCTTTACATTCCTGGCACGATCTGCTTCTCAGATGAAAAGCCAAGATAATGTTTATTATTTAAAAACAACAAGGATGACAAAGGCAAAGTAGGAAATGTGCTGTAAATGCAGAAAAAAAAATTATCCTGGCACCACCTGCATGTTTGTACATGTATATGTGTACATAAAAAAAGAAAAACCTACTGAGTTACTGAATACAAATGAGACTGGGAAGAAGAGTTTTTCCCCAAGCCATTGCATATTCCACGATTCTGTCGCGAAAATGTCTTTCCTTCCACCTTTGACTTTTTATTGTTGCTTTTCAACCAAAACAAAGTGAAAGGAGATGAAAAGATTGAAGAGGGAATGGTAAGTTATTTTCAAAGGTAATTTCTGCTGGGTTTTTTTTTTTTTTAATCATGTGCTGGTATGGTGACAAAAGTTACCAGTGTGTCCCCAGAATGATATTTGGTGATCTGTTTTACTATTTTTTTAGTTAAATAAGAGCAATGTTTGTAAAACAAGAATGCCTCTTTCCCAATTTCATGAGGTCACAGACTGAAAAGAAAAAAAAAAAAAGAATAAAAAGTTCATTTTGGATGTCCTAGCTGGCACAGAGTGTCCAGCCTCCTTAGGCAGCCCTGCATGCCTTGGAAACAGGACAAGCAGCAGAAGCAGTGTCATAATATTGGTGCAGGCATGAGATGAGCAACCCCTAAACTGAGCAAGCTGCTCAGCCTAGTTGTATTTATGAGTGCATATGGGATACCTGGCTAAAACCCTGATCACTGCAGAATTAACCCCTGTAACAGTACTTTCCAGTTTCTTATCCAGTGAGTTTGGCAAGCAGCACCTAAAAGAGCTAGCTACTGGCATGCACATCATGTGCGAGCACACTAGTTTTATTTCTTTTTGTTCCAGTGCACGTTTTATAAGCTGATCTTATTTTGGAAAAGTTTGCTCTAAATGGTCCTTTTTGTTTTCACACATGTTGGAGCTGCAAACACAGGCAGGGTTTTCCTGTGGAAGAAATGTACTGCACAATTTTAAAATTTTTTTTTACACATGAGGAAATACTTTCTCTCAGCTTTTTAATATTTTTTCCCCATCTCTTCTAAGCAAATGCTTGCTTACCAAGAACTAGCACAGCCTGATACCTGCACAGAGAACTGTGCCACAGAGAAATACAATTATACTGTCTTCTGCTTTGGTGTATGGCTTTGAAAAGCAGGCGTATGCTCCTCCATGTGCTAGAGGCTTTTATGTGCAAATAGAGGTCCTGGCTGACTGCTCCAAAGCCTGAAATCCCACAGAAATAAAAAAAAAAAGGAAGAGATTCCTTGAAGCCAAACATGCTAGGGCAAATTCCTTCATAGCACCTTCACTTTCCAAGCTGCCTCAGCTACAAGCACCTATAAATTCACCCCCGCAACTTCACAGGTTTGGCCACTTGCAGTTTCAAATCTCACCCCAGAAAGCTGCAGTCTTCTCTATGTAAAAAGAAGGTGCAGGAGGAAATAATCCAAAATTGAAAACATCCAGGTATTGCTCCCACACCAAACGTGCCAGGACTAAAAGCTATTGCTGGACCTCAGAGTCCCTTGGCAGCCCTTTCACAGCCACACAAACACTGGGGCTCTGAGATTGCCGAGCCCTGTAATGGTCCCAACATTTGCTCTCTTATGACATCATAGGCATAAATGAAACCTGGTGGGATGAGTCCTATGACGGGTGTGCCATAATGGATGGTTACAGACTCCTCAGGAGGTATAGGCAGGGCAGGCGAGGCGGGGGGGGGGCTTTGTATGTAGTGAACAGGCTGGAATGCATGGAGCTAGCAGTTGGCAATGGCACAGCTGAGAGCCTTTGGGTAAGGATTAAGGGACAGACAAATAAAGCGGATGTCATTGTGGGAGTCTACTATAGGCCACCCAGCCAGGATGACGACACTGATGAGTCGTTCTTTAAGGAACTAAGGGAGGCTTCCAAGTCATCTGCCCTTGCCCTTATGGGGGACTTCAACTTGCCAGATGTCAACTGGGAATACCACACAGCTGGTACAAACAGGTCCAGAAGATTCCTAAACCAGCTGGATGATAACTCCTTGGTACAGGTACTAAAGGAACCGACCAGGAAAGGTGCCCTTCTCGATTTGCTGCTTATTAACAGAGAGGGTCTCGTGGGTGAAGTGGCGATAGGTGGCTGCCTTGGCCACAGCGACCACGAAGCAGTCAAGTTTAAAATCTATGGCAACAGGAGGAAAACTGCCAGGAAGACCTCAACTCTGGACATGAGGAGAGCTGACTTCAAGCTGCTCAGGGAACTACTTAGTAAGGTCCCCTGGGAAGACACTTTTGAAGGTGCTGGGGTCCGTCAGTGCTGGTCACTTTTTAGGTACCACCTCCTAAGAGCACAGGAGCAGGCAATTCCAAAATATCAGAAGTCAAGCAGACAAGGCAGAAGGCCAGCTTGGCTAAGTAGGGATCTTCTTCTAGAACTAAGGCAAAAAAAGAAAGTGTATGGCCAGTGGAAGCAAGGTCAGGCAACATGGGAGGACTACAGAGATGCTGTTCACCACTGTAGGGAGGAAATTTGCGTGGCCAAAGTTTAATTAGAGTTGAAGCTGGCCAGTACTGTGAGGGACAATAAAAAGGGCTTTTTTTAAATATGTTAATAGCAAAAGGCAGGCCAGAAATAACATTGGCCCGTTACTTGATGAGCATGGTCACCTCACAAACAGGGACATAGGCAAAGCAGAAGCATTTAATTCTTTTTTTGCCTTGGTCTTCAACACTGATGATGGGCTCTGGGACCCCCCAGAACCCTGGGCTAGAGATCCATGACTGTGAGAATGATAAACTCCCAACCGACCCCGAACTTGTGTGGGATTTCCTGCTCCAGCTGGATCCCTGTAAGTCGATGGACTACTGAATAGTTAATGAAGATTTTTAATTAACTTACTACAAGCTCACAGTGATTAAAAAAAATATTCAGTGGCTGGAAGAATTAAAGCTTACCTGCCCACATCTCTTTTCTTGATGCAGTCTGATAACCGGTGGGACTCCTACAGTAGAGATAAATACTTTCCTCTCCCTTGAGAGTCCCCCATAATTTCCTTTATCTAACACCTTCTCTCCATCTGCCTCTGCTCCCCCAAAGCCATCTCCACGAGGAAGCTGTGGCAGGGTAGAAAGCATAGAAATGTAATATCTATAGCCAGAATGCATTTCATACCCCACTGGCTACCACAAAGAATATTTTTACAACACATCTGTAGACACAGTTTGTGGTATTAAAGAGAGGGAGGTCCTCTACAGTCTGAACACTGTGATGGGAATTACACATTTTGATCCACAGGTGCTCCACAGATGTACGTGTCTCCAAGCAGATTTTCTTTGAAAAAGACAGCAAAAGCTAATACGTGGGCCACTTCCAGGCAGGCTGTGAGCAGACTAGATGAATCACTGTTGTTTTACAAGATGCTTCAGTGGTAAATGTGGAGGGATGCACCTGGAGGAGGGGCAGCATAGCAGCTGGGATTTGGCATAAAGCATTTCATGCTTTGTACACTGGACTCCTCCTACACTCCTCCTATGGAGGTGGGTTCCTGGAGTGCACTGTAGTACCCAATGTAAAATAAGCTCTACACTGTGAAAAAGCCAAAACTGTGCCCACCCCATGCCAGGGACCAACCTCACATAGAGCTGCCTTGGCACATTAGGAGAAGTGATGAACCAGCTATGCTTGGCTTCCAACACCAGAACCCTAGGCAACCTTTGGCTCAGCAAATGGGCATTTCAGGAGACTCAGGCAGTACCAGGTTTTCTCCTGTAAATCTTTAGGTGTTGTTCAGGGGCTGACTTTTGGCCTCCCATTTCATTTAGAAGTAAAGACATACTGAAACACCACATGCTCATGCCCTTTCCTTCTGAAGAGGTTGTGATGGGGACAGCAGGAAAGCATCTTCCAGTGACTGAATCATCTAGGAAAGGAAATACAAAAGGACCTTTTTCTCAGTCCACCTTCCCTTTTCATTTCTTTTTCTCCAGTGGCTGAGCCCTGGGCTCATTTGCCACACTTGAAAAGAAGGGATCTTCAGAAGCTCATCACAACCCCTACAACTGTCTCCCCTAAGCTCCCAATGTGATTTCTTCAGCTTATGGATTCAGGGCACATTGCAAACAGCATTGCAATGGCTGGTAACTCTGTACCCACCCACTCAGAGATGTTGAGGTGTTTAAGGAGCCCCTCTTCATCTCTTCCACTACTAAAAAGAGCTTGCATCACATTTGCGTGACAGCTTGCAAGGAGAGCAGAGGGCAAGAGACCATCAGGTTAGCACCAGTAGCTTGTATTCATCAGACAAGGTTTACAATGAGAAGTTAATGGTGGGGAAGCAGAGAACTGAAAATACTCTTTGAGAGCTAATCCCTCTCAGCTCAACACTTCAGATGTCAGTTCTGCCGCTTATCCTCCTGCTTTTTTTCTCATGGTTGGTCTAATTGGGAAGTTACCTTGTGTCCTCAGCTGAGTCCAGATCCCATTGCCTAGGCTCTAGTGCTGGTGAGGACCGCCTCAGTGCAATCAAATTCACGCTATCAATCACACACAAATATGTATCTGTGAAGTAAGCCTAAGGACTATCCCTCCTCCTGCACACCACATTGCTGGAGGGGTGGCAGCATTTGAGCTGATCTGGTTTTAGACATCTAAGAGCACAGGTGCCCAAGAATCTACAATCAGTGGAGATAAGGGTCACTTTTAAGGGCAATTGAGCCCAGCTGGTTTTGAACTCATCTCAGGACAGTATGTGCCCCTCAGGAGGGGCACATCTCACCACTGGGTATCAGACTGTGATCAGAGCTGTGGGGTGCTGTGACCCTTGTAAGGTCTCGCCACTTCATCCACGTGCTAAAGCAAGCAAGCTGAAAGCCTTGCTCTTCAGGGTAAATCAAGAAAAAATGAAAGTAAAATTGACAGCAATAGTAATTTCAGTGGAACGGTCTATTACTAGCAGTGTTATTGCATCCACTGACTTTATTAGAGTGTATACACAGTGTGCAATAATGTAATTAGATTTCACAATGTGTAATCATGATTTTTATGCAATGCAATGACTGCGTGTTAGGGAAGGGAATTGGTTCCCATTAAGGAGCCAGCACAAATCTTGGGCCAATGCTTCATACCTGACATTGCATCTGTTGGGCCTCAGGCATGGCCTATAGTCCAGTAAGAGCTTGGAGAACAGCCTAGGGCAGGGATTTTATCCCCTGTGTCTCCAGAGATGCCCCTGTGCTGCCTCCTGCCCCATGCCTTCCTGTACAGGCAGCATCACCAGATCCCAGGGGAACCCAGTGCACAGCTCCTCCCTTGCACCTAAACAGCCTGAAATGCACGTAGGAGGAGAAAACCTTTTTGTTGAGTAGGGGACATATCTAGCTCCCTTGGAGAAAACTAGGAACTGGGATGTGCCCACAACACACAAACTTGCCAAGGTGGGAAGCAAATGAGCAGCATGACATGAGATCAGGGAGGGAAGATGAGCCACCGTGGAGCCGGGGGCTAAATAGGGGCCAGTAAGGGGATATTAAGGAGACAAAAGGCAAAAGGGAGAGGGATCTTAAAAGCCCTCTTTGACCACACAAATATCCTCTCCCTGGAGGAACTGTACTGATCCGGAGACATTCACTGCGCCCAAGTGCAGCCGCTGACGTGCGGGTGACCCAGAGCCTGGCACAATCTACCCCTTAGCATAGATGGGGACAAATAATTTCCAGCACCACGTCTCCTGTTTTAGCCCTGACGACTGCACCGAAATGCTTGTGGCACACACTGGAAAAGGGCACAGCATTGGCCAGCTCGCATGTCCAGCAACGCAGTGGAGAGCTGCAGCAGAAATGCAGCCCTTGGCTCTGGCATGTCCAAAGCTTAGCTTAACCCTGCCCAGCCGACAGCACTGCATGGCGCTGCAACTTGCTCTTGAAAAGCTAATTGTGACAACAAACATCTTACAACTTCAGAATAAATAATTATTTGGCTTTCCCTCCAAGCAGGCTTGTTTTAAATGCCACTTACTCTGTCTCCACTGTTAAAAAGCACGAGTTGACCCATTTATTCTCTGCTGCACTTTCCACAGCAAATCACAGCTTTACTGCAAAGGTACAGAATATTAAAGCCACAATTTCATTGGCAAGATTTTTTTGCTTGTGAACCCATTAGTATTTTCCCTGAACAGTTTTTCCTCCCTTGTCTTGCTAGAATAGAGAGTTGTTCTTTTGCAGGTCTATTCTCTCTGCTATTCCCTTGGCTTGAGTGAAATATATATGAGATGACTCAGAGTTCGAACTCTCAGTATATGTTTCTAATACAAAGTCCCTGTGTGTCTGGGGACCTAAGACAGATATTTAATTTTAGATAAGAAATACTGGTGACATCATGCTTTTGATTTCTTTGCTGGATGTCTGTGCAGCCAGCACATGGTGAAGCTGTTCAGCCATAACAGCCTCATTGCATTTAGGAAGCTGTTTAATAGTCAGTGTAAGTACAGAGCAGCAGGCAGCCACTGGTCCTCTTGGGTGGTGCTTAGCAGGAGTGCACACTGGAGCTTTTAACCCAGGCGAATCCATACAATAACACATATGTAAGGGTAAAGGATCTTGCGAGGAAAACTAGGTTTTCTAAGACCTTTTTGTGCAGCTGCTGCATCCCCTGGACAGCAAAGCTCTACGCAGAGTGTGTCAGCATGAGGGTCAGCTACCCTTACCCCACACGCCACCTTGCACATGTTGATTTATACCCCCTCAATACATACACCGGAGAGGTTGAATTTAGCCTCACCATCGGTGACTTCAGCTTCTTCCCACAGCAGCAGATGCTGGCAAGTGCATCCAAGCAGAAGGAAGCATGCACACAACAGCTTCATTTTTAGCTTTGCAGCTTAGAAAAATAAGACATGCCTTCATTTTATTTTGAAAGAAAGCTCATATGCATGGAGGGAAGCTTGAGAAAAAAATCAGGCTCCTGCAGCAACACCTTTTAGTCAAGACCATTTTGGTGACGTTACAATGACAAATTTTCAGCCTTTCCTACAATTTTATACCTTCCTGCACAGCAGGTGTTATCCAAAAAGATCTAGGAGAGATATTAGCATGGATAAACAGGGCATAAGACAGGAAATAAAATATAATTGCTAAGACACAAGGCAAACTGCAGTACTTGCACATTAGCCGAAACAGTTGGCACGTGGGACAGCTTACCAAGGGGTCCAACAGGTTCCTCATTCCTCAAAAACTGCAGCTAGCCTTGAAACATCTTCCTGAAGGCTAGTCTCTAGTTCAGCCAGGGGTTATAATTTTGCTGCAAGCACTATCATCAGCTTCATCACTTTGCTCTGCAAAGAGGAAACCCTCCTCAGCATCCCCCTGGGCTTGCTAAGGGGCCTCTAAGCAACACCCAGACATGCCACTGTTACTTCTCCAATTAGGGGCCAGGGTTAATAACCAGGTGGGCACAGAGCTGATTAAAGCAACTCCCAGCCTCCATACAACATACTTATGTTGTTGTTACTTTTTTAGCCCTTGTCAGGTGCATCTCCTAATTGCCCTAAATGAATGATGAACAAACCTGCAGATTATGGAAGTCACAGTTAAGAGACAGAAGGTAGATGACAAGAAACAGTCAGAGCGCAGTTGTGAGCATCTCAAAGGCATGTCTGACCCAACAGCTATAGCTGTCCTCAGAGGGGGTGAAGCTTCTCAGCTCCAGGGCTGTGGTTTGGTACACCACCGTGGCCTCAGGTCAAAATCAGCCTATGGAATACTAGAGGATGGCAGGTTTTAACACTTGTCCTAAAGCCTGAAAGCCACAAAACTGGTGCATATATGAGCTGCCTCTTATATAAATAGCTTATAAAGCATCACTGACTTTTTAGCTTGTACTGATGTTTTTGATTAATTTTGTGTCACTGTGTATAAAAAAACCAAAACCAAACCCACAAAGTGCCATTTAGGGCCCCTTGCATTAGATCACAATCACAGGCTGTCCAACAAAAGTGACTAATAACGTAGTTCTGTGCCCCAAGAAAGGGTGAGCACTAGTCCTAGGTGAAATGAGGTTGCTGAATCTCAGCTGCCCCCACCACATTTCCACTTCACTGACCAAGACAACATCATTTGGCCCCACAGCCCTACCTAAGAAGTTTCATATATATATAAAAAAAAACAAACCACCAACCCATAAATCCCCTGACTTTGAATGTGTGAATCTGCAATACGGGGAATGTGCTTGGCTTTAAAAATTAATCAGCTGGAGCGCAAAGTGGATTCAAGGTAGAATGGTGGTGGCCGTTCTTGGTTTGCTCATGGGAGAGACGTGGGGTTTGCTCTTACAAGCCATGCACTGGCCATGGAAATAAAGCATCAGCGATGTTACCCACGTCCTGTGAGCTAACTCTTAACAGCGCTGCAGTGGTAGGTTCAATGGCCACGAGGCACACGTACACCCCAGCATCTCCCTCTTGCGAGCCCACTCTCTTGAAGCTATAGCCCAGGGTGCTGACATGCAAGGTTTACTCCCCTTTTAGCACCGCCAGCTGGTAAACAATTTCCCAGGCATACCTAATACTATTGTAATTTTTTCCTAAAAAAAAAAAAAAGGTTAAAACACTCAGCAAGAGTGTTTCTTTGGTTCCTCAGGGAGCTAGCAATTATTTCTGACCCTGCAACAAGTGCCTGTAGATACCAGGCTTTTTTTCTTTTCTTTTCTTTTCTTTCTTTAAACTGTAAAAAGGTATAATATTTTACTGAAGCTCATTGTACATCATCTTATGGGTGTATTGGGTCAGGGAGTCCATGGGTTAATCCTGTGTTGGGTAATGATGCATTGCCTTTAACTACATTTAAGACTTCACCTCTTCATTTCCCCTTGAAGCGCCACTTGCTGTATTACCTGCGGTGAACTGCAGCACTCAATTCACCTTCTCTGGACACTTTATTATTTTATATGCCTCTAACATGTCACTTCTTATGTGCCTCTGCGCTAAAAATATTTCTAAATGGTTCCTAACAGGAAACTCTCCTCTTTCATTTAATAAATCCTTTTAGTCTCTTTATTCCTTGGTCCCTGTGAGAAGCAGTATGGTCCAAAGCAAACCCGTGCCACCGATCAGGAGCCTGGAATTAAGCCTCTTTGGAGTGTTATTCCCTTAAACCCACATTGTAGCCTGGCTCCTTTCCCAGCTGCAATGCGTGGTGAGCAGATGCCTTCCTCATCCCCTTTGACCAGGTTTTCCTCAAGCGGTTGCAGGGAATACGGCCCACGCAATCGAGATACAGCTTCACTTCATTTTTACCTGGAATTGGGATTTTCTCATAAGAGAAGGCAGCAGAACTCACCATACCAGCATGTCCATGGGCCAGGCCTTGCAGATTGGCATTACTTGGTCTCTAGGTGTCGGCCGGTGGTGTCCTCCCCTCGGTCCAGCACAAAGCCGCAGCTGGCACGCGATGACACCCACTGCATGTCAAGCCACGGGGCTCCTGCCTTTGCACCGGCCGGTAGCTCCTTGTTGCTTTGTTAAACTTGCAGCAATGTTTCTAAGTATCAGGATGTTGACTTTGACACACTACCACTCAGATCTCCTGTATTAGGGTTGTATTATTTTTCATGTGAAATATTGCAGCAGCTAATTGTAATTACCAGAAAGCATATACAATAGAGCTTGTTGATTGCCAGTAGACAAAGACACTTTGGAAATCTTGGATTTTGCTATAGATGAAAGCCTATAAATTTTAAAATAGAAACCACGTTATCATTTACAATTTCCGTTTGCTAACAAATTCTGCTAAACAAAATTGGTGGCTGATTAAGTAAACATTTATACATAAATAAAACAGTGAAGATCTCTTCAGTTATTGAGATGCAGCTAGTTCAGTCTCTCGTAAATAATACAGTGATGAATTCTGGTGTTACAGTGCGTGATAAAGCTACCTAGTCTCAAAGTCTTAGACAAAATAATCCATACGCATGAATCAATCAGTTCATTTTAGTCATCTGGCGTTATATAAATGTCACTAAAATCAATGCCTGAAAGACGTAACAGATTAATAAGTCCTCATGCAGTACATCTAACTGAGATGCAAACCTACAGCACATAACTTCACTCCAAACACAGCTATACAAGTAGTTTGAATAAGTGATTTTAATAGAAAACTCAAGGGCAGGCCTGTAATGAACAGGTGTGGATGAGAAAAATCTGGTGCGTTATTAATTTCAGACAATGCCAAGTTTTTTTTCATAATGTACATTTTATTAATGCTCTCCGTGATAGCTTTTCATACCAGTTCATCACCAGGAGTACAGTAATTACAATGTATTAAGATTCATTCCATGACTGAGGAGTAAGGAAGTCCAGTTAAGATATGGAAAGCAGGTGAAACATCAATCGCTATTGACTTGGGGCCAGATTAAATCAAAACTCTGCCCTGGGGAACCCAGCAGCTGGGTGGGTTTGGTAATGGTACTTCCCAGACCCACTCTTCAGTGAGTATCTGCCTCCCCCCTCCTCATCGGCTCGCCTCCATGTATAACCTGTGCTCCATCGGTATGGAGGCAGTGGACGGGATTCATCATTTTTATTAGGACTTGGGGTCAGTCTGGCTTTTCTTTACAACTGTCACCATTAGTTACTGGGTGTCAGTCTCTTTGGGGTTGGAGAGAAAGAAAAAGACATTGAAGTTTATCATAAATGCCTCCAAGAATAACTCTTCTAGACAGAATGGCAAGGGTTTAAGGTGCAGGATGATGGGATTGTTTGAGGAGAGAAACTAATAGTGAGGACTCTAATGAAAAAAAACCCCACCCAAAGCAACCCAGGAGATTTCTGCTTTCCTGCAATTGCAGTCCCCCTTTCATCCCATGCAAGACCCCAGACCTCTCCAGGGTCAGGCAGCCTCATGCTCAGGATTTAGCACTGCCCTTCAGGGCTCTAGAAACCATGAGGATGGTCCCATCGTGACTGTGAATGATCATAAACTTTCAAACTTTTTGGAGGTATTTATTTTGCTTAATATACTGTCTGATTTTCAGATCATTTCTAGCACAAAGACGGGGTTTGTATTTTTCATTATTTTTCTCCCTGGAAAAAAAGGCTGAGAGCCTTCACTGGGGAGGAAACCTGAGTCTCCCCAAGATGACGGTCACCTTGCCTGGGGACACTATACAAGGCTAGAGAAGTGGGCAAAGGAAGAGGTGTCCACATGTGGCAGATGAAAGCATGGTGTCTCCTGTGCACTGGTTTGATAAATAAATAAATCATTCAGCGCTGACAGTTGTTAAGTGGTAATGGTAACAGCAGCCCCACAGAGCTGGAAGACAGAGGAGGTATTTAAGTACCCAAGAGGAAAAGACCATCCCTGCAGCTCATCTTGAACCACTGCAAGTGAATTACCATTCCAGATGCCCAAACCCCTCGGTGTCTTGAGGCAGCTTCCAACTTCTGTTGGCAGCCCACTAGCCTTTCCTTGCAAAGCTATAGGGGCTTTGCCCCCAATATTATGCTAAATATGTGCAATAGTTGGTTTAAGCTATCTGGCTTTTTAATGAGGAGGGGACACTTCCACCTTGGCCCTGCTTCCTTGCAAAATGCCAGGCTGAAAAGGGACTTTTATGTCTAGAGAAAATTATTCTCTGACATTTTCAAAAACATCTTTTTTTTTCTTGTCTGTTTTTTTCTGATTTCAATTTCTAATTCCAATTTTTTTTTCTAATTTCCCCACGCTGCATGAATCCATACAGTCAAACTCAGAGTAAATAAGGCTTAAGTAAGCTTTGAGTTGTGAAGGATAAAGGTGAAATCCCAAAGCTCCTCTTCTGCTTCCACCAGGTACCAGGCTGCAGCAGCCCGCATTCTGCAAACACCCATGCCTGAGCACAGCCCTGCTCTGCTGGGAGCATTTGCAGATGACTGCTGTTGTGTCAAGGCACGGGACAGCGGATGGTTACTCAGCGTGGAGCAGAGATTTATCAGCTTTTGCTCAGCTAAGACTGCCCCCCCGGCCTGCTGTGCCCTGTTCCCTGAAGACATGCGGACACTACTTTGCGCTCATGCTAATAAAGCTGGACTCGGCAGCGTTACTTATGACTTCTCAAATGTGTTTAGGCATATAAAGGTGAGTACAACATACACATCCATATCTGCTCTTCTTCTCTCATGGACACAGCTACGCAGACACAGGGACTTACACTGGCTGGCAGCCACCCATGCAGGGCACAGTCTTCCACACACATTTGCACACACGCCGAGAACTGCATGTACAGGCGCTGGCTGACATGAACACAGATGTCTATGCATGCCTCCATTTACCCAGTCGAACTGTTGGCCAAACACCATTAACAAGTCTTCAGTGTTTCTTTTCTTTTCTTTTCTTTCCTTTTTTTTTTTTTTTTTTAATTAATGCTAAAAGCCTCAGGGGAACCACACCAATGGGGTTTGCATCCCTCTGGTGATTTCTGGCCATCCCACCCCCCTCACACCTGTACCCAGCAGCCCAAGTCCTCTGTGGGCCATAGCTGAGTATTTACACGAGTGGAGACCTTGGGCCCGGTGAGTCCACCCTGTTTACAGCAATGAAGGAGAAATGTCTGCCGAGTCCTTTGCCGGATGTGTCTGTTGTCTTTCAGGTGCCTCCTACGCCCACCGTGGTGGCACAGCTCAGCTGTGAGACCCCACGCCAGCCTCCACTGGGCAGATGCTGTGGTTTCCCGTATATCCATCCCCAGCTGAGCTGATTGAGAAACGCTATCTTCAAGATACTAAGGCTCATTTTTTCAAAAAACTATCTCTATTTACACAAGACAATAAAATCTGAGCAGCTTTCCCCCCAGAAGCTTTTGCCAAGCGGAGCCACTGCTGGACACGTGCATCGGTCTCTATTTACAAGCGACAGCTTTGCTTGATGGTACTCTGCCGGCAAGTTCAGCTTCTTCTGGCTTAAGGACTATTTCTTTGTTCCTTTTTTCCTTCCCATTTTACCCCTCCACACAGCCAGGTCTGTATTTACAACAGGGACCTGGGTCTGGCAGGGTTGCCTTTATACAGCCCAGCTTGTGAGCATGGAAAGGAGCTCAGGACAGGGGGTTGAGCACGCTCAGCTGTCTTTAAGTGTTTTCAAGTTGCAAAGCCAATGTTTGGAGCAGATGAAACTCACTTCTTATTACAAAAGACATTTTTCACCCATTCTGTTCATCTTAAAAAAAAAAGTGACCAAACAAGTGGCGAGGGTACTTCCCAGGGCACTGCCATGTGGGGGGCAGCAGGAATCTCAGCTGGGCTGTTTTCTCCTTGGGGATGCGAGGGTTTGCCGAGGGTTTTGGTCGAGGCTAGTTTCTCCGGCCTCTCCTGTTGTGCAATCCCAAGTGAGGGATGGGTAAACCGAGGCACAGAGGAGCTGAGGTGGCACACCAGTGTGGGCTTGCCAGGGCAGGCTCATTGGGTGCCCCGGGCGCTAGATGACACTGTCTTCCATGGTGACTCGCCTGAAGACTGGCTCCTGCTTGGGCGTCCTTCTGCTTTCTGTGGAAAACAAGGGGAGAGCAGGTAAAGCCCCAAAGCAGGACCCTGCAGCAGCCACAAGCTGTTTTTAAGACCATTTCCACCCTCAAACAAAGCACGGGATGCCTGCGCTTGCCTCGAAAGGGAAGGCTTGCTCAAAGCAGGTGAATGTATTTATGGGCCAGCATCCCATCAGGAATCTCCTTCCACCCTTTTTGCTGAAGCCAGTGGTACAGATTTGCCTGGCTTTGACTCCACATGAGCCAGTTACTATTTGTTAAACGGCGTGAGGACCAGCAGCATCGGTCACTGCTGCCCACTGCTCTCCAGATGAAGGGTGATGCCAAGGTGCCTCTTTGCTCCTCTGGGTTTAGCCCAGCTCAAGCAAGGAGAGCCCAGAGCCAAGCTGCAACCACCGGCTTGTACCAGCCCAATAGGGCTTGTTTGAGCAAACTGCATTTTTTGTGCTCGCCCTCCCTTAATAATAAACAGTTGGTATAAATGACTGCAGAGTAAACGGATTTGTTTTGCTATCAGACATTATCTGAAGGGCACTTCACATCCTGAGTGCTCTGCTTTACAGCTGCCTCTATAATCATTGCAGCCCCGGGGAGGGAAATGCCTCCTTTTACACGTGCAGGTTGGGAAGAGGCAGCCATGTGCAATTTGGGGTGAACACATGCAGGTTTTTTTATAAGTAATATTTCAGGGAGAGGTTAAAATAGGCTAGACACATTCAAGAAGAATTAAGAGTTGTCCTGGAGCCATTTTCTAAGTGTAAATCATTTTACCCCATCTCCCACCCACCCAAGGTGTTGCTCTGCATGGCTGAGTAGAAAATATTGCAGGGAAAGTGTGGGGGGCAGAGCCGGCAACTTTTCTTGCATCTCCCAGCTTGGCTATTTTGGCTGTTCTTTTGGGGGTTTTCTGAAGAGCAGGAACTTTGTTGCTCATTTTTTTTTCCAAGCAGTGGGATACCTTTTCTCCTTTCATTTCTGCTACTGCTAGCTCGGCAGGTTGCTTTGCATTGCAGCGCAAACTGCTAGCAGCTAAAAATGCCTGCGTGCACAGTGTATCTCAGGAAAAAAAAAAAAAATCCCATCTATTTAATATGAAACACTTTCTGGCTGATATCAACAGCACCTTAAGCGATGAGGCCTTTTATCTGGATGTATGAATGGTAGCAATGCAAGCAAGGAGGAAGGTGAGGCAGAGGTGACCAAAGGGCAGAGGCGAGGTGCTTGCACTGAAAGCAGCTCATCTATTCATCAAGGAGGGACCCTCTCAAAAAAAGGGCTGCTGAGGTCCTTGGTGGGAAACCATAAAACCTTCTTTTCTGGTTTTTTTAAGGTGAGAAAACCAGGGGCCGGCCAGAGCAGGCACCTGACAGCTGCAGCAAGGCTTCAGCCTACCTCAAACTGGCCTCCCATCACACGCGGGCTAATCCCGTACGACCCTGCACTTCTTTCCGGCTGCCTACGGAAAGCACCTGAGAAACTCTTTTTGGCACATTTCAGCCAAAGGATGAAGCCTTGCCAGAAATTACGGGCTTTTTCTTTTATTTCCCCCTGCCCAAAGTCCATTTTCCTGCCCCCCTTGCAGCTTTTGTGCAACCAAGTGCTAACAGATGCCCAGGGCAAGGTGCTGCTGCTTCCTGAGTGGCATACCCAGAAATCCTCCACCTGGTTTGTTGACCACTTGGTTTCAACATTCATCCCCCAAAAACATTATCAGTGGACGCTACCACAGGCTCATGCTTGCTGAAAAGTGAAGCCTTTGCTGCTGGCGGGACACAAAGGCTGCAGGGCTCATGCCTGCATTGAGCTTTCCCGCCATGGGGACCCGAATTAAACTCTGCCTGAGATGCCTCAGAGAGAAGTGGGACAAGACAGGCTGAAAACAGTTTTATTACAGCCATAATTTACCCATCGAGCATCCTGCTGCTGGAAATAACCTTTCCAAAGTTGTAACATAAGATGCAGTCGATTATAAGTGGCAGTCAGAGATATTGGGTCACCCGTACAAGTATTCCATGCACACCAGCTGAGAAGGTTGTGCAGCAGCTATGTTTGTGCCTTTTAAGTTGTTGTTTGGGGTTTTAAGCAACGCTGTCAAAATATCAAGCATTTGCTTCCAGCACATAATAACTGCTCTGTATACCAATATTTTTTTTTTATTTATTGAGGTTTTAGCTTGGGTTTTTACATGTGTACAGTGTATTTAATGAGTAGAAATATAAGAAAAGAAAATATGTGGAGGATGAAGAAATAAAAAGACAGCAAATAGGGTGATTTTTTTGTTGTTGGCATTTTGCTGGAGAAGACTATCACCATCTATCTGTCTGGCGTACCAAATACAACAAACACTAAACACTTGTAAAAAGCTATTCTGATGTGAAAAAGGAAGATTTCCAAGCTATCCCGGCTAGTCTCAATATTTCAGCATTAAACAGACCATCCCTCCTGAACTGGGACAACATATGATCTGGTGTATGAGCCATGCATCCCTACGGCTTGCCAAAGCCCTTGGAAGAGCAAAACTGGCCCTACACCAGCTGCCTGCACTGAATGAAATGACTCTGCATGTTCTCGGTGCAGAGCGGGGGGTGCTGCTGCCCTCCTGGGGTACCCCTTCAGGTCCTCTCCCCCAGCCGTGCTGGTAACATCCCTGCTGAGGACAGCCACTGCTAACGTGACCACCGCTACCTTCCCTGGGAGCATTAATCATCTATTTTATCTGGTTTCAGCTTTACGCTGCAGGATGTTCTCCACGCCATTACCAGAGAGCCTGCGACGACATGACATTTATATAATGTTCATGAGCACAGACTATTTAAACCCTAAAATATTCATTAAATAAAATTTGCATAGAGTCTAGCTGAATGCAGCAGGTAGCTAGAAATAAAGTACTTTTCTTTCTGAATGTAAAGAGGAGATCAGGGTGTGACAGATGACCAAGCTGTCTTTCCTGAGATAGCTTCTTAATAAGATGAGCTATCTTTTTATCCCTGTTGTCTAGGCAAGTCTGCAGGGTATTATACTCTTTCTAAACTAGTGAGATCAAGAGCATATGGGTGTGTGTGAGAGAGAGGCCAGCTGGCCAGAGAAGAGGAAAGGGGGATGCAGGCAATGGGGACACACATAGAGATACGAAAGGACTCCCCGGAGCTCAGTGCCTCCCACTGCTGCCATTGTTTCCCCCAGCCCTCTGAAGCATCTCACTGCTCATTACCTGGGGGCAGGGAGGAAGGAAAAAGATTGGTTAATAACCACAGATTTCAGGGAATTAAATGCAATCAACAGGCAGAAAGGAGCAGCATCATGATAAGTAATATTGCCTACACAGTGCCTGCAAAGCTATGACGAATACCCCCCATACCCAGCAACCCTCCAGCCTACATAGTCTTTCTTGGCATGTCTTTTCCCTTGTGTCTCTCCTTCACGTTTTGGGGAGATCTTTACAGTCTCTTATGCCTCTTGCAGAAAATGGGCAGGCATTGCCTGTTGGAGCCAAAGTGTCCTTAAGCAGTAGAAAACATAGCGATGGCATAGTAAACTGGTGCATCAGCTCATTATGGGGCAGCCTGCTATGGGATTACACAGGAAAAATAACTCAGTCCTGTGCAAATTAGAAGGAGCGAGGGAAAAAAAGGGAGTCACAACTTGCAAAGCATCCCAAGATGATTTCCAGGAAAATGCAAGGCACGGAGTCTCACATGTTTCCGTCCCCTTCTTCCCACCTGCCAGCAAGGTTTTCTGAAAGGACACTTCAAGCAAGGGATTGACATTGACAATCCTCACTCCAAACATGCCCGGCAACCCGTGCCTATCAAAGGTGGTCCCATGTTTCAGAAAGGGGGGTCTATGTATCAGGGTGATGTTTTCGTTGGACCAAGCACTGCCTGTTTGCTTCTGTTCTGTTTGGTTTTCATTGAAAGTGCAATAATGCAGTTGAACGATGAAGCTTTAATCTTCTCCCTATAAGGCAAATCTGTTTGGTTTTGTTTTTTTTTTTTTTTTAAACAAAGCTCTAAAAAAGAAGATCCCTCCAGTACAGGGCTGATTATCCCCCTCAATCCAGCTTGCAAAGTTATGTGCCCCAAGCATAGGTATGGATTTAATACCATAATCGCTACTGCCTCTTCATCAAGCTGTTAGTTTTCTCACATCTCTGCCTTGGCTCAGCATTAAGAAATGCCTTAGAACTTCTGTAGCTCTCCCTCCTATCCCAGGAGCATTTTAGGCACCAAGGACTTAACACTGACTTGAGTTTCACGTGCTGTAGTCTGCACAGAAAACACCACTACATTGCCAGTTGCATAAGAATTGTATCTACCAAGCTACTTATCAACAAGCAGAAACCTTCACCATGCCCATAATCAACTGACACAACAAAAGCCTGTTTTCAAGGGGGAAAAAAATGAAAAAAATAACCCCCATCCTGCTCCCCCCCCAAACTAAATTACACTCTTAAACCATTTTTGGCTTAATATAATTAATGATATCTGTTTCCCCTCTGTTTTGTGATTCAGCTGTTTCCAAAGCTATAACACGCACCAACAGTGAATTCTGTGGTGCCAGAACAGCCTGGGGACGGAAATAATCAGCTTGAAAATAAACAGTGTTTTTTTGCAATCAGAGCACCAATAGGCATGGTAGGCTGGCAGACAGAAGCTCAAGTGAGAAGGGATGGAGAAGAGGGGAAAAACAGCCTATCCACTGATAAATCCAAAATACACAGAAAGGCTGGGGAAGAATGACCATTTGGAGTAAAGAAAGTCAAAGATTTTTCTGTAGGACACAATCATCCCACAGCAAATCCTCCACTGGTTTGTTCTTGCATAGTTTCAGGCACACTGGTAAATGCTGTATTGATCACCTGCCTCCCATTTTATCATGACAATATTTGCTATGGCGTATCTCACCCCCTGCATGAATTTAATCCCACCATATCCACGGAAAACTATTTTTTTTAGTCTAATACATTAAAAGAGTTTTACCTTCTCCAAAATAAGAGGTACTTCAAGTATGTCAAGCCTCAGCAGCCTCTGTTGGGCTGCTACATGGATTGGTATGACCACGTGGGTCTGAAACGCTTGCTTTGCCTGCGTACCTAGGTCTACCACGCACTGCCCAGATCCATTGCTGCTGGCATGGTAAATAAAGTGAAACAGGGAGGCAGCATCAAAAGCAAGAGCACAATCTGGCTGGCCAGTGGCTGTTTTGCTATGAAGCTAGGTGACTCCCAGTCTACCGATGTGAAACGCTCCCTTGCCAAAACCTAGACCCGGCAAGAGGTACGGCTATGATCAGTGCTTGGTCAGAAATGAACTTTCCTCCCCAAGATGTTTTGGCCTGAGTGCCTGGCTGCAGGAAGGACTCAGGCAACTCAAACCAGACTCTTCTGTAGGCCATGAATACCAGCAAATACCACCACCCCCTCGTTCTCCCCCCCTGATAAGCCCCTGCTGAGCAGCACTGAGCAACATTGCCCCATGCAAGGACAACCCCGGGATGGAGTGGAGCTGCTGTGCTGCTGCATTTATCCTCCAGGACTGGCGATATCTTGTCTAACACCGGCATCACGTGCCTGCTCCAAATCTTTTGGCTTTTACCCAGCTTGATGGGAGCTGGATTGAGGCAGGTTAGATGGAGGCAGCACCGATCCCAAAGCCCAAGGCATGGGAGGGCTTTATGAAAAATCACGTACCGAAAAATCAGTACCAAGTGTGTCCAGAGGCAGTTATTTTCACTGTCAACCCTTCTAGTCTATTTTGTGGCTTTCTATATCCTGATGATGAATCCTAATTTCTCCCAAGGGATTTGAAGGGAGAGGCTGGAGGAGAGCAGCGAAGCGCCAATGGGCCATCGGCAGTTGCGGGACGGGGAGGGTGATGTGGCCAAGGTCGGCAATGGGACTTTGCGTACGCCCGGAGCAAGAAAATAAAGAGACAGTAAACAACAACTGAGGAGGCCTAACGGGGACTTGTTTTACTCTTTGACATGCTACCAGCAGTTTTTAATCTCAGAAGAACCAAAATTTAAAAAAAAAAAAAAATCATTACAATGATTAAAAGGTACGACACATGAAATACTATACTCAAATCATCCGCGTGTCGTTGGCTAGTTTATACAGTAGGCACAAAACAGACCTAGAATCACCTGCAACAAATGTCGACCAGCGTTCTCGCCCCTAAAAAAGTACTGCTAGCCTGATATTTCTAGTCAGCCGTAGCTGCATAACCTTTGTGCTTAAATTGCTCAGCTTAGGCCTCCTTTCTTTGGCATTGCTCACCCATGCCATAAAGGAGTGGAGACTCGTACTGAAGACAGTAATGGAGAGAGGATCAACAACAACAGCAAAAAAAGAGAGATTAGTTGTACAGTACATACATACAGTATCTTCTAAATTGTGATCAGTTGTTTATTGGTTGGCAAACAAGCTCCACTTTTACAACAAATATTAGTAATGAGGTCATTCAACCGTTGAGACCGTACAAAATGGATCATAAATTAAAAAAAAAAAAGAAAAAAGAAAAAAAAGAAGAAGAATTCATATTCCGTGCTGCTACTTTACTTCCAGAAAGTCTATGTTACTTAAAAATCCTGTCAAAAATAAATAAATTTCCTGTTAGGAAAAATAACGAACAGAAGACTTTTTTTTTTTTAATCATTGTAAAATACTTTTTAGCTCACTACGTGTCAATCAATTTTCTTCTTAACCACTGCAGTACAAGTGCCTAAACCAGGGACCAGACAGAGCCATGAAGGCCCTTCGCTCCTCCAAGGAAATGGCCGTCTCCTGTAGAAGCTCCACTACAACTATAAAAAACCCCTCTTGGTTCCTGCATGCGACCCTACGGCCTGGCTGAGGGGCTGCTCGCCAAAGATGCTTTGCAGGATTATCGTCACAATCGGTTGTGCACTGTCAACGGGGAAGTTTGCCCTGCTCTAGTCTGCCAAAAGGTCTGCTGGCAATACGCCAGCTGAAGAAAGTTATACAGCGAGGAAATAAAAAGACTGCCTTGGCTGAAAAGAAATGATGATGGCATTACTAAAAATGGTCCCTAGAAAGTGATGTTCTTTTTTTTTTTTGCCCAGTGAGATTTTTTTACTGGGATGGCAAGGGGATGGAGGGGAAGGGCAGTGGAAGAGGCAAAACAAGTTATGAAAAACCTTGCTCCTACTGGTAGACAAACTTACAAGACCAGCACAACAGAAAAAAGTTCTTTTTTTTTTTTTTTTCCACTACATTAACAGGGACGCAAGTTCTGGAGGAACAGAAAGCAGACTATATGTGCAATGCTAGTATCTGTACATTACATAGAAATTGTTTGCTTCTCTTTTTTCTGCCATTAGTTTTTATCATCCGTTAATACAGCAAAACGTAAAATATGCCTTTAGCACAGAATTCTAGGATTCCCTTCCATCTCATTAAATTTGTTTTTGTTTCGTTTGCTCCCGCAGCAAAGGGTGCTGCGGTGAAACTAAGTTGTGAGTGACCAAAACCCATGACGTGATCTGGATTGGTAAGAAAGAGTTTTGCTAGCTTGTTTTTGTGCAGCGCTCCCACCTAGATGCATCATCGCTACTAGTTTCAAATGCACATTTTTGGCCTTTTTTTTTTTCTTTGCCCTCCCCCCCCCCAATCAGGTCCTCGTTATTAAGAGCAACACAGCATCAAGGATTGTTTAAACAAACACGGCATAACTTGAGAAGGCCACAAAGTGTGCCGTTATCTATCTCTTTCATTAACATAATGAAGTCTGTCTGGAGGGAAGGAGGATGGGGGGAGAAGAGGGGGTGCAGCAGTTACTGTCCTCTCCGGGCCGGCCTAAAAATTCCAGTAAAAAAAGTCCGAGAGTTTCCTTTCGAACAGCATGAAGATTTAGGAGTACACACAATATTACCACTGTTTGGATTAACTCAGAACAGTAAACCGAGCATTACGGAGGGGCTTTTTGTTGTCTCTTTGCTTATTTTTTGCTGAATCTTCTATAGACTAGTGACCAAGTGAGCGGGTCCTTTTGCATTGCCGTCCGGGGGGGTTCCCTCTTTGTTTGGTGGGACTATAAACCCATCGCTGCTGCCTCGACCTAGCTGGTAGTAAGTGTGTAGCTGATGGACGTGGTTTCTGGAGCCAAGGTTGGGCATGCTTTTGTAGTAAACATCGTCAGCGTCGCCGCCGCTGCCACTTTTGGCTGGCGGGGGATCGGTCTGGGTGCTGGCGGTGACACTTTCCGTCATGGGCATGCCGGCCAGTGCAGGCATACTGGTGTAGAGAGAATCCCTGTTGGGCGACTGGAGATCGTCCGTGTGCTCGTTGGTCAGCAAGGGGAAAAAGCTCTCACTGTTGTCTTGCGGGATGCGCCGTCGGCTGTAGAGGTGGGGCTGGTGGTTGTCCGCTGAGTACACCCGGGGGGGCAGCAGCGGGGCGTCTGACTCCTCGTGGATGAGCTCCAGGCCCAGGCTCTCCTCCTGGGTGAAGGAGGTGGCGTCGTCCAGCACGATGGCATCGTCCTCGCTCCCGCCGCCCACGCTGTTGACGAGTTTGTTCATCAAGTTGCGGCTCTGCTCGCTGGAGCGCTCGTGGTTGTTCAGGTAGGAAGGGATGTAGTTGGAGGTGAGTTCCTTCAGGATCTTTTTCTCGAGGGCGTTCTCGGTGTGGTTGTACCCGCGGTCAAGGATTTGCACGCAGTTGCTGAGGTACTCGCCGCTGGCGATGCTGTAGCTGTTGCCGTGATTACCATTCAGTGGTAGAGTATCCGTGACACTTGTATCCCTGGCATTGTTCAGAAGCCCCTCTGAAAAACATTACACAAGAGAGGGTGACTTGTACAAACAGGACACTCACACGGGACGTGCACACTCAAACCCCCTTCCTAGGCTGCTGCAGCTGCTGGGGCTCGGCAGCGAGGAGGCGTGCAACTCCAGCTAACCAGCTTAAGGTCTTCCCACCAAAAAAATGGAAAGCGCCACCAAGTAGCCAAGTATGTGACTTGATGCGGCAGTAGCCAGCGGGAAGGAATAACCTCTCCTGGCTGGTACCTCCTACGGCTCTTGCACTTTGCTCTATGTACTCCCAGGGTAGCTGAGAAATAGGTGACCCTCGGCTGTTCCTAAATGCCCTGGCTCCAGGCGCTTTGGAGGAAGGGAGCAATTCCCCCCAGCTGAGGGAAAAGTATTTGCAGCCCAAGTTAATAATTACCCAAACTTTGTTTGGGTGTGTATCCTTCCTAGAGCAAAAAAATAAATCCGCTCTCCCCTTTTGCTGGGCAGGCTGCCAGGGGAAAGGCATAAGGCCTCAATGGCGGGATTTGGGGATTAGCAAGGTGGAGGCACAAAGTGCTTCTTGGCCCAGGCTTTTTTTGAACAAGGGTAAATGCCCTACCTCTCCCAGCACAAGGGCACAGCCAAAATTATTTACTCCACACTGGCCAGGTGGGAATTTTCTAATACAATTGATGTTGGAGGCAGCTGCTGTGGGCTCTTGCGAAGCCTTTAAAAATAGCTCCCATTTCACTTGCAAAGTTAAAGCAGAGCATTGAGTGGAAGGTACAGCAAGTACCATCACCGCCACGGAATGGTGGGCTCAGGGGAACCTGCGAGGAGTAACGGGGTCTCAGGGTGCCATGCAACTAACTGACTATTGCATCTCCGTAGGTGTCTCAACACTGTTAATGTAAAGCTGGGGCTTGGCTCTTTCCCAACACATGGGAGATGGCAGGGAAGTGCTTTGAGAGCAATGCAGCAGGAGTGGGCAAGGGAGAAGAAAATCAGATCCAGCAGCTAAGCCGCCACGTTTTCTGTTTTGGAAGGAGTGCAGGTGTGCGGATGCATGAAATAACGTATTGACCTTTCAGCTAAGGGCTTTGGACGTTGCCAAAAAATGGCAAGCAACTCCCAGCAAGCCGTGGTGGATTAGAGAAGCCATTAGCTGACAATTTCAGGTGAACAGTTGCTCATACCATGCTTGGTACATGGCATGTGTACCTTCCGAAAATACAGGACTTGGTCTATATCTGCAATGGAGTAGTTCCTGCATGTCACAGGCTGGAAAGTGCTACTGCAGGCTTTCTTCTTGCTTTTGAGTGAAATGCCCCAAATAAGTTGGTCACCTTTTAGGTTTCTGAAGCTTAGAGGGTGCTGCCGTATCCCGGGTTTCCCAACAAATGAGGGAGCTATGCCAAAAAATCAACTAGCCATCACAGACATAGAGCAAAGCCATTGATTTTCATGGTGGAAGCTCTCCAACCGAGTCACGATGCTTGAGGAGAAATGAAAAGTGAGCTTTTTGGGGGGTGAACTGTGTGTAATGGGTGACGGGTACAACAGCATCTGTCTGATGGTCACATTGAGTAACGTATGCATTGAGGCGTTGAGCGCTGCGCTTCTGCTGCCAATGCATAGACCCAGGGTTTGGTGCGGAAATAAAATGGAGGCATCGCAGGTGAGAACAGAGTGGGGTCTGCAATGAAACACACCATATAAAAATGCCATGACCTTGCAAATAAAAATGTGAAGTTTAAAAAAAATCATACGAGAAACTACGCTGGGTAAACGATACCACAAAAATGAGAAATAAACAAAGCAAGCATAATCTAATCTCATCTATATATATATATGTAAACATACATATATATATATGCACATACATACACACGCATACATGTATATATACATATGTATATTCATATTCTTTTTATTTCAAAACTGTGAGATGAATTTCCTGTATTAACTACATCATCTATATGTGATGCAATAAAAGTGAACTAAAAAAAATTACATTTGATATGCAATGTTTAGCTTTACTCCCATACTTGTCTCTCTGTAGGGCTCTAAACGACAGCATGAAGAAAAGGAAAGAAAAAACAACAAGTAAGCTTACAGCGACAGTAGGAGAAACATGAGTAAAAAGCAAATTGATGATATGCAGAAAAGAGAGTTAACGGAAATAATTTCCACTGCCCAGAATACATGAATTTGTTACATGGTTTATTTCAGGTTAAAAATATTGACATTTTAGACAGAAAAATTATTTTACGCGCAATATTCAATAGACTACATTTTTATTAAAAAAAATTATCACATTTAAAACGTTTTCCAATGCCACTATAAAGCGTTCAGCGTGCAACACAAATCAAGAAATAATGCCTGGAAATTTAAGAAAAGTCTAAAGCTGGTAACAGTCATGCTTGAAAAGACAGGCCCTGTCAATGTCACTTCCAAAGTCTTAAAATGAATGGCTTTACTTACTGTTAGTTATAATAACCCCTGGCAGTTGAAACCAAAATCCGTTTCCTTGCTAAAAACGTTTTGCCGTCCATCCTTTGTAACAGTGCTTTGTAAGAGTATGAGTTTGCTCATCATGGGGCTGCTGGCATTTTACAAACTTTCGTAAGTCTGCCCTTTTTTTAACCAAACACATCGCAAACTACATGGACTTTCCAAAAAAAAATGTAAGAGGAACAGTAGTTTGAATAATGAATTGTTGAAAAGTTGAATAATAATAATGAATAATGGCATTACTAAATGAAGCTATTGAGAAGAAAGGGTTAAAACAAGAAGAGCCAGAGAAGAAGATGAAGAGCCAGTGATAACTCTCAGCTTCCCACTTTGCAATGGTCTGTGGCATGCTGGGGTTTAACCAGAGCTTGTTAGCAGGATTGCCGCCTTCTCTTAAAATTAGCTCTCATGAAAGCAGTTAGGCCGTTTTGAGAAACTCTTGTGTCCAAGAAACTGAGCCAGTGTATGTCCATCAGCTGCCAACAGCAGTGAGCACTCGGCACATGCTGCAAGGTGCCAGACCCCTCACCTACCATCTCTTCCTTCCTCTACGCTCTGTGTCCCATCAAGGAATCATTTTTGCCACTGGGAAATGGGATTTTGGCCTTTTAGGGTCTGATTCCCTGCCTCTTTCCAAGGATTTTTTTTAGGGCTCCTGGCCCCTGGTGAGTCTCTACTGCAGATGGCGCAGCTTTGGCTTGAGCAGAGAGGGTATTTTAAAACACGTAACTGGGGAGGGGGAAAGGAAAGGGTGGACCGGATCAGGCCCCAGTTTTCTTATAGCATCCTGTCCCTGATCACTTCAGGGTAGTGGTAGATGAAGGTGCAAAAAAAGTCATAGCCCTAGTGATGTGGAATGAGTTAGTTGGATGACGTTAGCTAGCAATGCCCTCACTGCATGCTGATCCCAGCCAAGGCACACCCAGAGATGGTGACAGTGTCTACTTTTACAATGCACTATCATTGCTTTAGCGTGCCTGCTAGTGCAGCATCCTTAAATCCCAAAGAACTGCCGAGGCTATTAGGCCTGGTTGGTTTTGCTAACCTTCATTTCTGCTGTGGGATCTCCTAATACTCACAGTTACAAACAGTAACCAGTTTGAAAAGCAATAGCTTTTCTTCTTTTCTTCTATGGCCTACAGTCATTAATTAACTTGCAGCCTCCTGAAAAGAATGGGTTGGGGTTCTGGTCCCTCTGAAGTCAATGGTAAAGCTCCAGGGGTTAAATGGGATCAGTACTGGTCCCACTCTCTTTCGTCATCTCCCATGGATGAAGCCTGGGTAGGTTTCTCTGTTATCCATCTGGCTGTGTTGCACTGAATTGCAAATCAATTACACTATTTTTGTGGAATAAAATGCTGTTAGCTCAGGTAACTGTATCAGAATCTAGTCTTAAAAATTAAAGAACACAAGATTATTAAAATACACATAAAACCGTTTTGTCACATTTCTGCCCAAATCATTTGGGTTCAGTTGAGGCACCCAGACCTGAACATCAGAACAAGCCAAATGCTGACCCAGCATCACCTGCTGCCACTTGATTTAAAAGTCCCCCAAACCTCAATGTTATCATGCAAGAAACTATACAGAACATCAAAGCTCATTTTGACATCTGCAGTACACTGAAGTTCTTAAGATTCAGAGCGTTCCGTGCTTAACAGTAGCCCTTTTTTAAAAAGCGTTTGTGGAAGCAAATTTATTGCACAATGTTAGCATATTTTAGGAAATTAATGAACAGCAAAAAGGTCAAACACATATGCTTTCCTTGTGCTTTGAATGAAAATACCGTAGTGATACAATTCAATATCTATTTCTATTGTAAACAATACGCTGCCATATAGTACAAAGGGGGTTTTCCTGCTTGCATTATAACCATCATTATTTTCCATTCCTTAGAGATCCTTTACTGGAAAGGGATGCCTTCATTGGGAGCGGAGAGCTGAGAGAGTGCTGACATACTTGTGCTTTAATGCAGCATTATTCTGTAATGATTCAGCCACCTTGCAAGCAAGCCAAAAAAAAAAAAAAATCTCATGGAAGTGGCAGAGCAGGACAGAGCCACCAACGGACAGAAGCTGGCAGAGCTCCACACTCCGCAGTTCCTCCTCAGGTCCTGCTTAAACGCATCTGCCTCTCTCTCACGGAAGCATCAGGACATCAGCTTACAAACATGGTCCCTTCCCACAGCCGGAGCAGAGATAAACACGTAGGTGACAAGAGACTGATTTCTACAACGGAAACCTCCGTCAGGTACAACTGACTCTACCCGTTTATTTTCCATTGCCAAAAGGAGGATATGCAAGAGCTTCTAGTTTCCCTACACCTTTTTCTATTCTTTTTTTCTTTTTGCTTTCTAGTAGCACATACAAAATGTATTAATGCAAACAGCAAAACATTTCTTAAAATATCTAAGCTCTGTGCTTTGGGGCTGACCTACGCTCCTTGCTTCAGCTGTCATTTTTCTTAGAGATCAAGGGCAGTTTTCCTTTGTTTTGCATTTTTTTTTCCTGTGCAAGCTGGTGCGCCGCTGACCACATTTCTCTATGCCATTTCAAATGAGAGCAGCTTTGGTGGCAAAGGCCATTTTAGCTTCACTTACCTTCAAAGGTGTTCCTGTTTCTGAAATGAATGGTTTAACAAGGAAATGCGCTGACAACAAAGAGAGGAATGGATACGTCTGACAAAATACACACACAAGACCAAAACAATACAACAGTGAGGGGATTGAAAAAAAAATCAAAATCAAAACCACTATGAATGCTTTCAGTAGAACTGATGAGGGTCTCTGAAAGTGAATTTGATCACTCATGTAAAAAAAGCCTCTGGAAAATGGAAAGATGCGTTGATATGAAAGGAAAGGGAAGGGATCTTTTTTTGTGCCCAGTTCCAAAAAAACAAAGTGTGTGTGCGTGGAGAGGGAAAAAAAAAAAAAGAACGGAAAAAAAGAAAGAAATGGGCCAAAATAAGCCACAGAAAATGGAATTCTCACTAGAAAAATTAGAGAGAAACTCCAGCACACCTTGTGCGTTGTACATGCTGACAGAAGGGTTGTTATAGACCGCCGATTCCCCGAGCAATGTATTATAAGGGTTGTTAGTGCCATGAGGACGAAGCAGAGCATTGGTTATAAGATGATTAGCCATGGCTCCTGGAGCAGCCCGATAGAAAGACAGAGAAAAAAAAAACAAACAAAAAAGGTCAATCAGGCAAATGTGGTATTAAAAAAAAGGGAAAAAGAACATTCAGAATGACAACAGTTGAAATAGTCCTGATTACAAGCAGCCAGCTAATTAGACTCGGAAAACTGTATGCCACTAAAGCAGAACAGATGTTACTGACGATGCACAAATCCAAATGAAAGCGAAAGAAAATGTATCAGAAAGCGGATAAGCTACATTTATGGTGGTTCCCCAGTCGCTCGGAGTGTAAGCAAGGCTATGCCCACATGCTTGCTACAAAGAAAGAAAGGAACATGGCAGCCTACACAATGTGGAGGGGAAAACTCTCCAGAAAGTGCCAAATGAAAAAAAAAACAACAAAAAAAAGACTAACAGAAAACAGCACATTCAACTCCCACTATGGGCTAGGATCTCTTTTACTGGTCCTTTACAACACATCTAAAATCAAAAAAGCAGAATTAAAAAGAAAGGATGGAGAATGCGGCCTCTCCGAAGGCTCTTGGCATTTATCAGAGAGCAGCTGTTTCTCATGTCTAAGAGGGGGAGTTTCACTTCAGCTACAGCTCTGGTACCACTGCCAAGCACATCCACAACGACGCAAATCCACCCTTGAAGACGAGAGCACTGTGGCTCCATCAGGCGTTTGTATCAGGAGTGAGACCGGCCACAGAGACGCACGTTTCAAGGCTCTCCGTTTGCCCCACAAACACCTTGTGTCCCCACTCCTGGACCTCTTTGCTGTTTTTTCCAAGCACTCAGCCAGCAGTTGTCCTCCCGCTTTGGTTTATCCCTTGGAGTCACAGCCTCTGGAATTTTGCTTTTCAGGATCATCACGGCTTGGCAGGTGGCTGCCAAGACCTACCTTGATTCCTATCGCAGGCATCAACCCATGAAGCAAAGCCTTCCCCCCACCTTTTAGCTGACCTACAGGACCAAAAAACCCATTAAGCCCTTGCTCCAAATCGCCTCTGGGATCCAAAGAGATGACTGACTCAAAAACTTGTCCCCAACGCCATTCCCACTGTCATCGGTAAAGAGCTAGAGCAGGAATACTCAAGGACACACCATGGTTTTTACCTCCAGGGCTAAACTGTTAAGACAAAACCTTTCTACCAGGAAAGTAAGTCTAGTGGGGCAACTAGAGCTAGCCAGGACAGGGCTGTCAGGGGGCTCAGGTTACCTGGCTGTCACCAACATTTGATAGCCCCAACCCAAACAAGCGACTGAAAAGCCAATCTCCAAACCCAGCAACACTGGCAGGGATGCCTTCATCAAAAGCTGGGGCATGGAGACCCCATTTGCCTCTTTTAGGGATGGAGGTGGCCCTGTGGCATGGCGGAGGCAGTCTTTTCGAGGCATGTGGGGTGCTGCGTACAATTTCTTCTCTTCAACTCATTACCTGATTTTTCTTCCTTTTTTTTTGCATGTAGTTGCTGAGGATATATAAGCCCCAAGAGCCTCTGGCTCATACAAATCCCCTTAACGGCGAGCTCTCTGAAATCTCACAGCTACTAATCATTTAAAAAAAAGCGAAAACTGCCAAACCTAAGGCGAGGTAGAGGCATCCAGAGCTGCCTCCTGCACTGCTCGTACGCTGGCCTGGCTCCATTTCCTGGGACAGCATTTCTCTGTGTCTGCGCAAGTAGAGGGGAGAGCAGACTGCTCTCCTGACTCTCCCTCATCCTCCCCCAGCCCTTCCCAGCCCCAGATGCATTAGCGGATCACTTAATTGGTCTTTTGAGCACAGGACAAAGTAGAAGGCAGCACTGTATGGGGGCTGCATGCCAGGGAAGCTCCTCGACACATGCAGCTGGAAAAAAAAGACTTGTTTTCTCTCACCTGATATTTTTGGCTATGCTGATGGAAAGCAAGATGAGCTGCTGTGTTTGGAAATAAGGAAACAAAGCTGTCTCCTGTAAGAAAACATTATATGAACGCTTAACTAAGCAACCTTGAATGTAACTAATAGGTAAATGAGTCAATTCTTTCTTTCTGGTAATGTATTTCCCATCAATCTAACGTACATCTGGGATGAGGGACTGTAGGAACCACTTCTCTTCTTGCACTAGTCTTATACCAGCGTGAGTACTAAGTCCATTAAAATTGTTTCTGCTTTCATCCCACTTTTAATCAAGCAGGACCATAAAAGGTTCAAAAAGGGACTCACTTTTATACAGGTAACGGCAATGTCCAGAGTTAATGCCAGCCATAAATTCAGAAGTGATACAATCCTCCCATTTGAGATTTAACCCAATCTCCAACTTGGTCACTATGAGATTTGATACGGAGAAGAATAAACCCGCCGCCTGCTTTTGAATGCTTTAGCTTGAGGCGTCTTTAAATGGCAACTGCCAGAAAGAGCATCTGACTCTTGTCTGTGATCCCTAGCAGGCGGGACCAAGCTGATCCCACCACGGCTGGGCAGTTTCACATGGGGGATGCTCTCACCGGTGACAAGAGAGAAGGGACCAAACTGTGTCAGCACTTAACACTTCGCTCGCCTACATTTGCTGGGGTGGTGGGCTCTGAAGCGAGCTAAATTCACAGAAACCTGGCTCTTTTGGGCTGTTACAAACTAGATAGTTTCTGCCAACTTTTAATGCAGATACATGATTCTGACTATAAACTTGGCAAAAAGTTGAAAATACAGAATAAGTCATTTTTGCTCTCTCAGGTGTGTAAAGGAGGGGGCTTGGTACAATAAAACAGTCACCCATTCCTGTATGCAGCTACTAAAGCAAAAATATTGCATCTTCTGCCTTCGTCTCCCTTGATTGCTGAGTGTGTTAAGATTTTTTAATTTACTGATCAAAATGCCACTTTTGATGGCAGTGCTGAGTATTTCTCCTGATGCAAATCCAAAACAAATCTATTGCTAACATGTCCAGCTACTTTTCAATACTTTCAGAAAGCCAACTGGACCCTAAATGCTCTGCAGTAAGTTCCCATCACAGTGGGCTGGCCACAGCAAACTTCACACTCTTTGCAGGTCACAGTAAATGTAACCTTTGACATCTTAAAAACAAAATGAGATGTACCTTGTATTCGTTAATTTGGGCTCTTGTTTCTCCCTAACTGCTTTAGAGCTGCAACATTGCCAGCCTCAAAGGATGCTGAGAGACAAGGACTGCATTCAGGCTCCAAAGAGCCTACAGTTAAAGCTTTAGATAAAACAATAACACACCAAACAAATCCCCATTATTGGGTTTCTCCTTCCCAGGAGGGAGAAAGAAAAAGGTAACAGCAGCCATACATTTAAGTATCATCCTCCTTTTTCATAACACTTTATCATTGCTATAGCAACCAACGAGGCTATTAGGAAGAATGGATTAGGTCTGCAGCAGGCACGAGCAGAAGGAGCAGGCAGACTACCAAACTATGACCCTGTTTGCATGAAAATGGCCTTCGTAATAAACAGCCAACAAAACCGCAACAAAGCAAGCACAGGATCAAACTGGCGTGATCTCCCAAAATACCACAAGAAAAAGCAAAGAGGATCTGCGTGCGGATGTGCAGCAAAGGCTGGGTGCTGAGGCTGCGATTGCAAAGGTCAATGAATTTCTGGGGACCCGAAAAGCAGAAAGAGCAGGGCTGTGGGTGCCCATTGATGGCCCTGAATCTCCTCCCCGACAGAGTGCTCTTGGGACGTGACCCTCGGCAGCTGTCTGGCTCGGTGTTGGCGATGTGCCTAATATACTCAGCAAGCAGCAGTCGTTCATCGTTTATTTTTGTTTATTCACTTATGCCTGGATCCTCAGCTCTCAGCATCTGTGGTGTGACACTGATTTCTCCCAGCAAATCCCACAGCCCTTTGTCATCCTTGCTTCCCTACATTTCAGCAATAACATTCCCTGTACAAATCCTTCCTTTACCATCTCACAAAGCACCTGAGCCCAGCACACAGCCACCACTCTTTATTTGCTTTAATCAGGGTGACTGCCTTCAACTCAGCTGCATTGAAACACCTCCAGCTCTGCTAGTCAAAGATACCCTACTGAAAGCATAAGCACTCCGTTTCCAAACCCCTATCGTGCTGGGTACATGTGGGAGCATGAATGTGGGGTTGGAAAAAAGATAGGTCTTCAAACCCACAGGTTCACCTGGGCATCTCCTTGTTCAGTGCGAGGAGATCATCACACCCAGCAAACATATTCAACAGCAGAACTCACACCTCTACAAAAATATTCCCTACAACCACACTGGTATAACCACAGTCCCAAGTCTCCTTGTTTCCACTGATATTTAACCAAAGTTTAAAGTTCAGCGCAAAACACAGCTACCAGGCCAGCTCTGATATCCAAAATGACATTCAAATTCAGGTTTCTGGCAATGCCAGTGCTCAGTTCAAGGTTTCCTGATGCTGGATTTCCTCAAGTGAAGGATTTACAGACTGTGATCACGAGGAGAAAGGAACGATGCTCTTACAGAAGGCAAGTATTAGTTGGGTGACACGCAGATGCTCCTGTCCCTCTCACAGCATCGGGGATCGTCATGATCCAAGTACCGATTCAGCCTTTCTTACCAGGTTTAAAAGCCTCTGAGAAGGCATAGCCTGTGCTCAGGGTGCAGCGGGAGATCTGGAGGGTTGCACTTTTGACTTGCAAACTGAGAAAATCTGATAGGGAAACCAACCAGGACACAGAAAATGAAAATCCCACAATTTTTACTATCACTGTAACCACACACAGAGGATTCAGATAGCTACAGTTAGCTGCTTTGTGTGCCTATTAAAGTAGGTATTATTTTAATGACAGTATGCAACCAAATGGTACCTTTTTCTTCCCTAACATAGAATTTTGTGTCCTTGATGCAGGACAACACTGAAATAACTTTTTGGATGAGTTTGGTGTTATGACTGTAAGGGAAAACTGCACCTTGTTAAACCCAAGTATGATTTATCCACTCACTGAAAGCAAAGGATGAAAATGATGATGACAAGCACATGTTGCCGGACTCTAGACTGCATCATTCAGGAACAAAATTCAAATAACTTCTTGTGGGCAGCTGGCTGACAAAGCCACACAAAGGCATTTACGTTCACTTGAATCATCTGTATGGTCTACCCAACAGGAAGGGAAATGGATCCAACTGCTCCTCCAGACTTTCTGAAAAATAACGTCATTCAGCGTGGCTCTACCAGGCTGAAACGGCTTGAGCAGCACTGCTTTAGCTGGGTCATCTGTCTACGCAGGTAACAGGATAGAGATGATTTTGGCATGTGACTGAAAAGACCAGAAGCCAAAGAAGATACACGAGGGCGTTGTTACTTATGTGGACAGATGATCCCAGCTAAAGCAGTGCTGCTCAAACCGTTTCAGCCTGGTAGAGCCACGCTGAATGACAGAAGTGCAGTTTTGCTGAGAAAGGAGACCAAACCAGTTAACAAATTTCATTGGATGAACTAGTGAATCAGCTGAATGCTTCAACAATGTCTATACAAAAATCAGTATTTTCCAAATGAAATGTTTTCACTTTTTGTTCCAAAAGAGTGGTTTGTATGAAAGCTGACTTCGACTTTTTTGCATGATGTCATCTTTTCATTAGAGTAGAAACAAAAATAAATAGCTTAGAAAATAGCTTAGCACATCTGAGTTGTAACAAAATGTTTCATTGCCTCTGAGCCAGCAGGCCCAAAATGTAGTTTTTCTTGCGCTTTTGTTTGTTTGTTTTCAGAATAAAGAAATAATAACAAAAGCATGTACTGCTGTGGTTTTGGTCAACCTTAATCTTTTTATTTTCTCCCCATTTTGCCAACCATGCAGCTCCCTTCCCACAGGGCTAGGCCACAGTGCTGTACTCCTGCCCGTTCTGCCTCCTGAAGCACCTAACTTATCTTGCTGTTCACAGCCACCATAAATCAAGTCCGTCAACTTCTCACACTTCATATACTTGACTTCAGACCACCACGCAGAGACAAGCGACAGCCAGAGAGAGCATGGACCATTCCCTGAAGGTACTGTGGTGCCTGAGCTATCAGGGAGCACAGTTTAGCCTGGACACCAACAATATGGTTAGAGATGAATCGTCTCCCAAGTGTCCATTAAAAAACCCCACAACATATGCTGCCTTACCTTAACCGAAGTACATAACTCATCTCCTTAACTCAAATGTTACTGAAAAAGCCTCTCTGCACTGATTTAAGTTTGTAAATTCTGGCTGGTTCTGTATATCACTTAGCATTAACTTACTTATTCCACTCTACTGCCAGCGAAAGAAAATACATTCAAAGTAGGTTTGTAGGAGTCAAAGCTCTAGTCTTCTTTGTGACTTGCCTTACCAGCATTCAGCAGTGTCCTTTTCTGTGTTACAGACAGAGTTTTCAAGTATTTAAAGAATCCTGGTCTTCCACGTGTTCACTTGCAATTTATTCCAACGATGAATGCAATTATGAAAAGTGAAATCACACATATTTGCTGGCGGACAACAGGTATTTTCAGCTTTTTTCCTGGTTCCCTCCAACAAATGCTCTGACGTTTAGATTTATCGAGCTGTGTTCTTGTAATAGCCAACAGGATTCAGTTAATAAACTTCAATAAACCTCCCTATTAAATTTCTCTCAAATAGGTTTGTTGTCACTTGCAGCATCTAATCTATTCATTGAGAAGCTATTAATACTGACTGCAGTGAAATGGAGTTTCAGCAAATGAGGTTGTTAAGCTCTGGGACATCTTCTGCCAAATGAAATATCCTGTGCTTTTATGCAGAGACAGGGGAGGGAAAGTAATTCTTTGCCCCTTTTTTCCTTCCTTTCTTCTGCAATGATTTCTGATGACAAACCTCTGCTGGATTATAATCTGCAGGCCATGTTCGAAACACACAGCTAGTCTACATCAATTTATAAATATTTGCCCACTCGCTGATTCCTTCTCAACTGCCTGGAGCAGAAACGTTGTCCCAGGATGGGACATTTCTTTTTACCACCAATACCCCTTCTGAGGGTTTATACCTCATTGTACCTCGACTATACAAACATCCATTACCCCTAATTGTTCCTGCTTATGCTTATTTCTCACTAGACCTGAGCTCTTACCCAAGATGTGCGGAGAGCCCTGCCTACGGTGGAAATTGGACCATACTTAATAGGCATCTATATAAGCAGCCATGCTTTCTTCCTTCTTCCTTCACAGTCATCATATTAAGATTGCTCTGCAGCAATACTCTGCTGTATCTAATACTCCCCAAAGCCTGCTCTGATTTCAGAAATTGCCTTGCCCTTACTTTTCCTCTTTAAATCTGATCCACCTAATGACTGAACTTCCAATTATATGGCTGTCAATCCTAAAATCAAAGCCAGTTCATAATATCTCCCAAAGGAAGAATGTCACGTCACTCACTGAAATCACTGCAACAAATCTCAGCTAACTCAGTCCCAGGCAGCAGAGAGGCAAAATAAACCAGAAGACAATCGACAGTGGGATTAATTTTGCACGTAGGCAGAAATAGGAGTTAAATTCCAGAAGTTTTGATCCTTGATGCAGAAAATCATAATTTTCCTGGTATAAAATGTACGGCTGATTGAAAAAAAAAAAAAGAGGAAAAAAGAAAAAACTAGCAGAGGCAATCTGCTAGTCCAAAAGGATGCCAAGTTTCCCTTACAAACAGAAAATACTCCTCTGCTGTCACCTACCTGGAATTTCTCTCTACTTCATATGTGATTATCAGGATGGGTCATTTTGAGGCCAGATGCTGACATTTAGCCAAACCAACAGTTGCTTAACAGGGCTGCAGAGATTTATGGCTTGCAAACAGCAATCCCTCCCAGCTGATTCAGTGCAACTGCATGTGGACTACTCCCTCCAAATACGCCCTCCATCTGGGCAACGGGCCCCAGGCAGGGGTATCTATGGGGTCAGGGGAGGATGTGTGTAGTCTGTAAGGGTTACAAGAGGGAACAGAAGAAGCAGAAGGGCACGGGGGATGAAACCAAAGAGCTTCATCAGGAAAACGCCAGTGGTGGTGAGATGGGGAGGTAAAGGAACTGCCTCCTGTGCTGGGTAAGTCAAAGTCCTGATATAAATCAACCATGCTATTTCTTTTGCAGGCTCTCCCCTGTGTTTTGAGCACTGCTACAAGCATCCATGGTGCTGGGACAGGAGGCACTCTTGAACACTGATCTCCCTGGTGCAGAGCAGAAGCCGCAGCGCTTGAGAAACTGTGGCTGGATGAGATGCGAGAAAACAGCCTGCAGGCTCGCTCTGGATTAGCAGAGAGATGCTGCCAGGGACTCTCACCCTGCTTCTTGCCCCTTGATTTCCACCAAACAGCCAGGGGACACTTACGCACCTCTGAAAACTTTTACCCTCTTCTCAAGCAGCAGCCTGGACTGAAAAGGAATAGAAACTGAACTTCTAATTGTACTCCAGAGGGGGGAGGAGAGTGGCATCGCTGTTGCCATTTGTGGCTAAACCAGAGGCCTCCAGGCTCCAGGACTGATGAATCCCTTGAAACAAAGACTAAATTTCCCAGGACTGAGGGCTTTGCTAGCCAGTGGGAAGGAAGATGCCCAAGGGCAAGGATCGCTGCATCCCTTGGGCTCATGCAGCACCTTGCCCCTGCTGACTCAGCAATGGTGAGCAAGAACAGTGCTAAGCACTGACACTCTGCAAAAAGGATAGGTTCTGGGGAAAAGAGCCGTGTCTTAGATTTAAAGCAATGATGGTGAAGAAATGAGACTTCCATATTGGCAGATCATAGTCTCTGAATAGTCACAGAAGCTGCTGCCCCTACCAGGGCCATCCCAGGCTCAACTTTGAGAAGTCCTCTGCATTTACCTCCAGAAAACCCTGAGCACCACTGAAAATGGAGCACAGAGCACTTAAAGCATCTCCAGGGGGAGCGCAGATTTAAACAGATGCACCTCTTGCTCCACACCACATTGCCAGCCGCAGTCGCGCAGTGATGAGCGCACAAGAGCAAAGTGTCTGCAGGAGACAGATGCTTTTATTTAGTCCGATTATTTTTTAGCTATTTACTGCTCAGAAAAAGAAAAAAGAATGCAAAGTATTTTTATACCCACGAATATTTTGCTGAGTTCCCTCTAGGCATCTGCAGATGCATTCATGAACAAGGAAAGCAACCGCTAGCACCTTGGACAACCTGGGAGTCTGCTGCGCTGAACCTGCCTACCCCAGTACCACAACAGGAACAAGAATAAAAGAAAAAAAAGTGATCTGGCAAACTTGAAAACATGTTTAAAAATTGCAGCGGTCATCACTAACTCTGCCTGCCAACTTGCATGTTTGTGCAGCCACAACCTGCTAATTTAAAATGAAAAAATCCCCACACCATAAAACCATCTCTCTGAAAGACATGACATGAAAACTGACTGACTTCACAGGAGAGACTGGGGCACTGTTTGCTGCCAACTGTAAAAAGAAAACAAATGGAAAGAAAACAGAGAAAGAAAAAACAAGAAGAGCCATAGGTGTTACTCAGAGCAGGTAAGAAGCGTTTAGACAGACTGTGATAGATCAGTTGATGGCGCCCTCTGAATATCCTATAAAGATGAGGAGAGGCATTTCCACCTCTCCCAGAGCTTGGCTGCTTGCTATTTGTTTTATATGTAACATAAATTCAGCAGAAATCTGACTGTCACGCCGGTCACATCAATCCATCAAGGAGCGAACGAGCATCTTGAGAAAGACTGACACATGACAACAGCAGCGCTTCCATGGTCCAAATTTCCACCCATTCTCCATTTTATCTAGGCACTGGCAGCAAAGGGTTAGCGTTGCAAACGGGCTACAATGAATAGCAATTGCTCTTTGAAGTGCACCAAGGANTTTCTCCTTCTCTGCTTGTCTTTCCTTTTAATCACACCATACCCTACCCTGTTTTCACTGCTTGCCAAGTTATGTCCAGACCATGACACCCACCACCCCTGCAGACAGCTAAACCGAAGCATCTTCATCTCGCAACACTGCGACACATCTGGCAGCCCTGGTCTCTGAGCAGAAAGAGAAGATTTGGGGCCAGCGACTGAAACCTGACTCACTGCAGTGCCCCAGCGCTAACCCGCAGCTCCCATCTTCTGGAGTGACAGTGTCCTACCAAAGGAAGAATTTCACCTTCTACTGTGTTTTCTAAATAACTGCTTCCTAAAAATGCAGGATAATATGGCCACCTGAAGATAATTTAAAATTTCACCCACCCTCCCTGCAACACACACAGTCGTCCCTGCTGAGTTAACAGCGCAGATACAATTTCAGCCTGGAAATCACAGCTTAATTATATTTTTGGGTGGGTGGGAGGAATTTGATGGGAGATTTCATTTAGGAAACAATCAGGTCTCGGTTGGGTTAGAAATCAGGATATTAATGTTCTTCATTTTAATTTTCCTCTCTGACTCAGATTCCCACTGTTTGAATTTGAGCTCAATTTGTTCTGTTCATTATGAAGAAATCCACATGAATTTGACATTAAACTGATTATCTCTGAAAACAGTAGCTATAATTTCCCTTTTTCCTGTGTACATTTCAGATTAAGTCTTTGTGGTTGATATAAAAACACAGGAGAGAAATAATAAAGCAAAGGGAAATCGAGTATTTATTCTGGAGCGCTACTTAGAAGCTGTGACATGCAATGACACTTATGCATTTGGGAGGAAAAAGCATGGGGCAGGGACAAACTATACCCTCATTTCCATTTCCCATTTCAGCCCATTTGCATGGGAATAAACAGGGGGTGAATATGGCTTTCCTAGCCAGGAATAATATCTGGTGTGCCAGTAGTGGGGCACTTAGGGCTTTGTGATGACTGTTTGATGGGGTTTGCTGGCAAGGGTGTGCTCCCTCAAGGATGAATTCATCTTTAAGACTCACCATCCTGCAGTAAGAGCTGCCAGCGCTCCTGGGCTCCAATCCTGCACCAGCTGTCGGGGTCCTGATGACCCTGATAGGCCTTAGTGGCCCCGATGAGATGCACCAGGGACCCACACCCGCTGCTCAGCCCTGGACACCCAGTTCTTGCTTTGTGTCTGTGTCCTGGCTGGACCTTCGACCTGGGTTGTAGCCTGGTTTCCAGCCCTGTCTCTGCCAACATCTCCTGCTGCTCTGGGCTGAACCCTGGACCTGGTTCATCCCCTCACCTTGTCCAGGGCTGTAGATAGACCCTGCTACCAGCACCCAGCTCTGCCCGCGGGCTTAAGGCCCTGTGGGACCATGCCCTGTCAGTGAGGGCATGGCTTGTGCTTGACTCCCCCTCAGCTCCCAGCTCTTCTCCCTCATGAAACAGCTCTGCTCTTACAGCTCCATGATGTTTCTTGTCCTTCAGACAAGTGGAGCAGCAATGTAGACCACCAAGAAATCCCTCCAGGAGACCTCCGTGGATGAGGGTGGTAGGGTTGGTGTGCCATGCTTTGGGGGTGAGGGGACATAAAGCATATATGCATATAGCCAAAAGACAAAAGGTGCACATACTCCTGTTCGTATAGCAAGGCTGTTATTGGAATAAACTATTAAACTCGCTGTCTAGTTTGTAAGCCAAGACTCAGAGCATTACAACGGGAGTACAGCACTTGACCCAACACATCAGATTTCTGAAGTAGTTTCTACTTTCAAAGAAATCTGGTGACTTTACCCCTAGCCCATTTATTTCCCCAAAGAGGGAAAAACCATTATGATACAGTAAGCGTTTGCCACCAACGAAGATACAGTTCCCCTTATCTGCTAACTTGAATGGATACACATAGCTCCATCGGTGCATTTTCCTATAACAAATCACTGCCTCATACCAGTGACAAACTCTTCTTTGCCTCTGCTGCTCTCGAGCCTCACCAAAACAACGAACACTCCTTTCTTGAACAGATAACTTCCATTTTTCCTCTGGGGAAAAAAAAAATAACCCCTTCCCAACTTGAAAACCTGAAGGGTAACAAAGTACCATATAGCTCATGATAATTTTTTTCTCTCCCATTTGTCTCATATCCAAAGAGGGACAGTAATTACTGTATTACCTCTCACCTAAGGCATATATAAGAATAGGCTGGAGTCGCATTGCTGTTTCATGCTATGACTGCTTGTTTGCAAGGCTGTCTGAGCTATCCAAGTGCTTTTTCACAGTAACGCTCTGAAGATGCAAACAGACCTGTCCCTCATGCTCCTGAGGTAGCCACTTGGATGTACCCAAAGCTCGGGCCTGCGCTGCACCATCAGAGTCCAGCAGTGCTCATGCTTACAGCAGTCCCCTGCAATACGCTCCTCTTGCCATCAGCACCGTGCTGACAGACATCCCGATTTCCCTTGCTGGCTCCATTAGCAGGTACAGCACAGGTCCATGATTAGATTACCAAAGCACAAGTACATCAGAATTGCAATAACAGTAATGCTGTTAATTGCTTTTAATCTCTAGCTCTTTTTAAAAACTGTCCTTAGCCCAAGTACCAAAAAATGTGCTGTTACAACCAAGCAGATACCTGCTCTGCTTTCTCCTCATAAACCTAACACAAAGGAAAACTCTGTCTGTTGCTTTCCCTTCATACCTTTTACTTTTCAGCCTTCAAAGTAGTAAGGTTTAGGAAACAGTCCATCCTACATGGATCCCTTTTGGTCCAGTTTTTCAGCATTGCATCCAAGTGCCTGTATCAAGGCCACTTACACCCTATGGGCAAAGGGAGACTTGGGTGTTTTTGCTCACAAGGTCATCAGCTTGGTTCAGCTTTTACACCCCTGTAAGTTTTCAGCACTGGGAAAAGAAATGTAGAGCACAGGGTGGATGTGAAATAGATGGCAGAAATATCCAGTCAGACCCATGGCGGGAAAAATTGGGCAAGGTTGTGGAGTGGGAGCGCAAGGAGCAGGAATTCCCCTGGATCCTGAAACAGTCCATGACCATGGGGTGGACTGGCATGCTCTTCATTTGACAGTAGAAGAGGAAATCCGTGGCCAGTTTCTGTTCCCTTCCTCCTGATTTCAGTGGTATAACAACCCCAAATCCACACCATTGCTAAGCCATAATGAGCAGCAAGGGGAAACAAAGCCTGAAATATTTTGGACTAATCTGTAATTAGACGCTACCTTCAGGAAATCTCTGAAATGGTCGTGTATGTCTTAGGAGTCAAGAGTGAGTGTAGTTTTCATTACAGAACACAGTACATCAAGCAAGTTTGGGGTTATGCCTGAAATTCCTGGTATGATAAATGAGAATAAGAAAAATAACATTACAGCCAATTACTTTGGGGGGGGGGTCCGGCAGTAGATAAAAGAGGATCTGGAGCTGAAAAACACCATAAGCAGTGCGATATCTGCTAAATCAGAAAAAGACATAGTTACATGTCTAAAGGAGGCATGCACTAACACAGACACCATATTCCAGACTGATGCCCAGGAGCTTCATGGAGGAAGAAGAGGGGATGGGATAGCATAGAGAGATGCTGATCATCATACAGCAATACGCCTAGCTAGAGCAGCCTTGCCCATGATGTTATCAAGCGGCAGGGGACTGCGAGTACTGTGAATGTGATCAGGGAAAAAAAGGCTTAAATGAGAAAGTACCCCAGTTGGAGGACGTCTCACTGCTTTCTGCTCCCATGACAGAAACATGAAAACTCAGCGCTGGCCCAGGACATGGAGAAGTGGAGTCGGGCCAGGACCTGGAGCATGGGGCGATTCTGGGGAGAAAGGATCATTTTCTGCCTGTTTTAGAAAGGCGGCTGCTGTCTGAAGGCTCTGGGGAAAATACCAACACACAAAGAATGTTTAATTTGGGATAATATCAGATACTTTCATGCAAAAGATGTCTAGTCTGGGAGGGCTGGTGAGGGACTTCTGAACAGGTATGCAACCCTGTTGTATCAACCTCGGGCAGGGAAAGCTACTAACCATAAAATTCAAGGTTCACACTTGACTCCTCTGAGCTTTTATTGCACACTTGTAAATAAAACATTAATGAAACAGCTCCTTTAAAGCTTGATATATATTTAAATATTAAGAGGAAGACAAGAACCATGAAAACCACATTACCCCACTGGTCTGTTCAGGCTGCAGCTCTCTCTGAAGAGATTGAAGAAACAACTTATGCTCTATGCAAAGCCCTTAGACCATGAACATTTCTTTTCAGCTGGAATAAACAGGATAAAGCGTGAAATATCTGGGGCCCCATGCAGTTGGGATTACTGTTGATGTCAGGTGTATTTTCCTGGCAGAACTGACCACTTGCTGCTTTGGAGATGCTAACTCCCAAAGAAATGTTTTAACCTCCATTTTGCAGATACTTCTGCCTACCAGAAAAGAAAAAAACCAACAACAAATATTATGCCTGCCTGTGTGAAAAAGAGGGAGGATGCCCCTGTATAATAGTATAACTTATTCAAGTCACAAGTGTCCCACCTAGAAGGCTTCCCTTCTAAGACAGTTATCAGGCTGCTTCTGTAGTCAGTGGAGAGATTCAGGCCCTTCAGGTGATTCACCTCATCTGGTGTTACACAAGGAAAATAGGTGGATGAAATCCGCTTTGAAGATGCCTCCCCCGGCAGTTCATTTCCCAACTGACCTTTAAATAACAGGCACATATAGTAACAGGCTCTCGCCACACTGGGATGAAGACTGCCCACTTGAAACCTCTTCACAGCTTTCCCAATTTATGGTCATACTCCCTTCTTTGCATGGACAAAAAAAAAAAGCCTAAACTGAAAAAGGAAAGATGCCTTTCTTCTGCCAACGAGCCCAGAAGATCCTGTTTGCTAAAGCATTTCCCTTTGTAGCCTCAGCTGCATCGGAGAGCAAATCAACTTCTGCGCTAACTAAAGGAGTGAACATTTCATGCATAACACATTTTGGTTTGCCGCCGAGACGGAGCAATGGATGGCTGAGGGAAACAATGGTTCTTGCTGTAACCTTTGTGCAACAACTGGTCCCTGTCTAAACCAGCCCCAGAGAAGCCTGGCTGTAGCTCTCCAGTCTGATGCAAAGACTGAAATGCAAGGGCAACACATGTGGATAAATCAGGCATTTGCACTAATGGCATCTTATAGCTGTCCTTATCAATGAATCTTCAGTGCAAAGTGAAAATATCCTGGCACAAAAACCACCAGAGTGGGTTGAGGGAGAAAAGTACATCTCCATGTTAACTACATTGCCTTCCCCTTTGCACTGATTTGGGCGATATATATAATGTTCAGAGAAATTAATCATATACCCCTAGTTCCCCAGCACTCAAGTAGTCAATATTAGTAACAGCACAGTCAAAATCCTTCAAGCCTATCCTCAGGCAAAACTCACCCTAAAATCAGTGAGAATTCTGGGTGAATAAAGACTGAATAAGAACCAAAGTCCCAACTCAATTCTCAGTTGAGCTTTGCAGTCTAACCATCAGGACTGGAAATACTTTTGATTTTCACTGTCATGAGAGAACAGCTGGGCCCAGTAATCCAAATTCTACCCCCTCTTAATCTTAGCATCAACTGGGCAGATACACAAAACAGAATTTGGCATCTGGTTGCTCAGGGCTAAGCCATAAAGTAATTGCACTGGAGGAGAAAGAAACCAATCTCTGAGGCTCTTTTTCTGGTATTCTCTTACCGTCTTTTTCCTGCAACTCCCTGAAAAAGACTTTTTTAAAAAAAGCTGTTCAGATTTTGTACTCTGCCAGGCACCACATTTTGTTTGGCATATACGTTTCTGATAGCCTTTCCTCCACAGATGTCTATAAAGTTCACATCAGTCAGTTCTTCAAACTAGGTATACTAACATCAACGCAGACAATTTTGTTCCAAGCACAGTTTTTTCTTTTTGTCTATGCTCTGCTGTTCATTTTTGCTTCTGTAAAGATGACAATATTGCTACATACCCAGGACAATCAGGACTCCCATGATGCTTAACACAGGCTGTACAGTGCCATAATGGCCCATTTTCACCATCAACAATGAGGCCTGACACCTCAGCAGCTTCTGGCACTAGCAGTTTGCTGAGGGAAAGGGGAGATTTCTTTTCAACTTCATTTCATTTATCTTTTTTGCTTTTCCTAACTCCCTTCCAGAAATGACAATTCTTGAAAACACATGTGTAAAGAAAAAAAGAAAGAAAAGGAAAAAAAGGCAACAACCACCACAAAACCTCCTCCCAGTTATCATTGTAACGTTTCTTATGTGGGAGAATAGGGTCCAGCGCCGTTCAAGGTGAGGAGGAGGGGGAAGGAAGGTAAAGGGGCAACACATTTCAGACTCCTTAAAGCCATCACAAGAGGTAGAGATATGAAAAATAGTTTATAATTACCTCTGTTGAGTGAAGCTGAACTGTTTATATCTCCAGTAATAAAGGAAGACTCGGACTGCTTTCGAACTGTGTCATTCCACATCCTACGAATCCGGCTCTGAAGAGGGATTGAACCACAGCAGGTAATGAATTTTTAGCAGCTGAAGATAGGTTTCTTTCTGCCTCACTAAAGATGGCTATTGGCATGGCTAGCTCAGGATGACACTTGTTTCTAGCCAGCTGTAAGCAAGCGATTGCTGTTTTGCTATAAGCCACCTAGCGCATACCAGACTCTGCCTGCCTAACTTCATAAAACAAACACCTATCTCAAAGAACTGCATAATTGGATTGCTTACACCTTAATTAAAAAAAGAAACAGAAATCATATATGAGAGAAACCCAGACCTGTGTGAGCTACAGATTTACCAGTGTAGCACCAAATAATGGAAAAATAACTTACACATGGAAGCATGCATGCTTCCCATACTATCTCAGATAGCTTGTGTCTTATTTTTGTGAAGTTTAACAGAAGACTTGATCTGTGTCTGGGTGTCTCTGAATAAACAGAAGTTTTCTATAGCTACTATCCATCTTGGGGAATATCGGGGGATGCCCCCTCCCCCCAAAATGAATGACTTCTGTTCCCCTACAGAAAAATCTGTGATGGTTTTGCCATCTGTGATATAGCTTCTGCTGCTGGGGAAACAGTGTCCCAAATAAGTTGGCCTTCTGTTTTGTTTCTCAAATATGATGTGGAGTACCTTCCTCTGTGGCTTTTACGCCACTGTCTTGCTCCTCCCCAACTAGACCTTGCAAAAGATAAAAAAAATCAGCTGATATGCATCTTGCGAGTGGTTCAACCACAATCCCCATGTGAACATGACTGGGGAACCCAGGTGTCCAGGGGAAACTCTCCCTCACCTCACCTCTCAGAGTATGATGGACGTGTCCCATGGCTGTGTGAAAGTGGTGCTAGGTGGTCTGGGGGATCAGGAAGGCTGGTTCCCACTGTGACAGACCATGTTTTTCCTAATTGCTAAAAATCCAGTGCTTCCCATAGTGGGATCTTAGCCATGCAAGAGGTCTTCCAGGGCTTACTCATGTGGTCACAGCTGAAAAGTGCCTCCTAGTCTATTAATTAACTATGTAGTAACGGCATCTCCTAATCATACATTAGCCCTCTATAAATGGAAGCACAATGTGACATGAGGCCCATGCACTTTTACAGCAATTATTTTTCACCTGGACATTTAATCTATTGTATTGCTCTGACATGATCCGTTGTGGATTAATTATTCTGCTTCCTAAGTGCTTTTCAGAGAAAAAAAGGGATCTTAGGAGTTTTCCTCTTCATGGACTTCTCTATTCAAAAGTTAGGAGTCAGATGCTTTCAACAACTCAGACTGATCTCCATCCACTCTCCATCACCAGTGTGAGGTTTCTCCTGCCTACGATAGGTCTCAGGCACTTCCATCCTTCCAAGGACAAGCTTCTGCAGGCAAAACAACCTTCCTTGTTACCTCAAACCTCGCCAGCCATGAGGGGACTGCTGCCAGGAGACTCAGTTCACCCTCAGAAGGGCTTGTTTTCTTGTGCTGAGACTGCCAAGGGGGAGGGCCCATTAAAGTCAACTCTTCTCAGAGAGGAGGGCACCTACCCAGTAGCTAAGTTATGTAAAACCAAAGACTTTCAAATCAGCCACCTAAATGTTGCTGGCCATAGTGAGTTTTAGACATTATTGATTACTGTGGGATTTGATGGCCTACTGGAGAGAGGCTCCATATTCTGTTGCTGTTATTTGCCCTGCATAACATCCAGACCTATGTAAATGCCAGAGTGAGGCTTTTGGATGACATCTTGGAAACCGTTGAAAATAAATAATAATTTGCTCCAAGACATAAATTGCAAATTAGGTTTTCCTGGGAGGTTATAAACTGTTACTCATGGCATGTCTTTCATAATTTAATAGTGGAACTGTCATGTATAATTACTTCCATTAGTAATACTGAATAAATTTATGTTTGGTTCCTATTGATTAAGAAGTAAGCTTCTTCATTTTTTATGAACTGTTCGTCCATAAATCTGCATTTGTACGTACAAGTTAGCTTCAAAATTGTTAAGTGCACAAACTACACAAAACCTGAATTTTCAGGTGACCAATGCATAACAAATTCAGTAACTTAATAAGATAATCTGACCCCAATGGATTCTCCCAAGAGGTCTATAAACTAAGGCAAACTGAGTGAGGCAAGGAATTGATCAAACCTCCGAATGCCAGAAAGCAAGCTCTTTCACTGTGAAGGCTATTGCAAGAATCTTGTAGTCTTTTTTTAGCAAGAAAAATACTTGGTTGTTATAGCATCATTCCTGTATGTGGCAATAGCAGCGACAATAACCTTCAGCTCGTGATTAAAGGACGTACTGGGATGTAGCGTAGCTGACAAAATGCTCCCAGCTCCTGATTCCCATGGAAAGCAGGCAGGACGGCTCAGGTGATGACCAACCACCTGCCTCTGGAAGGCAAATTTGGACTTTTTATTCTCATCACAATTATTTAGAAGGTTTTTGGAGAGGCACTAATTCACTAATCACAACCCAAGGGAAGCCACCGTGTTGAATTCAGGAGGGAGAGAAATCTCTGCAGGTGCACTGGGGAGAACTCTAAGGCAGCTCCTTTGGTGCCGAGAGGAGCTTCCCTCCCAGCATAGTCACAAAGGGTTTTGGCGCGGTGGTGCAAAGCATTGGGGCATGTACAAGAAGCATGGGTTACCTGTGAGCCTGTGGAATATCTTCCAGGTGTCCGTGACCCCGAGGTTTTTCCTGAGCCAATAGAGCTCTCTGTACTTTTCCCACTACAGCAATGCGTGCGCAGGCATTTTCCATACTCTTTACGTACCTAGCCAAGGAAAGAGCAATGGCAGTTAACGGGCAGCTCCTCCTCCAATCCACCGCATTCCGATTTTCAACACAGCCCCTGATTTTTCCTCAGTGGCTCATTAAAACGATAGCTGTTGCAGTATGCAGGGAAGAAGCCTATTACTCCTTGCAGCTGAATGCTCTCGATACGTGAGCTCACCGTTTATGATGGCGTAAGGGACTGCTTTTATGCAGCAAAGCTGCTCGTTGACACCAGTCGGTTGTAGCTTCCTCTGAGGCACATCAAAGGAGCATAGGAGAAACTACAGATACACTATTTATGACTGAAAATTAATATCCTCATAGATTTGATATAAACTAGCATATTGGCTCATCAAGATACTAAAAGTTATTGCTTCTGGCAGGGGACTAAGAAGAAAAATTCCAAAAGAAACGTAAGAGCTATTGATTTTTTTTTTAAAATTATTTCTTGCAGACAAATTGAAACTTGAGGAACCTGTGCAGACAGCAGCCCTAGAGATTATATTCTCAGTGCAAGGGGTGGCTGGAGCCTGCTTCCCCCCAGCACTGTGCAAGCCAGTCATGTTTTAAATGGGCATCGCAGTCAAACTGGGCCAAATCCTTGCCTGGAGGAAAGCAGTGCCACCTCCTTTGCTTCATGGGAACTATGCTGACTTGTGCCAGGGCAGGATCTAAGCTTTGACTGAGCTTCAGGTGTGATTTTTTATGGGCAGCAATACCCAGAAACCAGATGGGATAAGATTGAAAATGAGAGGATTGTACTGAAAAGCCGAAAGCGGGTCATGTTGCCTATAGACAATAAAAAGCCCCAAAATCCCCATGCATGTCCAAAACACCAGTTGATGTTCCTTGGAGCACACGATTAGCCGTGAAATTTTGCCAGACTATCTATGAGCATTTCAAAACTCTGTGAAACAACTGTTTAAATAGCAAATTACAGCTTTTCCATTAGGCTCTTCCTTAAGCGCTTGAAACAAACACAGTACCACGAGTGCCCAATATGCACGAGTGCCTAATCAATCCTTTGCTGAGAGAAAATAATTCAATTGCTTTAATTAGCCACCCACTGCTTGCCTCTCTGCAGCTTTTTGCTGATTTTCTAGTCCATGATAGATAGGAAAGGATTTTCTTTTTTTCTTCCTCTCAAATAATTCCTCCCTCAGCTCTTGGGTCAGAGAGATGCATCCACCCTGCAGCAAGCTACCAGCTGCATTCTCCTTCCCGCTATGCAGCCATAAATCAGGAGTGATCCCACAGTCATCAGTGATGGTTTAAGGGTGTAGACTGGCTTGAGACAGAAAAGAGAATGGTTCTTCTATGCTGAGTGAGCACCCCAATAGCCAAGGAGGCTGTGGTCCAGTGCGGGCATGCCGGGTTAGGGACTGACCCTTTGCAAGGTGCATTGGAGGCGAGAGGATAGACCAGTGAGAATGGTGCAGAAATTCAAACTCCTTGTCAAAGAGGCACCTGCAGGTTTAGTTGGTGACGGTGATGCTTCCTACATTCTTATTATCTTGCCTGGAAAATTTCTTGCTGAAAGTTTTGGGATTGTCAGCAGGCAGTTGCATCTAGATAAAGCTTTTAAGCTTTTTAAGATGCACAAATTTGAGATGAAATGACAAGGACAAAACTCTGAACCCCGAAAGTCTTCCTTTGGTTTCAAGAATGACACTTTTGCACAGCTCTATAGATCCTTCCAGAGGCATCACTTGCAGAGCTCACTTGCTACGATGAACTTTGCTTATGTTTCGTAGGTCAGATCTCCCTTCCCTGTACAGGAAAATGTGGGTAACACAGCACAGCCACAGCAAGTCCAGGGCTCTCAGATGAAGAACAGATCTCAACATGGCGCTGACTTTACCCAGTAAGCCATTTCACCAAAAGCCCCTGGTTACACTGAGAAACTGGGACCCAGATGTATCCATGTATAAACTCTTCCCTATGTTTATACTGGATAAAGAAACTGCCCTTTGAAATCAAGGTGTACATAAAAAATTACTAGCAGACATGCACAGAATTGGAGAGCTCTGTACTACTGAATTTCAGTGGAGAATAAAATGGTTCTTAAAATTATTTATTACTGATTGTCAGAGGCTGTAAGTTTGATCTACATATACACAGAGATTTTTATTTTGATTTTTTTTCCCCCAGAGTTTACCTAAGTTACTCCACTGTTATCTTGCAAATGTTAACTGGGGTATACTTCAAGTTCCACCACGAAGCACTTACTGTGCTTGCTTTGAGGAAGATTTCCAAAAGCCCACATTAGGACCAAGCAATACAAAGGTTAATGACCTGTTGCAGAGCACAGGTCCTTCAGTTCTTAAAAAAGTGGGGGAAGCAGCCGCTGTTACATACCATCAACCCATATATGCTGCTATAGAAAGGGGTGATTTCCTGCAGGGACTGCAAATGAGGATGTAAAGCTCCATTTTGCTGCCAGCACTCAGCCATACGAGGATCCTCCGGATGCTGGTGGAGTCGTTCCCGTCTCACACCGGCATATGGGAAAGGAGAATCTGGCCGATAGCGGGCAAAGCCCTTTTACAACAGGTTCACTACCATAAAGCCCTGCAAACTGTCAGCTGCCTTCTCCCTTGCCTCCCACGCGCTCGCCGCCAGTGCCCCAGCTCCTGGAATGCCACTGCCACATATCTTCGTTATCACCTCATTCCCCTGTATCTTGCTGGTTTCCAGTCTAAATGCCACCCTTATTAGGTGCAGGGAGATAAATCACGAATTCAGGGCACACAGATGATGTTATGCTGCAGTTGTTAGGCAACAAAACACCCCGTTACCACCTCTTTTGCCGCTGGGAACAGTCTGTCTTACCTTTTTCTGGAGGACACAATGGAAAATGAATATAAACATTCCCTGCAGAGAATTGAATATGGTGAAGAGATACGCCATGATGACTGTGCTTTCATTAATATACATGAGTCCGAACGCCCAGGTCAGTCCTAATAGGCAGAGTAGGGCTATTGCACCTATAACCCAGGACCTGTTAGGAGAAACAAGAAAAAAAAAAAGGGATTGGTTTTTCATCTACAAAAGAAGGCACACATCTACAAGCGGAAGACTTTGCTCGTGGCTTTAGCAAAAAGAAAACAATGTATCAAAATGAGTCGTAGGGAGTTTTGTCTTCAAGCTGGATGCAGTTTACAAATCTTCAAGCTTGAGGAAATATACAGAAATGGAAATGTTATGAGCATAGAAATTTATCATAACCAAAGCATATTTGTAACCACAATGTTTCTTTTCTTTTTTTTTTTTTTTTAATGTGAAAGCAGTGTGTATGTAAATGACATGTAGATGCTATTTCTGCAAATGGCAGGAAAAGAAAATAAACCAACCAAAACAACAACTCTAAATGTCACTTTTTTTAGTGTCCACTGGTTTCACTGGGGCAGGAGTACCAGCTGGATTAGCTTCTTTATGCTTAACACCAAGACACATGTATTGCTGCATTTTAGCTAGTCTCCCATATGCCTGTAAGCTAATAAACAAGTACAAGCAGGTGGGCAAGCCCTCACTGCTTGCCAGATCGGCTCCACACAAGGAGGCTCTCTGCGATCCTGCTTCACACTTCTTCCACCCTGCGATGAGGGGAAATATATATACACATATAGGCACTCACACACCACATTTGCTAAAACAGTAGGTGCTGTCACACTTCTGCTCGGAGAAAAGCAGCGGCAGTCCTTCACATTGGCTGCAGAAGTAAGATTATTGTTTGCTCCACCCCGGGGAGGGAAGCGGGAGTAGGGGTACAGCCACTGCTTGGCCCCAAACATTGTTCAAGCAAATAGTTTCTGCTTGCTTTCTCCCAGCAACTTTCTGCTTGGACAGACAGAGCTGGGGACATGGGATGGCTGCTGCATATTATTTTTTTCAGTGCACTTTCAGGAAAGCTGGAAGCTCTGCTGGGATGGCAGGAGAAGTATTGCCTGTTACCGCACTAAATAAAATTTAGTCATCTGCTAAATTAACTTCTCAGAGACTGGTCTTCCAATACCAGGACATGAGATGAAGTGTGACAAGCAGGATAGGAACTGGGTCCTGCTCCTAGCCATCTCCCTAGTTTCCACATGCTAAATTACCTACAACTTTAAAGGAATTGCTGCTGCACAGGGGAAGGAGTCAACTTCTAGCTGGGAAGCACAATGGGAAGTATGTAGCAAGCAGCACCGTGAGCATCCCTTTGCCCTTTCCTTCAAGGTCTTGATTTTCTTCTGTCTTCCCCTGGTATCATTAGGTGTAACATCATAAAATGAATGCAATGATATCCAGTCTTTGCACCCCTTCCTCACCATTTAACCCTTCGGTTCCCCAAAGCAGACAAGCCTGCAGCCAGCCAGCATCTCTGCTTCCTTGTCTGCCCCAAAGCAGCCTGGGGTGCTACCTACTAACTAACTACTACTACACTACTCTTCTAAGTCACTTCAGCCTTGCAGAAACTTGGCCAGGGTTTGGGCATATTTGAGCTTCCATCTGCTACGCAGAGCATGGGGCAAGGGGCACAAAGGTGAAGCAGCAGCAGCTTAGGTGAAAAATAAGTCCTGCAGAGGTCAGGCAGGCAATCTCCACTATGGAGACTCCATGGCAGCTGCAGCCTTGAATCCTTTTCCTTTTAGCAGGGCTTGTCACAAACAGAAGTACACCGATGTTGTATTCATGTTTTCTGTTGTTTTTTTCTTTAGGTATTAGAATGAAAATACAGCACTAAGTCTTCCACAGAAGTTTATAAACTATGTATTATTTAACCACACGACCAGAAGAGCTCCCTAAGGTAACCGCTTATTAAGGCAGTTCTTTAAAAATCACTATTATGTATCTAGCAGAGCAGAACAGCTCCTTTGAAGCATTTCCAGTCAATCCCGCTAATAAATATTTAGCACGATGCAAATTGAAAATGCACTCTCAAAATCCTTCAGAAAGGTAGCCACTAGATAAAGTTTACAGCTTTAACCGCTTGGTATATTTTTTTCCCTGAGATTCCACCATCAGTGAGAGCACATTATCATCTTAATTGCATGCCAATTTAAAAAAATACAAATTTTTTTTTCTTAAAAAAAAAGAACAACAAATGAAGTGGAAACCACATTTTTCTCTCCCCCTTCTCTTCTCCTCCACAACTAAAAGCTTCCTGCATTTACAGAGTCTTTTAAAAATGATTCCCAGGGTATCAGAAAACCATTCTGCTCTGAAGCACAGCCAATTCTTGAACCCAAATAAAGAGCCTTTGGCTGTAGAGGTGTGAAGGAGCGAAACAGTTATTTAGTGGAAATATGCTACCTTCAGTGATGGAAAGGAATCTGTGGGTTAGAAGACCCTCAACAGTGCAAACTGTACACATTACAGTGTTGTGCTTCAGAAAACAAGACCTGGAGATGAAGAGGGTGTGGAGATCACTTTGAATAGCTCCATCCCATATCCACAGTAAAAAAAAGAACCAAGCAATGAAATAGAACATGGGAATGATGTTGCAAGAATGAACACAAAGGACTCTTCACCAGAAGAACAAACTGAAAGTCTACTGCAAAGCTGATTTGCTTCTATTTTGTGCTAGTGCACATTAATTTTTGGTTGCAGGAGGAAAAGCACAGATGCCCTAAGGCATGGAATTTCTAGGCATTTTTGGCTTCGCAGTTTTTGTTGATGTGGCTTGTGGTTTTTGTTTTGCTCTTTGTACAGACTTGCTGTTGCTTTTTCACAGTTTTTCTTTTCTGTAGTGCAATTTCATAGCAATAAAGAAACAAACATCCATGTTTTGGTGTAACTGAAAATCCGAGATTTATAATTAGGGACAATTAGGTACTCCAATGAGTAAGGAGACAGTCTCCAATGCACCAAACAGATTTGCTTGCACTGCTCCCATTAACTAGAATGGGAATCATGGGGATTACCACCCATGCACCTTTCTGAAAATTTACTTCTGTATTTCTATTACCATAAAGCACTCAGTGACAGAGCATGGGACCAGAGGGTTGCTATTGATATAACAAGTCTGTACTACACAGGATTAACTTGGGAACGTTCACCTTGAATTCAGGTAATGTCCAATCAAAGAATATAAAGCCAATACGGTGACAATTGGTTGGCAGTACATATGCAGTACATTTACTCTGCACGTTAGCTGTATGCCTGACCGTTTTCCTGCACAGTTTGCTCTTCTGCCTCAAATGCGAATGACAGAAGCTTTAATGATTTTTCAATATTGATCTGACAACTGGTTCATGAGACCACACTGATAATGAAATTTATCAGCCATTCAGGTCATTCTTACTTGATGAAGGGTCTGTTATCCTCATAGCTAAAGAATGCGTAGACATAAAGACAAGAACACCAACATTAGAAATATAACAACATAGAGAATATAGCTTACTGCTACTTTCCCCCGCTTCTCCCACCAGCCATCACCAAAACCAAAGGCGGATCGGCCATCAGGTGTGCCTGGTACACACCAGCCAGCCTGGCTTGCTGCCCCAGGGAATTGAAGCACAACCAAGGACTCTGGCTTCATGCACAGAAGCGAGCATCGTTAGCTGCGAGCTGCAGCTACCCCTCCTGGCTCCAACCACACAACTGTCAATTGGCTTTGAAATCTCTTAAAAATCATGGGTATCTCTGGAGAAGACAAGTTTTGAAACTCCAGCATAGCCACCACAGAAGGCTTTCACGTGTTCAGGTGGCAAAACTTCACCGTGCCTCCAGCACTCTCCTTCTGCGGTGCTGTAGTGTATTACAGGAACCTCTTTATTGCCGTTTACTTTTTCATAAGTGTAACTCCCAAGTTGCCAACTTACGAGCCAGACTGCAGCGTGATCTTCTTTTTGAGATAACGGCATTGGGATCTTCTAAAGCCCTGGGTGACAGAAAGCATTGACCTATTTACTCCCATTTCATGGGGAAGGACAAAGACAGGACTCTGCCAAGCAAGAGTGCAAAGCAGCCTGCTGCAGTGAAGAAGCAGCCAAGACGGACCACTCAAAATGAGCTTCTGCCTGTGGGGACACAAGATTAGTTGCAGCCATTTTCCTAGGGGAGTCTCCCTGACCTTCTGGGAGAGGCTCTGCGGCTAACTCTGCCTGTGTGGCAGGTGATGTGCAACACGTGGGGAGGGCAGGCCAACTCCCAGGCCTCCTCTCCCCCGTGGTGTGGAGCTTTTGAACCTGGAATCCCCTGCAGCGGCCACCATGGGTGCCAGGGATGGAGGCTGGCTCAATATGTTCACCTCATTACTGCTGCCAACATAGCCGGGGCCAGTCCAACCTGCTGAGACCTCCTGCAGCCAATACTGGCAACCTGTCAAGCTATACGCTCTGCTAAACAAACCACTCTGCTTGGAGGGGATCCACTTCAGCCTGAGTTAGAAAGCAGCTGTATTAAAGCTGAATGATTTTCAGCGGTAACGTCTGACTGAGAGGGACACTAAGTATATCCATGATGAGGCTTTGTGTTTTCTCCTCACAATGGCTAATACCATGTAGGGACAACTTCTGCACCATTCACATGCACCTGAAGCCACAGAAGGGCCATCTGGGTATCAACAGGAGCAGGATTTAGTCCTCATGGGAGAAAGGTGGTTTCACACAGTATATTGTGCAAAACATTCCCATTTTCTCCCCACCTCATCCTTGGCTGAGACAGAAGAGGCAGTGATGCTGCCCGTCCCAGCTTTGCCCTGGCACAGTCACCTGGGGTCTTTGGGAAAGGGAGGGAACAGTCGTCGAATAGGCTGGATCTGGCTATGCTCATAACACTTGCCCTAACCCCACTCTGAGCAGCGAGATACAAGTAGAGGACACACCATGGGGGACAAGGTAGCTGTCCCCATGTCACTGACAGGTAAGCAGTACTATCTCAGCTCGAGCACCTACAGCATCCCTGGGCTGTAGCCCTCCCTGCCTCCATCCCCATTCCCCCCTAAGCCATTGACAGCTCCCTGCAGCTCTGCTCCAGTGTCCAACCACCCCCTTCAGCTTCCCTGGCTCCCATCCCTGCAGGGGTCCCCCCGGTCATCAGCTGCCACCCTGACAGCTGCTTGCCTTAGATCTTGTGCCACATCTGCCAGCCGCATGAGGACACCTGAACTACCCTGCTACTCAAAGGTGGCATCTAACAATGCATGGGGAAAGGACAAAGCATATCAGGATCAGGAAGGAAAGAGGAAGCAAGTGCAGAGGAGGTGTCTTGATGCAGGGAACTGAGTCCCTGCTTCCAAGACACAGCAAGGAAAGCTCAGCTCCTTTGGCTTAGCAAAACATAGGCTGAGACACTGTGACCTCTGCATCTTGCGATGCATGTGGGGAGGTACCAAGAACACAGAAAAGCCGTTGGTATTAAAAGGCTCCCCGCTTAGCTGCATCAGCAGGGATCTCCAGCCCATCCCAGCTGTGTAGCATGATGTTGGTCAAATCCCTCTGCTTCTCTTTGCCCTCTCATCCACTCAGCCTGCAAGATCATCAGGACAGGTTCCCATTGTGCTCGTGGCATGTTTAGCACTGCAGGACCTGCAGATTCCCCACAATGCAATTAAATTAAACAAAGACGTGAGACAGCCTGGAGCTCCCAGCCCAGCAGTGTGGGCAGGAGCAGGGCATGAATTTCGATTAATGTGTTCACAAGCACTCAGGTTTTATAGTAAAGATTTTACTGTTGAAATGTCACTGGTGATAGCTTAGAAAAAGAGAGAATTAGGGAAATTTTTTACTCTGTTGCTGCTATCCAGACCCTCGTGAAGTTTTTAGCGATCTGCAATAGCCTTTCTTCAAGGCAGCTGAAGGCTCTGTTTCATCTTTTGTACAGACAAAATGCAAAATCAGTAAACTCAGATTGCCTTTTAGCTTGAGGCTAACACTTCAAAGCAGCTCAGGACGAAACTATCAAAAACACCTGAGCAGTTTGTACCCCATTTCCAACCCAGATGTTCCTAGGAACCACTGCCCAAAGCAAGCAGGTGCCTAAAGAAGTGAGATTTTCAAAGACGCCTAACTCCCAAACACTTCAAATCTCTACACATAGGGCCCATAGGACTTAGTCTCTTATATCCCTCATGAAATACAGATCATTCCTTTTCATTTTACCAACTCAAGTGTTGTAAGAAGCTTAACTCTTGTGTTAGCAACAATTTGTGTCTGATAAAAATTACTCCAGAATGTTTTTTTTTTCCCCAGTAAAGTCTGTGAAACCTATCAGTGCTGCAGTAATACTATGTCAGTATCTGTAATACATAAAACCTATCACTTAGACAAGAGAAAAGCCTTGGAAGAGCCTTAGCTCATGGGAGAATGGAGCTGCTAACTGGAAAACTGAGATTATATTCACTAGTGGTATAAGAAAATAATAGTTGAAGCAGAAATCACTGGAAAACCTAGCCCAGCACAGCTTGAGATGCTAGATCTGAAGTGCTTTCTCCAGATTTGGATAAATTCTTCCAATTCCTGGCAGTAAGGGATATGGCCCATTGAACTTATACTATGTGACTCTGATCCCTCCATAGTTAATGGGAGACTGGTACCCCCCCAAAGAGCAATTTACCTCCTACAAGAACAAGTATTTGAGGTAGGTGAGGCTTCACCATTCCCTGAAGAAATACCTTTCTCTACTGACTGCAGAGGAAACCTGAATGATGGCTTAGATGGGGACTTCACTTTCAAATACCTGAAGTTAAAAAGCTGATCTTCAGTGGTTGCGTTATTCCTTTAACCTGCAAAATCTTACCTCACGTCTCTTGTGTTTCTTTGCAGGCCAGATGATGGATAGCGGATGGTCTACCAATCCGTATAAATACCTAATTCATTTTCTAATCTTAAAAAAGCCCTGACTTTACCTTGGGGCAAATACTTCTTAAGGTTAATTACACATCATGTAAAACTCTTTCAAAATCTCATTTAAATTAGATGTCTTTCAATTTCCCAGAGTACTTTCTTCTTCAATGATGAGAAACTATTTTTCATATTACCTTCTATATTCCTGTGATATTTCCAGATGAATACTTTTTTAAAAAGTTGCTAAGATTAGCTACTTATATCCTTGTTTAGATGCTTACGGAATTTCAAAACCAATGCATCCTAAGCTCAGACACTCCTTTCGCACTGCCTGTCCTTTTAAAACCCCAACACGTACCTTTCTGACACAAGGCGACCGAATTGCCAGAATATACACTGACAGCACAACACAGATGCATAGACAATCTGCAACTTATATTATATGGTGCAAACCACTTCCATGTATGTAGATTAGCAATATCCTGGATTGCTAAAGCCTTCATTTTTTTTTGCAGCAGGAAAATAAGGCAAGAATTTACTTTCACACGCAGATTGGTCCTAAAATGCTGCTGAACGGAGAATGGCTGTTACCAAAAAGCAGCTATTCACCTCTCATTTAAAAAGGATAATGTCTGGTCTTCTCACATTTTGAAAAGAGTTTACTTTCTTTTTTTTAATATATTTAACAAAGTGTAGTTTTTGAGCCACATTTAGAGTAAAACAGGGCCTTTAATAAAACCCTACATAACTAAACAACTTCAGGTGTTATCATTTTATTCAACACTTTATGGTTTAACTTTACCTAACTTGAATTTATCAGTCTTTTGACAATTCAAACTATTTTCCCATCTCTCCAATAGCAGGAAAAGGCTCAGTAAGCACACGGACTCAGTGCTCAGGCCCCAAAATAACACAGTTTGGCTAGCGAGCAAAAATGCCAAAGTGAGTACACAGGACCTTTAGTAGCTGTTATGGGTGATGAAACTCAAATAAAAATAGATGGATGATGTGCTCCCTCGAAAGCATTCAGAAAGACCCATGGAATTCATTTTAATATGGTGCAAATAAAGCAGAGAGACAGATGTTTCCTGCAGGCAAGCACGAGAGAGACACAAAATAAAGCGTGCTATTGTGTCTCCCCACTGCCTGCCAATATGAGGCAGTAGGGATGTTTGTTTTCTTTTCCCTTTTTTTTTTTTTAATTTCAAGGATTAGAAGAGATTGATTTATCGAACTGCTGAAAATCTACAGGAAGGAGTTGGAAAGTCCAGCACTCCCCTCATAAAGCAAACGGGTTCATCGCTAATTAGTGAAGGAGTGTCTTCATGGTGAGAAAAATCAATTGCAAGCAATAAAAGAGTGCTTAAAGGATTTTGCCTTTGCATTTCGTGACAAAGTTACCAACTTGATGGCATGAAGCCAAATGTCTTCCTAATTGCCTTCCTTAGGCTGCTGGCATTCATCACATGGCTTTCCAAGCCATCATTTCCAAGTCTCATCTTCTGGCTCCTGCACTGTCTTTGACTGGAGGTGGCTGGTCCCCTGAAGACCTCTGTAACCATCTTTGGGGGTCAGCGGGCCTGTCACAGCTTCATTTGCAGAAGAAACCCCTGGCTTTACATGCCTTGGAGATCTGTAAAGGTCAGGGTCCTACCTCCTTGCACAAGGGAAATTTTATATAGATTGAAAGCAATTTCAGACTTCCACCAGTAACTCTGAAAATTTTATCCAGACAAATGAGGCCAAACCTTCCTTGGCCCTACGTGATGCCCAAGCCCAGGATTTGGGGCAACCTATGCCTGATTTTTTTCTGCCAAAGGCAAAGCATCATCCCTTTGCCCCTCAACTCATCCGGGGAAGTCATGGCCTGCTTTCTGAGATTTGTTCTTAATTATTGCAATTGGAAAGAGCAATTCTGTTAAGCTCATCTCATTTTCTGTAAGTAATTAATTACCCTCAGAATTGCTTACCCTGTTTATTTCCTTCCTCCTAACTTTGCAAAAGCATGGCATGATTTTTCAAACCACGCTGATGTGTAACCACATATCTGATTGTTTCCACATGATACGGATTCAGCAAAGCCTTTAGACACGTTTGTATTATCCAAATAGCACCAGCAGGGCTTGCTGACAAAATACTTAAAATGTATGGCCTTTTAAAACAATAATAATGATTTATGGGTTCACAGAAAGACCTTAGGTATTTAATATCTTCCAGGACACTCTCTCAAATCAATAACCACTGATTGATTTTTTTTTTTTTTAAATTCAGAAAGGATGACACCTGTCAGTGAGAAGATTAGTGCTTTATAATCACCATTCAACATTAATGCAGCCATCACAAAAACCATAGATAAACAAGCAAAACCCAAAGCCAAAACAGTCAGATATTAACCAAACCCTTCTGTGAAAAACTCAAACAGCAGCAGATTGCAAACAAACAAAATCGGATGCTGCCATCAACATCACTGGGCAAAAAAGGCACCCAGACAGAAGTGTAATCTCAGATGTTTTTTCAGCATTGGCAGGGTTTCTGCCTCCGAGGTGCTCACAAACTCCGCACTCTGGCAAAATTTAAATGTGCCGTATCTTTTCTCTAGTAGGAAGCTTGTAAATACTTCATTTTGTGCCAACTCCAAGTGATTTTTCTGGGTTTGCTTTAGGCTGCCTGTTCAAAGTTTGCTCATGCAGACATGCAGATGAGGGCTATATAGGATGAGCAGTGAGCTACCCAAGGGACTAGGAAGCATAGTGCTTTCTTACACAGGGTCCAGGGAGATGCTAAGCCGACTGTTGGGCTTGTGAAGGCACAGTACTCTCTCTCTAGGATCTCATAAAGGTCATAGCCTGAGCTCCTGTATAAGGAAAGTGAGGCAGGCAGTTTCTAATGCCCAGTTCAGTACTCTGCAGCTAACACCTAAACTTTGCACAGGGGGAGGTTTTCCAAGGGAGAGAAAAAGCTATTCTCATTTTCAGAAGTACCCAGATCATTTGGTCATCCTTGCAAAACACTCCTGTCAAGTTTTCTGGTGACAGAGAACATGCTGCCTGCATGTCCCAAGCACCATTAAAACACACACTTCATTTCTCATCCGAATTTATCCAGACCCAAACACTGGCTCGGGGGCTCTTTTTGTTCCCTAGGATCAGATTATCCTTTCCTGGAGTGGGAATCCAGGGATGATTCCTCTCCAAAAGGCATCCCTGGAGGTGCTGTGCTCTGAGCCTGCTGTCCCCAGAAGTCAGAGGAGTCCAAAAATGCTGCATATAGCACAGTTGGCTGGGAAGGATAGATTTTCAATGCTCTATTCTTGAACAGCCCACTCAGTTAGTCTTTCCATTTTGTTAGTAGGGCTGTATGAAAATCTCAACAGAAAGCTCATTCTTTACAAGCACTGCTATTTTATTTAACATTATAGGTAATGGCCAGTCAGGATTTTGGCTCATGTTTAACAGAGGTTCACTGTGGCTCCTGTAAGTGTTTGCATTCGCTAGCTTGTGTTTCAAACCCTTTGTACTTCGCCCTTTGCAACACTCGTGCCAGTGCACGTACCTCCTCGAAGCTGCATGGGTGCACGTAACCTCCTTTCCCCACTTGCTGCTCCAAAGGAGTCTGCACGTTGCCACAGACCCTCAGCCCTTACTTTGCCGGGAACTGAGAATGCTGAAGATACAGGATTGGGCCTTCTGCACCCAGATGCTGTGCTGGGCACGGTCCCAAAAGCTGGACCCCTTTGTTGTACCATGTCCTCACTGTGTACTCCCAAGCAACTGCAAACCCAGAAGTAATGAAGGATTAAAGTTCTGCTGTTCTGCAAGTCAAGTCCCCCGGATGAACCCAATGCAATCAATTCCAGACCCTTTGGCATCACAAAATATTTCCAAGTTGTAGCATCTTATGATTAAACAAAAAAGAGCTGGAGACCGATAGATGAGTTTAAATCTCAATCGAAAAAGATGAAATAATCCTTATTGTCTCCCTACTTTCACTTGTTTCTAAAACGGCTAGAATAAAGCACAAATTAATCTTCCTTTAGTAAAAGGATACCTGCTACAAATTATTGTTCTGCACCGGTAATGTAAGCTCTTCCTACCAAGGGAGAGGAAATCTTGCATTTTCAAAAGTCTAACTCGTTCCTCCCTGCACCAAACCCAAGATGTTTACTTTTGCTGCATTTCGATCAGCTGAGTAAATAAAACTAGACCGGTAAACCTCTGCTCCTGCCAGCACAATACCGATGTGTTAAATCAAGGATCTAGTTTAAACATTTCCGCAGATGATTTCTGGAAGTTCTATTTAACCTTTGTTTTCAATTTTCTACCTAACTGAGGATTTTTTTATGACTTAAGAAAACCTGCAGGACTGAAACAACAAGCTAATCTGGGGGCTGGGATTAGTCATGTCTCTTTAAATAAAATACATATGTTCAAGCAAGAAAATGAGCAGATAATCACTCACACCCATACAACATATGGGGAGAGCAGGATATGGCAACCGTTTGTAAAGGAGGCTTATTTTCAAAAGGGGCTTCTCAGTTTTATGCCTGATGCTCCTTGCCCCTCGCCTCCCCCAGCCTGGGCTGGACTGCCTAAAAGAGCCTGGGCTGGCCTTTGTGAGGTTTTATATAGTAATAATCAACGTTGAGTCTTTGCATTTGGCTCCTACTTTTGGCTTTTAGGTTGCACATTCTCAGACTGAGTTCTGTAAGCCTGTAAGCAAGAGACTCCCATGGAAAAAAAATGAAAAATAAAGGAGTACGGTGTGAGTTTTGTTTCAAGTCAGAAACTTGGGAGAACATACACTTTTTTATTTATCCATTAAATCAGGGCTGTGTGCCTTTAGCCCCAGACCATCTGAAGCTCCCACGGCAGCCAGTGAGCTGAGGGGGGCTCGTTTTGGTCATTTGGGGATTGATTTCTGAAGACTGCAATGCAGGACATTTCTGCATCATCCCCATTAATGGGATTTCAGCGTGTGTTCTTGTGAAACCAGCCACAATACCTAAAAACATCCTCTCCTGCGTGTTCGGAATAAATACATTTTTTTCCAGGGAATTTCAGGGTTTTGATATAGTGCTTATTCTATTGTTGCAGAAGATGGGATGGGAGCAGGTTTCCACAAGAGGGAAGAAAGCTGCAACAAAACTACAGTGATTAATGTCAGGATTAAACTGTCTCAAGGCCCCTAATTAATAGTGCCTCTTTAGCAACAAAAGGAGCTCCCAGCTAAGACTCTGGGTCTCCCTGTCTGAAAGAAAGAAAATTAAATTTCTAGGATGACCTCGGTCAGTTTCTATTGCACCGGATGAGCTTTTCCAACAAACCCAGGACTACAGCCTGACACACTCCTCTTTGAAGAGGTCCCCACGTGCTGTGCTTTCTAAAGAGCATCCAGGTGGCCTACGGCACAAGCCAAGCTATACTCCGGCTAAATCAATAACACAATAAAATGGGACAAAAAGAGAAGCAAGCCGACAAAGTCCTTCGCCTCCTGCCTTCTTTCTAGTGGGTCCGCAATTGCACTTGGCAGCTACGGCTGACGTGTTGCCCTTCCAAAGTAAATAAAATAAAATCTTGTTGCCGCGTACTGCAGCGCAGAAGAATGTCAGGAAGTCTGGTCTGGCCAGGGGAAATGCTAACAAACCCAACTGCAGCCAGGCAGTGCTGGAGGGAGAGGGAACGGGCACCCATGGGAACTTCAAAGGAAAGGTTATGTCTGTAAGGAAGAGGAAGGATGGCTTCTGGTCTCTGTTAGGAGAAAAGAAGGTTTCACCCTCTCCCCTCCGCCCATTTGGAGATGCCCTGTGTAACCTCAGACGCGGCAGCTGCTCAGCCCCGTTGATGAATCCTTTCAATCTGCTTATAGGACTTGCCTTTTGTAATTAAATAACTGCTCTCCTCACCCAATTTTCTACCAGTTTTCCATGTGAGTAACTAACGTGCCCCACATTGTGCACAATAACAGCATACAGCAAAGACAGGACCTCAGATTTCAGCAGATATGGTGAAGAGCATATCTGAATTACCATCAGTGTGGCCCCCTTTTTTCCGTTTATGAACGCCACGATGACTTTAAATGGCTGCAGAAGCACTGTACTGCCACACAATGCAAAGGCATTTGGGGAGGGGTTTCATCTGAAACCCTCCGTTTTGCACAGAGAATGGGGGTTAAGCATCCAGAAACGCATGGATGGTTTGTTGTACTGCAGCATCTGGCACAGGTCGGATGAAAACCTGGCATGCGAGGACCACAAGCAGCCACACAGTATATGCCTGACCACTGGAAAGGAGTTGATGGATGGAAAACTGAAGAACCATGCTGGACTATTCACATATAGGTGTATTTTCCTTTGTCACATAAGGTTTCCTACAGGAATGTGAATAGAAAAGAAGATTCAGTGTACTCCTGTCTATGACAGTCTGAGACATTTCACACATCTAATATCTAGCCGGCACAATGAAAAAGCATGAAGGAGAGACTTTGAGCTGCTTGACTCCAGAAATCACTCCATACGGCAGTAACCTCCAGTAAAACAGCCTCACAGCTGCTCTGAGGTATTCCAGCTGGTAACATGTCCTCATGAGGAGCCATCTGCTAGCAAGAATGCATCAATACCGCACTGATATGCTTATAGTCTCCACCTCGCAGGCTACAGATGCAAGGAGCACAGCAGGCTTTTGCCATCCAAAAAGCTTGTGTAGTTCCTGACTTGAAAGATCTGTCTTCCCTGCAAGCTCGTAAGGGCTGCAGGAATCAATCCTTGGAAACGCCTTCCCGGGTACATTTGTTGACAGTGAATCAGTTTGTGCTCACAAGCAATTTCGTGCACCCTTTGCATCCCACTTATGCTCTTAGATGGGCCACGAGCGAGATACAAGTGACGTGGACAGAGCTACCAAAGACAAAATGATGCTCCTTACTGCCATCTCTGCTCACCTACGTTTGCTGACAAGCCACAAAGAAATGAAAGAGTAATGGCCACAGTGGACCTCAAGCACCCAGAAACAGCCATTGGGAAAGGGTGGGAACAAAAATCCCCTCCTACCCACATTTGGGGAGGCATGGGCAGAAGCTACACACACCATCCAAGAGGCAGCTGTTTCGGTGTCCTTGTCTGTGTCGCTTCATACTAAAGAGATCTTTAAAAGGCAGAAGAGATCCCTACCCTCGGAGAACCCTTAAAATTTCTGTTTAAATGTATTGAAGGAAGAAGTCAAACTGAACTTTTTCAAAAGGTCCTAGGTAAAAGCATGCTACTTTTGGCAATGGTACCTGTTGTGAAACAGGAGCTAGTCTGTCCTCCTGGCATCAGCGACAGGCACAGAAATTCTTGCAGCTCCGAACAACATAACCCACATACATGAGCTCACATCTCCTGGCTGCATGCCTCAAAAGCAGGACTAGAGCATGAACCTTGCTGTCTCAGCGGGTGCAACCCACTGAATCAGCTCAGTACCAACCTGCCATACAGGGAGGTGGCTCTTGGCACAGGGGGGAGGACCCACATATGTGGTTACCTTACTTCCCTCTTGAAAGTGCTGGGCTAAACTGCAAAAGTTAACGTGGATAAAAAATAAACCAGATCAATACTCATCAAATCTCTTGCTGGGTAACCAGTGCTCCACCACGGGAATGTCAGATTCTCCCATGCTGGCACAATAATACAGGGACTGTTCCTGAAGGTTAGGGAAGTTTATTTTTACAATTTTGCACAGTGCCTACAAATCTTTCAGCCACACAGCATCTGGTTCAGGCACTGCCCTTTGAATGGCTTTTCTGTTGGTGCAGTAATTAAAGGTATCCCAGGTGACACCTGATCCCTTATCAAGTTCATTAATTTTAGTGAAGTTATTTGGCTCTCTATTTTCTATACTCCATAATGTATTTCTAACCTTTAAAGTAACATAGGCAAGCACCAGATTGCAGGGGCATTTATTAACAGCCTATTAAAATATTTTATGGCTTTTATTTTTATGTTGCTATAGGGAATCAAATATTTTGCTGTTGTTGAACAGGCTCAGGATTTATGTTGCGAGAGCTTCACCACAGCCTAACAGAGAGCAGCGCTAGGAAATGAACTGGGAGAACAAACTCCCATTCAGCTCCCCATGCGCCATAAAGCTGTCACATGCAGATGGCAGCAAGGGGCCCTCCAATGCAGTCCCTCGGTTTGGTTTGGTTTTTTAAATATAAACTGATAAGACAAGATGCAAGGCTCTGGGACCACACCAAGTGCCAGCAAAGGCAGCACACGTCTTGAGAAACAGATCTGGGTGTCTTTTCACCAACCGAATAGACCCATGGAGGTAAGCTCAGAAAGAATCTTCCTGGTCACCTGTGAAATAACGTGGTCTGTGGCTTTTTATTCCAGAGCTGCTGTATCACATCCACATTTTGCAACTGAGTTAGAGCCAATGACTTTGGAAGAAGACCACGATCTTACCCAGAAGACGACTATGATTTTAGTTAGAAGATGACCATGATCTTACCTAAAAGTTTTCCAGAGATTGCAAGCCCCTCACACCACTAGGAAAGCTCCCTCAAAGGTTAATTCTCTTCTCTGTTACAAATCTGCACCTTCTCCTAACTCAAGCATATCCGATATTGAGACAACACATGCTTTGGATTTAGAGACTTAATTTTGTCCTGCTTAGGTATTTAGAAATTACAGTCTAGTCCCTTCTGAAATTCTTGTTTTGATAGATTTCCTAGGGTGAGCTTGGGGTCCTCCCGAGTTTACATGATGTTTCTCTTATTTTTCCAAGCATAAAAAAATCATTTGTAATGAAGCAATACGTTTGCAAGGGCATCAGCAACATACTTAGAAATATTGTAATTGCTTGTGTTTTCAAAAAATTTAATGAAGTCAAATCAGGAATAGACACTCATCTGCCAAAGAACCTATAAAATATTTTACAATGACATTATAATTGACTTAACTGGTTGTATAAATTCCTGGCATTTTAAACAAAGATACCAGAGATTAGCAGAAGCAAGATTATTTAGTAGGCAATTATTATTTCTGCTTTAATTATAAGGGCTTTGGTTTCCGCTTCCCTCCCCCACCCCGTTTTTAATTTAAGTGTCATACTGCAAGGCTTTCTAGACAGATTTTGTGTGGGTAACCTTAGAAAGACTGTTCTCAGTGAGCAACCCCAGAGCACTAATGCATGACGAGTAGTCATATTAATAAGTGTTATTAATAACACTTATTAATATGTGACTCCGGTCACAAATGGTGTTCCCCAGGGCTCAGTTTTGGGGCCAGTCTTGGTTAACATCTTTATCAATGATCTGGATGAGGGGATTGAGTGCACCCTCAGCAAGTTTGCAGATGACA
>WAAD01001412.1:75123-132618 GCA_013389945.1 Fregata magnificens
TGTCCAGAGAAGGGCAACGAAGCTGGTGAAGGGTCTAGAGAACGAGTCTTATGAGGAGCAGCTGAGGGAATTGGGCTTGTTTAGTTTGGAGAAGAGGAGGCTGAGGGGACACCTTATTGCTCTCTACAACTACCTGAAAGGAGGTTGTAGTGAAGCAGGTGTTGGACTCTTCTCCCAAGAAACTAGCGATAGCACAAGAGGAAATGGCCTCAAGTTGCGTCAGGGGAGGTTTAGATTGGACATCAGGAAGAATTTCTTTACCGAAAGAGTAGTTAAGCATTGGAACAGGCTGCCCAGAGAGGTGGTGGAGTCACCATCCCTGGAGGCGTTCAAAAAAGGTGTAGACGTGGCACTCCAGGGCCTGGTTTAGGAGGCATGGTGGTGTTGGGTTGATGGTTGGACTTGATGATCTTAGAGGTCTTTTCCAACCTTAATGATTCTATGATTCTATGATTCCTTTAATGCCCCATCCAAGAGCAAATGAAAGTCTATCACGCTGGGATCTGTCCTGGACATCCAGGAGGGACTGCTCCTCCAATTTCATCTTACAGCTGAGCGATGGCAGGAGAAACAGAGGCACACTGCAGGGCAGCCTGCCCGCCACCTTGGCAGGGACAGACATGGCAAACAAACGCTCTGCGGGTCCCTGAGCTCCCTGGGGTCTCCTGCATTTGTACAGGCTCTGGTTCCCTTTCATCCCAACCCCCGAAGAAGAAGCTGCACCTAGGAAACTAAAACTTCACCCAAAGGACCATGCCAGGTTGTGGCATGTCAGCGGTATTGCGAGCCTTGCCTGCTGGGGAACTTTTAAGGGGGGACTGACCTAATTTAAATTAAAGCCACATCTGTGAGAGCAGCTCAGCAGTAAGAACAAAAACCTTGCTTAGAACTGCCTTGCAACCGTGTAATTCAGTCATCTCCTAACGAGCTCCCCTCATGCCTCTTCTCCTGCTCCCACCACGGAAGAGAGGGGAGAACCAATTTCCAGCCATGTCGCACAATGCTCTCCTCTCTTGGGAAGGCAGTAAAGCACTGACTTCCAACGATTTCCTCCTCCTGAAGTTCATTAGATGGTTTTATTAATTAGCAGGCTCCCCATTTTATCACATGCTGCACCTAAAATCCCACTTGTATTTTTTTGAAGCAAGTAATTAAAGCCAGAGGTACTTGAATAAACGGGCACTGATGGAGACTAATACTCTATCAATATAATGAAGCAGCTTGCAAGACAGTAAGATGCCCAAGCTCAGACGTTAATCGAGTCCAAGGGCAAAACACGCCTTGGATGGCAAGGACATCCTCTGATGTGGGCACCCCCAGGTAAAACCCCGGTAACTTTGATGAAACTAATCAGATTATGGGGAGAATTTGGGTCATTAAACCTGTCAGGGGCCAAAACAAACAGAAAAGAAGTAAGGCTGCCACCCTCAGAGCACAGAGAAATAGTAATGATCAACAATTTCAACACCTTCCCTGTAGAGACTGAAATAATTAGCCGGTAATTATCGGGCACGATTTCCTTTTACATAGAGGGACTAGGAGGTTACCTGCTTCAAGGACAGCAAATGCAACTTTGCTTGCTTCATGCAAAATTGAATGGAAAATGCCAGCACTGGCAGGTAAATCTCAATAAAGACAGTGCTTCATCATCAGCCACTTGTTGGTACCTATTAGAAACCACTCTGCAGTGCCATAACCCAACGTATTGCCTCTTGTTATCACTGCTGCTGGCAGAGTTGGTTCCCCTGTACGCTCCTCAGAGAGGAACGGGGGCATGAACAGCAAAAGACAGAAACAGGGAGAGAAAGAAAAAAACCCAACCACTTACTTGATATTGTCAAGACATCCAGATTCGGGTTTCAGTATGGCAGTATGATGAAACATTTTATAGAGAGCGATCCCAAGGAAGATGACATTAAGCTGCAATGGGGGGAAGGAAGAAAAAAAAGGGTTACGTGACATGGCACAACATGATGGGGAGAAAGTCAGCTGCTTCTCTGTAACAGATGAGTTGCTGTAGAAAATTAGCTCTCGCTATAGTTTTATAGAGACTGAATCACAGAAAATTGCCAAGCATTTTATAAGGTGAGCTGGCCTGTAGACTGCAGGACTGGTGATGCCACAGCATTACCAAAGCTGTGGCACTGTGTACTGATACAGGGCTGGTTCCAATATCAACCGTAATGCTTCAAATGACACTACGGAAAATTAAAAATATTTGCTGTAACGGCTCTTCTGTGTCCGAGAGGCGTACAGTCGTGAAAAGTCATTCCAAGCATCTTGCTTAGCTGGCCCCATTGTAATGAAGCAAAAAAGCATCTTCTTCTGTGAACATATCTTTTAAATACGGTGTAACAGGGGAGATGGGCAAGGAAATCACGACTGCTGAAGATGCTTAGCACAATGCAAAGTTGAAAAATAAAAAGAAAAAACAGTTTGATTTGTTCTGTAAAAGATGTAAAATATGCAATGGTGTTTCAATGCCTCAGTGTTAACAAGGCTGCCAACTCCTGGAAAGGAGTTCCCCAAAAGCCCAGGCTGGGGTTTGAGACATAATCAAAAAGGGAAGATATCTTTTTATGAATGAATTGCTTAAGGGGAAAAAACCCCAACAGTTGTAGCTGGTGGCACGGCCCCCTCCCTGATGTGGGAAGCTGCTGAAACAGCCCCAAGTTGCAGGAGAAGCAGAGACAATGTCTGCATTGAAGTGAGCGCGCCTGGTTTGCTGTGTTAGCCAAACTGTAGTCTATTCAAAACAAAAGATGGTTTATTTAAGCCATATTGTAACGATTAAAGTATAAGAAAACTCCAGCTGCCTCTAAAGTTGGGTTCTCTACCTTGTTGCTGTGTTAGTTGATACGCTGGCAATGTGCTAACTGTGAAGTCACACGAGCTTCAACCTCTGCCGGGGAGGAAAAACCACCATCAAACCTCTCTTGCAGTTTGGACTTTATTTCATTCCCCCCACCCCAGATTTCCTTTTTTTGCATGATCAATACAAAGCTTTGCTCTGGAATTCAAAAGTGGGGGGCAGGCAGTAAGGGGCATCAAAATAGAGTTTGGCAATTCTAAATGTCCAACAGTAGGAACCAAACTCTGCAAGTGCCTGCCCCAAAGCTCCCCGGCCCATTTTGATCAAGTATTTTGCAATGCCAAGAGCCTTTTGTAATGAGGGTCTAATTGCTTGTGCCAGGTGGGGTCAAAGAAGAACATGCCTTTCTCAAATTAATCTGTGTAAATTAAAGATAAAGAGCAAAGGGACAGCAAAAGTTTTATTTCTTGACCTGAGAGATGGAGTAGTTAATTAGGAGTTCTTACCATAATTATCAAGGTCGCCGGTCCTATAAAGCTCCAAATGAAGTAGGTGTCAAGTCGGAGCCAACATCTGTAATGAAACACAGGGGAGAGAAGGCATTCAAGGACTGCACCCAGGACATATATCAAGAGTGAGCGAGTGACAGAGAAGAATGTGAGCTGCAAAACACGCCGGTGGGAGACAGGAAATATTACATTGCTTGTTCATTTAAATGCTGAATTATGTGCCCAATTTCTGACAGCGCTATTGATGGAGTAAGATAATTACCTCTGGAGGAAGCAGGGAGAAAATGGCACAAGGCCTAGTTGCTAAGGTTTTCTGCATCTGTCAGAAAAAAACCCTTAAAACTGTGGGTTTTTTTAAGGAAGGGGTCCGATGAGCATCCATGGAGCTTCTTCGCTTTAAGCTCCTCTTCCCTCTCCGCCTCTGATGCAATGCAAGCTGTCTGTCAACTGTCAAGCGAAATGACATTTCGCCGGCAAGCAGATCAAAGCAAATTTGGTGCAAATAGGAAGCACGATTTGGATAACAGAAGGCTGAGGTTTAATTAGGTTCAGAAACTTCCCTTTTAGTGTTTTATTTCCCTGAACCTCCGGAGTGTTTTGTTTCCCCTAATATTTCGAGGGTTGCATATGGTCTGCGCTATCACATGAAGTTGATTCATGGCCTAAAACTAAATTATTAATCACTTAATTTTAACCACATTTAATACCCCCCACATTTTTAAGGGCTCTGGGAAATTAAATTTCCATTCCTAGTTCATTCCAGGTGACAGGAAGATAAAATGGAAGTGACTGGTTACAAGACAGACGAATATAAATTCCAAGAAAGTTTCACACGATGTTTAAAATAATAATATCTTGTCATGTTTGCAATGCTGCAAATCACAGCTCCGTTTATACACAGAGGACTAAGAAAGCAAAAAACCACTCATACTAAACATCCGATGGAATTTCAGAATTAGGCAAGCAACAGGAACTGTATATATGAATTTATTGTGGTGGAAGAGATAGCAGTTCTTACAAATGACAGCTCTAGTGCACGTGCTGAATGTTTTTTCACTTCCAATGGACTTTGCAACAGGCAGAAAGGTCTGTGCCAGCAGCCCCATGGAAGAGATCAGCAGGAGCCGCCTGCTGAGAGAGTAAAACATGCCCTGAACCTCTATGCCTGGGAGAAGCCAAGATATGAATAAATTCAAAGATCTAGATAAAGCTTCTCACTTTCCTCCCTGACCATATAAATTTCAGGTCTCGTCAGTGTTGAAGATGTATCGAGATATATATGGTCGTACCGCTATTTGTCACAAATTAAAATACTGTCACTTCCGTGACCGTCACTCCTGAACTGCCTCTGCAGCTGTTCATCCAAAATCTTCATATGACAGCATCAAAATCTTAATGCGAGAGGCAAACAGAGGCTTTCAGAGCGATTGCAGGGAAATCTTGTTTCCTCTGCGGCTGCTGAAGTTCAAGGTGATTTAGATGCAGCTGGTAATGGAACAACATGAGCAACTAGAAACTATTTGAGTCTGATTTCCTATAGGAAAGGGTTTATGCGATCATGACATCTGTGTATCACCCATAATAACATCTGAAATGTCACCCAATTGCAACTAGATTTGACAGAGGAATAGAGGTTTCAAGGATAATGAAGTCCCTGTAAAAAGTCCTCCCCCCATCGCTGAAAAAAGATGTCCGCATAGTGGCAGCTCACACATTACACAGCATTTCAGACTTTATACCTACCCCATTCCATAGGAAAAAAGTGTAACTAGTGCTTATGCCTCCGCTGCCACATATAAATAAGGGAATACGCAGCCCCACAACTTTCTTCTACTGATAATAAGAGTGCTGGTGTCTGGGAGAGGACTCAGAGGGTTGGTTTGGGTTTTTTTAAATTAAAACATTTTGAACTTTTTTGCCAGTTTAACATTCAAAACATCCCCCAGCCCCTGCTGCACAGGAGTCAGGAGCACAGTGTACTTTAACTGCCAAGCAACTTGGTTTTCCTTCAGCACAAAGAGTGAGTCAGCTCCTGGAAAGCCCAGGGAAGAGGAAAGACATAAACCCTCTCTTTACTCCTTAAAGTCTGATGGCCAGCCATATGGTCACAGCTGATGCAGCTGTTTCTGAATGCATATAGATTGGGACACGGGGAAAATCAGTGAAAGCTGAAATACAGCATGAGGAAAAAGCCATGCTGGGCTGAGCAAAGAAGCATGAAGCAACTGGCTTCCTTTCCAGCCAGCCAAATGGATGACATTTTCCACCCCGTTCACCTAAAAAATCTGTCTCTTCAGTTGTGGAGCACAATTCAGTGACAAGAGATGGATGCTGTGGATGGGAAACAGCTGGGGAGCCAGGTCCTGCCCTCGGGATAAGTGGGGGACAGGAATGGAGCAACAGGGTCTCCTTCCAACGAGAGACAGCTTCATCTAAGCTAGAGTACAGCTTGCGAAAACCAGAGAAGGCTTTTTTTCACCTCTCTGCACACTTTAAAAAACGTGATGTCATTTTTTATTTGTTTGAATAGAAAAGTTGCCTTTCTATGAAACCATGTATGACACTCAGTCTTGGGTGACTAAATGGAAAGCTGCAGGACTGCCTCTAATCCGCAGAGGGACTTTAAAAAGCCAGTTTTTTTGTGGTCTTCAGGAAGAAATGCAACTTTGAACCTGTTTAAGTCATACCTCATTAAAAATTGAAATTAAGACCAAAACATCAAAACACAGGCATCCCGCCAATTGTGTTGAGGAGCTGGAAATTGCTAATCAGACAAATACCACACTGAGCTTTTCTTCCTTTAAAAAACAAAAACCCACATGCACAATGAGCTGCATAAATGAGCTCCTTAAAACAAGGAAGCAATCAGGCAACTCACTTCCCAAAGTTGCTAATCTTGAGTTACTTCTGACCCCCCATGTGCAGCTGCACCGTGAACATGGACTTGCTGCATTACAAGTTTAGACTCTGCTGCCATTAAGCAAACGAGCTGCTTCAGGGCTCAGTACAAGGCAGAGTGGATTATCTGAAAGTCTGCGGATGCAGGGCATGCTGCTTAAAACCCCATTGCTTCTTTCAAGAGTCACACTAGCGATTTCAGTGTTTGTAACGAGCTCCGTGGTGCTGCTTTCCTTTAGTTTTTAATTTCCTCCTTTTCCACAGTGACAAGTCACTATATTCACCTAAAGCTTTTCCCAAGTAATAAAGACTACAAAGAGTTTACTCTATTTTCTGCATGAAGAGAAATCAAATACTAAACTATCCCTGGTGTGCATTAAATATAACCAATAAACAATCATTAGCTGCCATTGGACCATAAAATTTGAAGAGCCCTAAACATATCATGCTGTTCATGGGAGCTCAGCAGTTTGTTTCACGTGGCTATACAGCCTCCTTGTCCGGGTGCAGTAATGGGATATGTATGCACAAGACATGCCTTTCAAGGGTGCAATATAGGTTCTGCTTAATGCAGTCCAGCATCCACATTGCTTATGCTTCCTCCTCCAAATACTCGGCACAAACACTGAAAATAAAACAAGTTCAGTAGAGCCACCCAAGACAGACCGTACTGTTGGAAGCTATTTTCCGAGGAACATTAACATGCATAAAATGTCGGCGGCTGGCTGATGGACTTGGAGGCTGTGTACATACACCGGGCTTTCATTTTGCTTTCTGACAGCTGGATTGCTTACCATGTATATCCCGCTTTATAGCATACCAAAAGCGGAGAGCGGGGGGGGAGAAACAATAGAGAGATTCCTGTCACGATGAATTTAATCACCAGTGGGCGAATATACCTACAAGTACGTTTTCTAAAATATATTGAACCATTCAAAGTATAGCCGTTTTCCTCTGAGATTTGTAAGAGGCATTGATATGAAACCCAGAACAGTATGGGAATATGGAATAGCTTCTTGCTGTCGATTTTGGACAGCCTGCTACTCAAGTGAGTCCTCTCAAAGGGAGGCTGCTAAAGTCTTAATCCAGCTTTTTCTGAATTTTAGACACAAGTTATTGTCAAACGCTAACAACAACAACTGCAAATGCTATTTTCCTTCTGCATTTTGCAGCATTGCCCACCATGATGCTTGACATCAGATCTGGCCAGGAGATGGATGGATTTGGTTAATACACAGGACAAGGCAAATGATGTAACTTTTTAAAACTGCAATCCCAGTCTTCTTTTTTGCAGCAAAATTTGAGACGTGGCCATTTAAGACTCAGCAGCTGAAGACCTGGCCTGTAAGAAATGGTCACTTGGAAGTTCACATCAGCATCACCAGAATCGCTTCAGCAATATTGGGGAACCACACTGTCTGCAGTGGGGCTTCCTGCTTTTCACCTTTACTTCAGAAATTACAATCAGAACAAGGTGAGACGCAACATTTCTGATCTATTTAGGGGAAAGGGCCAAACATGGCTCAGCTTGTTCACATGAATAGCCCCAGCTGGCCTGAATGGGATGATCTTTTAATGGAATCACTATGCTGCTGCTTAGTTATAAAAGCAAATTAATCTCCTAATATGAGTGGTTTGAACTGCTCTTAAACAAAAAAATGCTAAAAGAAAAAGGATCAATTCCAATCCTTGGAATAATTAAGTGTAAGAGAGTATCTTTACTGGGTAGCTACTTCAAAACGCCAATATGAATACTAGGACATGGGATGCTTCAGAAAATCACAAGCACCAAGTGATGAGCAAAGAAACAGAGAGAGGAACAACTGCCTGTTCCTGGCTATGTAATCTGGGCATGTGTCACAGGAGAGTTGGATTTAGAAAGGAAAATGAAATCAAGAAAACCTACATTGGATGTCTAAGCACATCCTTCTGAAATGTATGAACGGTGGCACCAAATGCCAGGCAAAAAACAAATAATGCTAACAGCTCCATAAGTCCTGCTTAAACAAATGCAATAAATAATGGAGGAGGCAAGTAATATATTCCAGAGGATGTTTTACAAAACCCAGCAAAACCAAGCAACTTCTTGCAATCAAATTATGTATGCCTGGCATATAGTTCACTACAAATTCTAATCAGTTCTACCCTTCTAATAACATTATACAGAAAAATACATCATCATCCATCAACCAGATGGAGCATGATAGTTATACAAAACATATTGTATGTTTTTTATTTTCCACTATGAGAACGTGATAAAATTGTGCACTCTGGAATTAGAAATTATAAATAAATATTTTAGGCTCTCCAAATCTCTGTAAATATTTATTTGCAAAATATTACACATACATGTTTAATCATTAAAAATACTACTTTATGCGGTGGGGAGGGAGAGAGATTTTACTGGCACAGACATAGGACTGCTGCCTCCTCAACACAAAGATAGCAAAGTTTTGTTGTTTGCCTCCAGCAAATTTCAGCCAAACTTTCTGCCTCTACCTCCCATGCCATGGAAACATTTGGGCACCCAAGGCCTGTTGGGAAAAGGCAGTGTATCCCATGGCATATGTTTATTTTGCTGTGCTTCAGAAAGGTCCATATATTCATTTAACAGGAGCGGAAACATTTCAGTAATGCAAAGCTGCCATGGTGCTTTATGGGAGCTGTGGTTAGGTGCTGTATGTTTCCACTCTCTACAGCCAGCCTGCTGCGTGCCGCTATCTCCCACAACCTACGTTGGTACTCTGGCTGTCCCTACAGAGCATCATGAGGGACTCTGCAAAGATGAGGGCAGGTGGAAATCAACTGTCTCGCATCCAAAGTGATACCCTGGGCTTGGGGATGTCCTTTTACTACGAGAGAACAAAGTAAGACATTTTCAACACCCAACAGTTATACAGCACTGTAAGAGAATGCAGTTGGTGCTAGCTTTCATCACAAACTAGCTGCAATACTGGGTTTTCTCGGTAGGCAGCCCAAAGTGTTGAGAGAGAAGTCAAAAGGATCGCTCTGGTGCTGCAAGCCCTGCGACGGTAATGCTGCAGAAGTCACAGGGTGAACAGCGTGGAAGGCAGCCATTAAAACACTAGCCTGTGAACCGGACCGGTGGGGACACAGCTCCAGTGATGGCAGATGTACAGGAGCATCTCGGCAGGCTTTCCAGGGAGCTGGACTCATGGCCCTTCAGCTGTAACATGTTTGAGGCCCAACATGCCCCATGTAGGCCACTGTGAAGAGATAGGTTCTCCATAGAAACACTGCAGTAAGAATAAATGTGTCTAAAGGGACAAGGCAGAATGTTTCAATACCTGATTCAATGAGGGCTTATATATTGCTCAAGTGGGGATGTGAACAGAAGAGTTGGTTGGGACAGAAAGCAGGTGGCAGCTGATGGAAACAGTCTTCTCCAGAAACTGTAATCAGCTGTTGTATTACTTTTTCTTTGCCCCCTAGGCCTGTCAAAGTCGGTCAAACTACTTTGGATAAATTGGTAGAGATCCTTAAAAACTCACTCCCTCCTACCTTTATCTGTGTGGGCCATTTCCTTTCCACAAAGTATGACATTTATACAAATTCAGGTTGCTATTCTCCTACTCATGGGAGGAACACGATGCAAATATCCAGCTGGGATCCAAGCCTACCTGCTGGCACAGTGATGGATCATGAGCAGCTCCACTGCTCTACAAATTTGCTTCCGCAAGGAATCAGGTTCGTATACACCAGTAAGGTTTCAGGCAAAAATTTTGTAGTTGAATTTAACAGAATATCAACTGCTGCCACGGCCTGACCTGACCTATGCTAAAAAAGAGCTTTAAAAACGCCACTGGCTCACTGCTATGTATGCCTTCAGATTGAGCCCTTAACTCAGTTAAAATGACAGGGGAAAGGCAGCCTGACAAGGGAAAGAAAAAAAAAGTCAATAAAACCACATTGTTAGTTCTATTGTAACAAAGCTGGCAAAGAGAACCAAATGCTCGATTTTCCCTCTGTTTTCCATTAGACGGTGTTGCACAATCATCTAAATGGTGCTTTGATACCAGCTTCAGCAATGCTGAAAATATTTAAGAATATTCATAATGATAAATGATGTAGCTGTTCCAATTTGCAAAGAGTCTACTGCACTCCACAGGCACCACCTATTTTGCTTGCAGGCTCTGTTAATTTGATAGAACACTTAAAAAAGAGGAAGAAGAAAGCAGTGTTTCATCACTCAAATGAGAAATACTCTTTGGTTAGAGAAGAAGGATGACCTTGCTGATACGGTACCAAACTGAGACTTGGGACAGCCACCTCTGCTGATGTGATGTGATAAAATTTTCCCTGACTGACTTCCCTGAGAAAATACATTGGTTAATCATTTCATAGTGGGGAATTTGTCCTGTATCGTCACAGACTATGTTGGAGACACAGGGATAAGGCAAGGCATGCCTTCTGACTGAGCTCTGCCTGCACAAGCCTCCTTTGCCTGTCACGTCTCTGGGCTCTTCACTTCCCTTTGTCATACCCACTCCCATCCCTCCTGACCAGGTCCAAGCAGTGCCAAGCCCCACTTACACTTTGTCTGTGCCGTAGCTCCGGTAGTCCACCGCTGCTGATACAGCCACAATCAGTGCAGGCATGCCGTAGCCAACCAAATAGAAGTACTTCCTCCGGGAGTGTTCGCTCTCGAAAACCTCCACCAGCATGATGTAGAGCTGCACCCCCTCCAGGAACATCCAGGTGAAAGCCGCCAGGAAGAAGAAGTGCAGGAGGGCAGCAAAGACAGCACAGGCAATCTGAGTGCAGATTGAAGAGAGCAAGGGAAGGTGTTTGTTCCATGCTGAATTAATGCAACAGTCAGGATTACTTTTACTGGGAGGTTTAAGAAGAATGAGGGAGTTCTTATATTCCCTCCTCTGAAGGAAGAACTTTTTTTCACTTGGGAAATGTGCGTGAACTATTTAAAAATGGATATATCTCTGCATATATAAATTATATTCAAAAATACAAAGGTAGGTATGTATACAATCTGGCAAATAAACATATAAAGATGTACATGGTATAAGTGCATTTTTACAACCTGCTTATTAAACATACACACACATATTATTTGCAAACAATGCACATACAGTCTCTGAAATCACAGCAGGCATCAGCATCTGACTCCCAGTTAACAACCAGGGGCCCAACCCTGTGAGGACTCATCCATGGAATTAAGGCAGCGCTGGAATATATCTCACTGCATGGACAAATATCCCATACACATTGGGACGAGAGCCCGTGGCAGGAGCAGAAAGTGCTTTGCCTCTTACCGGCTGGTCAGTCCGGTTGATGCCGATGAGGAAGAGGAGTTCTGCCACAAAGAGGCTGATGCACAAGTTCTTGTGAATCGTGTTGCGGTCACTCTGCAGCCCACGGAAGAAGCAGAACGTGAAAATGCAGATCAGGAGGCAGACCAGTGAAAGAAGGATGCCAACCCACGTGATAAAGTCCAGGAGCAGGTCATGGACTGCATCACTGTGCTGGAGATAAAACCAAAAAAAATCATCAGTCGCATGCTGCATAACTTCTAATCCATCCCAGACACAGAGTGAAGTTGTCTGAGACCCTTCCCCAAATATTTGTATCCATTCCCCAAGCTGTGGCACAAGGGACCAGTAGCAAAAAGAATAAATGGACCTAGGCTTGAATCCTGCATCAAGAAAGCTGCAACCTGCAACAGAGTCCAAAGTGTCTGGCAAGCTGCAGGTGCCCTGAACAGACTCAGACCCCAAAATATCCTAGAAACAATGATGATGCTGTTGAAAATACCAAGATGTCATAGCTAGTCTTGCGTGCAGCTCCATCTTTCGCAAACACATCAAAGGAGCAGACACACAGTATAAAGAACCATCGAACACTGTGATTCAAGTGTAAAAATGTTGCATGCTAACAACTTCGTAGAGATTACAACCACAAGTTCATCACAACCATTTACCTACAGTGAAAAAAGACTCTCTTTAAATGTTCAGAGAGACGTATGAGCTTGGAGGCTTTGGACAGAAAGAGATCACTTAAATGTCTTGGTTTTTTTTTTCACTGGGGAAGAAGAAAGAAAGTTTGATTTTTCTTTTTCAAACCTTGGAGCTATATTTTAGAACTCCTGGGAAATCAGACTGATCCTTGGAACGCTACCCAGAAAAAAAGACAGACCTTTTAACACGAATTTGCTTTTAAATTGTAACAGAACAGTGATTTTAAGACAGCCTGGAAAGTGAGTGATTTCCTGTGATGAACTTGTAACATGATTTTACTCCAAAGCCATGCAAACACGGTCATTGCAGTGGCAAAGTTAGGCAACCCAGCAACAAAGTTTTGCGAGGGGCAGCATAGGTGTGCCTTGGCTCTGCTGATAAAACGTCGTTGGATTGCTCCTGGACTTACACTGCATGTTCCTCCCAGAAAGAGGAGGGGGGTGCTGGGACCCTGACACTGAGGGTATCCCACCACCTTATTCCTTATTCAGGCTGTAAAACTCGCCTGTAACTCCCCAAGTTTCCTCCAGACGCAGTGAAATTAGAGATATCATTACTTAGTAAAATGTAAATGAGAAATACACAGTGAGTCATGAGATGGCTGCTCAGGGCTAAGTGGTTAGAGTCAATGAGCTGAGGGAAAAATTGGCTGGAAATCTCTGGAGGCTTTTCAAAAAGAGCAGAGAGGCTTGAAACCCAGCTTTGTGGTCCACCAGGCTGTGTTATAAGTGGTATTCACATTCCCCTCCATTTCTGGCATTTTGATGACTTAGGCATTATGTAGGCTGGCAAATACTATAGTGTCACACTTCAAAAAGCCAGGACAAACTGCAAACATTTTCCTCCCCACGGGATAAAAGCTTATGACAGATGGAGGGAAAAGGTGATTAATTTATCCATTTTCTTTGCCTGCTTGCCAATGATAAAGCCACATCAAATGTCAGGCCTTTCCTGATATATACTCTGCTATGTCAGCACCTGTGAGAAACAACTCAAACCTTTCAGCTCTTTGGCTTTATCAGCATGAGTGATAGAATGATAACAAAAGATGGGGAACGACTTTCCCCTCTGTCTCTCCCATGCTGGAAGTTTTCTCTCCAGGGAGACTTGGAGGTGGAGAGATGAGGGCTCCTTTCCCCAAATGCTCTCGTAGCTCTTCCTGAGTATTTCCAATATCTAAGGAACTACGGGTCGCAAGTCCAACAGAGAGGCAAGAAATCATTGTGTGCTTACTGTAGATAATGACAGAAATGCCTATTCCAGCCAGTTCCTCCAGCAGCACCCAGAACACTGAGAAGATGAAGCGCATGTCGTTCTCCTGGCGGCCGTGCATTGCTTTATCTCAGTGTCATTCCAGCTCATCCATCCCTCTTAACTCAGTGAAAAAAAATGTTAATGCAATCCTTGCACCTTGCAAATCATTCTTTCTTTCATCCGAGGCTGCTGGGGAACAGCAGGAGAACATCTCCCTGAACAACCCTGCCAGCTCACCTGATTAGATCACCCTGCCAAGCTGAAGTGACCAAGAGCTCTTGGGCTGGGTGAGCGGGGCAAGGCAGCTAATGCGGGTGTATGCAAGGAGAAAGAAAACAGGCAGGCTTTGGCCAGATGCATCCATCCCATCCAGATGCGGCCAATGGCACAGATTCATCTACCCCAAGACAAAGTTAGCCTGGCACAGGGAAAGGTCTCCGAGAGCTTCTTCCCCTACATGAGACGAATCTCACAGGTCTCAGCTCCTGTACCTCTATCGTGAAACCATAACTCTTCTGCCTTTAAGACACAATGCAGGAATTAGGGGTGGTTTTGCTCCTGGAGAGGGATTCTGCCATCTAGGTTCATGCTATTTCTCAGGGAAGGGCGACTTGCCCACAAAGCTCACCATGCTCAGCAAGAAACGCAGACTTCATTGCTGTATTATCATTATCACTCTTACTACTCTTCTTTTTAATATTAATCGCAATGATAATACTGATTTTATGTACATAACACCCATCCCTGGAGTGCTGGGAAACAACCATAAAAATTACTTCTCCGTAATTACAACCTCCCTCCCCAAACTCAACAAACTCACAAAAGAACAAACAAAAAGGAAGAATAACAATAAGCTGGGAACAAGAGCAATTTAAGAACACCTCAGGGGAAAAAAATATGAATTTGTAGCTTTTCTAGTAAAGTCCAGGAGAAGAGGTGAGTTGGATTTCAAAGGCTGGGTGTGCTCCATCCTGTTTGGGATGCCCAATTTCAGGTGCCATGGCAGAGCCGGTCAGGGAGGAGTTGGTAAGCACTGGCATCCTTCCCATGGCAGTCCCAACTGCCCCCAGGCCAGGCACATCCAGAGCTTTTACACCAGCAAGTCCAACAAAAGGGAATTTGCCTTTTGCTGGAGACTGAAACTTGTAAAATACTGCACTGCCACAGGCCACAAAGCAGAATAATATGGGAAAAGGAGGAATCATGGTAATCGCTCCTCAATGCCATGAGATTATCCTTGCAATCACCCGATCACTATGTGACAAATAAGGGAGCAACATACCTGTTTTACACAGTTGGTATATGGCGTTCCAGGGTTAAGTATGATAAATAGCACACCAAGATTTTGTATCTGGGTTGCAGTCTCCAAACGTCAACCGCAGAGACAGGCAAGAGGAGCAAATCTTCTCTTTTCCCTGCCCAGCACTGTTCAAGCACTCCCTGACTGAGGATAAAATAGCTTTGACGTATGCGCTAATGATATCCTTCCAGCACCCCACAAGCCCTAGGGTCCCTAAGGCATGCAAAATACATCTGAAACCACTACTGTATCAATAACAGTCAACTCTTACTTCTCGATAATCTCCCCAAAGACCTGGGCAACCAGAAGAGCCCATGGGAGATACCAGACATCAGGGACAATTTCCTGACAGCATCAATCAAACACCTCCTTGCCCAAATGCACCATGGCTGTCAAGACCGGTGCTACGTGGCCCAGCATGCAAGCCACTGAGTTTTGTTACCACTAAGCTATGCTACCTTTACAGGTAAGCTGACATGCAGGTTATTTTTAACACAGAAGTGACTTACTGAGTAATTGAAAGAAATAAAATAATCCACTTCAGTGAAGGGGTTTCTATATTAAGTATGTTTTACATTTACGATTTAGGCATGAGCCTGACCCAAAGCCCAGTGAAAGAAGATTTCCCTGGCTTTGGAATAAAGCCCCGCTTTTGCTCCGGTGAGGCCAAGAGCGGCAGGAGGAGAGCGCTGATGGAAACCTGTGCAGGAGGAGTTACAGGAGCCCTGGTAGCATCCACAGCAGGGTGAGCAGGCAGCCTAGATATTATCCGAGCTGGGAAAATCAATGAGCAGCTCTGCCGGTGCCTGTACAGAGCTGAGCTAATAAAAACAAATCCCAGGGAATGTCAGCTTATGACAGAATGCCTCTCCCCGAGATGAACAGCCATTTCCTCCCTTATTAAAAACATCAGTAGAAGAAAACATCAGCCAAACCGATCTGCCAGCAGCAAAGGACACATTCCTTTGCCTAATCTGTCCCTCCAGGAATGGAAAGAGTAATATGTTTGGGGGTGGAGAAATAAGCAAGCAGTAAATAAAAACACAGTGTCATCGACTAGCTCAGATATGACCACTCGGTGCCTGGTGGGAGTTGGCAGTATGCTGGGCTGGGCAGACACCCAAGTGGGACAGGTTTGAACTCCTGTGTGTTGCTGATGCTGCTTCTTGGATTTGTAGCTATCTGGGGCCATGCAGGCTCCCTCTGCCCGTTTTCCCCCATTGCTGGTGAGAGAGGATTACTGCTATGACCTGGCTGTAATGCTTCGTGTCTAACTGCAAAGGGCCACTTAAGAAGCAAATGGTTTTGTAAATGTGCCAAAAGCATCAGCTGGGCTACACAGACCAGGAGGAAACCCCAAGGGCTCCCGCGGCACATCTGGGCTGGCTAATGGCATTGCCTTCCATGGCTATGCAGGCATGAGAGGTTTCGAGAGGGCTTTCCCCCGCTCTGTGGCCAAGAGGGATACATGCTGGGGTATCCCACTGCTTTAGCACCCATCCTCTCCCTCTTCCCCAAGGATGCACTGAGGGAGGCAGGCAGCTCTGCTTCACAGCGGACACAGCACCCATGGACCTGGTACATATCCCCTCTGCGTTCTGCAAAGGAGATGCTGTCATGGGCACCATCAGGTCCTAACCCAGGAATAAAGAGAGCTGAACTCCCACCTGAAGCCCCTGTGCAACATCACTGTCTTCTGACTATGGCCATTTAAAATAAGGCTCAGATCCCTGAGCACTCCCGCAAGGTGGTTTAGCCATCTTTCCCCTCCTTGCCTTAGTCCTCAAAGCTGCCTTTATACTCTGCACAGGCCACACAGACTACCTTCCTCCTCCTCTGCCTTCCTCAGCAAGATGAAGGCTTCCTAGCAGAACCCTTTCTCACAAACTTCTCCTCAAAATGCAACAGCCTTCTAGTGACTGCCAGAAGCAGCAGCCAGCACAAGCTGCAGAAACTCCCATGGCCAGAATAAAATGATAGGGGGGCAGGTGTGCACAGAGAAATGGGTACAGATCTCACCTTGCCATGTGTTACAAACACTACTGTGGATATGGCATGTGGCAAGAGCCCAGCACTTCCAACGTATTCACCGACATTGCTGCAACTGAGATGCAGTTGAGGTGAGATTCAGTTGTGGAGAGGAGGAGAGGCTTGGGACAATAACTGCATCCATCATTCTGCCCTCCCGTGCTGGCTGGATTTAGTAAAGCGGTGCAGCTCTGCCTACTCATAAAGCATCTCCAACCCAAGAAATGAGCTATGGCAGCTGTTCCAAACTCAGTGTAGACATCTACCCAGCCAAGCTGCCAGCTTGTTAGTTTGAGTTCCCGGAAAAAATCTGGTCACAGCATCATCAGCTTCTGCTGTCGCACCAATGGTCTTACCCAGCCTGGTGCCAGGAGACAGCTGGGACATGGCTCCACCATACCACAGCCACTACCTTCACTGGTCCTCACGTTCACCTTGCTCTCAGCCAGAAAGGAAGTGGGTAGCAAGAAATAGGGCAAGGCTTAGTGCTTGCCAACAGGAGCTACTTGAACTGCACATTTTGGGAGAGAAGATCAGGAAACCCTGCGGGGTGATTCTGTCCCCATGCTCTGTGGCACAGCTCCTTACTGTGCAACTAGCCCTGGCTCGCAGATCGGGGAGTCGAGAAGGGGGATGCTAAGCAAATATGTACCCGTTGGACTGGGGGGAAAGCAAGCTGTGGCTAATAAGGTGCTGTGTGCTCAAATTTCTGACACCTATAAGTGCTGAGCTAAGAAACTGAAAATTCAAGGTCTTGGAGTACGTCTTTCTGAAGCCAGGCTCCAGATGTTTTCAGGTTGGACACCCAAAAGTGGCTACCTAAGAAGATCTGGGTCAATGCTTCAGGGAATGCACAGACAAGGACCAGCGAGACATCCAAGCCGGCAGAACTAGAAACAGTAAGACACAACCAGGGCTTGACCCAAAACAATGTGTGTCAAACTGAGGGTGGGGAACTCAAGGAACTCCCTGGAGCAACTTACTGTCCACCTAGACAAAAAGCTAAAGGACTGCTAACAGGTACAACTCTGAATCGATCCCATAGGCATAGATTACTTGACCTAATAGGTATATTTGACCTAAGGTATAACCAAACGTGCTGTTTACAACTCCTTATTCTCGGAGTTCATCGAAGTCACAGATTTCTGTTCCTAACACAGGCTCAAATACTGCTGTATTTTGAATTTTAAAATCTCATTGAAGACAAGCACACTTAATAACTTTTCTGCTTAATTAAAACAGTTCTTATTTAATAACATATTAGAATAAGTTACTTTTTGCAATGTGTAATTTTTTTTTTTTGAGAATTAACCCCTTTGATGGTACAAAATTTTTTGTCTTGCAAAATTCATTACATAGCGGTTTTAGTAATTTAATTCTGCAGTTTGGGTGTTTTTGCAATCCTGCACCCACTTCTGCTTTCACTCACTGCTGTTCAGTCCCACAAGTGCTAATATATGGATAAGCCAGCACTGCAATAACTTCAGCTTGCTCTTTATATCTGAAATGGCTGTATTGCTTTAGGCAATGGACCACTGCATTCCATTTAGACTTCATATATTTTTATTCCTTTCTCTCCTTAGCTTGCCTTACACTTCCATTCCCCAAATAATTAGCACAGTGTAAAGTGTTTGTGGTATAGAATAACATCTGAAAGCTTCCGATTAATTGCTACAGTTAAAACACCTTCTTCTTCCCCCCCTTTCTCTCGTTTTATTTATTTATTTATTTTAAAAAGAAGAGTACGCTCTGGCATTCACTACATACCGATAAGCAATATTTATCTACCCTGAGGTACCTTTGCCTATTCTGTTTTGGGTGAGTTTTTTAATTGCATTTTCCCACCAGCTCTGAACTGTTTTCTGGCTGCATATTTTTCCCATGGTACATTTAAGATGCATCTGCTATAATTAATATGATGCAAAGTGCAAGCTTATACGAAAAACAGCTTGTAAATTTTGCATAATTCTGCAGCAATTACATAGGTAGAATGGCTTATTTAACTATGGGCTTTGTCCCATGGCATGGGACCCACCATGTTTTCATAGCATTTAAGGGTCATAACAAATATCCTACCCATTCAAACAATAGATAGATATTTAACATAGATCTCATCTATGTTACACATATCTCATAATTTAACAAAATACCTATGAGACTGTAATAATTTTCTCATAACACAGGCCAAATGAACTTCTTAGCTGATGAAAACAGTGATTTGTTTCCAAGTCTTAAAATCTCTCTCCAAAGGCAGGTTCTCATTTTTCCTGGCATGTTGTCTGAAAGGGCAAGGAACGCTGCAGGTCTGTAAGGTCATGTCTTGCCAGGAGGATGCATCAGCGAGGTCCAGCTCACAGGTCATTACGGTCCTGCTGTCCTCTTCCTGTTAGCTGGGGCTCTGACAGCAGCTGGAGGGGTACCTGTGGGTGTGGGTCCATTACTCTTCCCAGCAGCTATGTGTCCTGCCTGTGTGCACAGCAGGCTCTTGGTCTTGGGCACTGTTATTTACCCCACTGAAAAATATGTGTGAATAGGAAACTCTGGGCCCAACTAATTTTAACAGGCAGAAAGCATATTCAAATTAAAATCTCCTCCTCTTAATTGGGTACTGTCCTATTAAGACTGGAATTGATCCCAGCAACTTCTGCTCTTGAAGCACACCAATAAATGCCGGCTGCCGTGGTCAGCCAATGTCATTTTCTGCCTCTTCAGACAAAGACTTATTGCTGTTTCACACTAGAGGGCCAGACGGCCATCAATCACCTCCTCAGCAGCGCTACCTTCCAGCTCCGCCTTGCCACATACGCTCTGCTAATAATTAAATCCCAGCCTGTTACTCGCAGAGCAGCCACCAAGGTCTCCTCCAGAGAACACACTCTTTTGCCACGCTACCAGGGAGGGAGATCATTCATGACCAGAAGTGACACTTGTCAAACTGGTGCTGGTTTTTGATTAAGGAGCAGGACTCTGATGTCTGCTTCCCACGATGCCCAGTGTTCAGTCTCATTAGGTAGGGTGCTGTGGATACTCATTACACCAAAGGATGCTCCCTAAGGATCCAAAAATCCAACAAACTGAAGTCAGTAAACTACAAATCTCAATTACAGGAGAAAATTGTTGCTGTTGCAAAACTCCCAGAATATCATTAATTATTGTGTGTACGACAGTCCTCTTTAGGGATCCTAGTCACTGTTGTAAGAGGTCCTGCACAAGCACACAACATCCTTTCCCCAAGGATTGCTCCACCTCCAAGAAGACTAAAAGGTCTTTGAGGCAAGGAATGCCTTTTTGTACAAGACAGAAGACAACAAAATGGCTCAAAAGCATGCCTACGAGACATGAGTGTGAGTCAATGAATGACAACAACCCGCATTTATTTTTAAACCTCCACCTTTCCAAGCCAGCAGGTATGCTGCTGCCAAGACTTTAAAAGCAACTCATTGCAACAGCGTAAGGAATGTCATACAAGCCACCTCCCAGATCTGCCAAGAGTCACATGGCCAGCTCCACCAGCAGACCGGAGTGGGATGGTGCCGCCAGGAAGAGCAAGGTGACAAGCAGCTGGAGGGAAGAGTTGCAGATGTTTGAAGGGTATGCACCTGCCTTCGCCCTCAGACCATGATGATCGCTAAAGTGGACATGCCAGGAAGCTGTCCGGTTGCATCAGAGTCAACAAAGTGGAGCCAATTTGGCTCTTACAGAAATGATACTTTGGCTGCAGCCAAATGATAAAACATGACCTGAAAAGTCCTGAGGGCACTCGTTAACACCTAGAAACACCCACTGGCTGGCTTGGCACTTGGGAAGCTTCCAGCTCTAGCTCTTTCCAACCTGTTGGCTGAGCATGGGCAAGCAAGGGTCTCATGCTCTTTCTGCAAGATGAGATAACACCAGTGCTACTAGTCTAATGAGGTTTGGGTGAAATGCCGTGCAGACAAGGCTGACCTACTTGCAGTTTAGAAAGAGGCTTGTTCGGTGCTAGCCTGTATCTGCACTATGCAGCAGGGATCACCCTCATTCACATCAGTAGAGTGGAAAGCTATCTGCATTTCTCAGGTGCAGCCTCTGACTTCAGTGACTCAGGTATATCTATTAACTGCAGACAGGTGATAACGAGCCAAACACATTTCTTTTGAAAATTCAAGCAGTTGTAGGAAACTGGCAAAAACAGACTTGGACCACACAATGCCATTAACTTGTAAACGTGTGCTCTGAATAGGCCATTTCTTCAGACATCCCCCAGGATAATGCCACAGGCATTTAATGGTACGTTTCCTGGACTGGTAGTGACTCCTGCAGAATACAATGGATACGTCATCCTGCAGCAGCAGCAGACCTATCCTGCCCCTCTCAGCTGGACCCAGCTGTTGTGGCAAATGTGCTGCCAGGCTCCCATTTCTTTTTTTGCAGAGCTTTGGTCATGCATGATGGTGCTTTAACATATATTTTTATTGCAGCTCTTCACATTCCTCTTCAGATTACCAAGTGAAACAAAAATATACAAAGGAGTGACACTGGAAGACTTTTTAAGAAAAGGTCTTTTAAAACCATAATAGCTTTTGTGGTTATGCAGCCATGGAAGTGGCTCTGAAATGTTCTGCCTGCACAGAAGATGCCAGATCCATATCAAGCTCAGAGCCGTGGATTCTGCTGCAGGACCAGGCACATGAAATGGAGACACCGCAACACAGAAAATCACTAGGCCAAAATCTTCAGGGCATCAGGGCCTTCTCCTCTTCTTTCTACAGCAGCTGAGACTGTTCTCAACCAAAAACAGCCAAGACAGCTCAGGAAATGGAGGACCATCTCAACCATTCTCCTGGTCTTGAACAAAATCCCAAATGTGCACTTCACTCCCCAAGCCACTGCTACCATGAGGAACATCTACTTTCAGGAGTAACTTCTTTAGCTCCAGTGGGGATAGTCATGTGGGAAGCCATAATTACACCATGGACCTAAATGCAGGCAAGGGAACTAGCTGATCATGTACTGGCCTTGGGTAGATGTACAGTCTATGCAGGATGGTATAAGGAGCTTCCCTTTTATCTGTAGCTCGCCGTCACATAGAGAATGTATCTTCTCACAGATGTATATTCTCACACAGAGAATGTACCTTTTTCCCCTAGCTGGAAGCTGGAAAATACTTCTGGCTCCACACATGCACCTCACAGAAACATCTGCAGCAGTGTATCTGCAGCTGCTGCAAGCAGAACACACAACTCACACCCCACGAGGCAGGCTCCCACCACCCAGGGTACTCACTACTCCCTGGTGGCACAGTGAGGACCCCACGAGCAAGGATCCAGCCAGGAGATGTTCTGCACCAGTAAGCAAAGGATGTGGCAACAGCTAATTCTGCTCACTTGTCATCCTCAGCTCAGAGCTGCCCATGCCAGGAGCTCAAGACAGACTTTGCATAGGTGTGACTATCTCCTGTTTCACCATATAGCAGAAGGAAGATTTACACCAGATGGCTTTTACCGTTAGAGTTACTGTCACACAGCAATTTCCCTGCTCAGCTGCATTTGCAGTAACAAAATGGCGTTACAATTGGCCGCTTTTCCTGCCCAGTGCATTGGCAGCCTGTGAATCTGCAACGCCTACCTTAACTTCCACGTGTGCCATCAGGACCGCAAAGTTGGTTAGGTGATTGCAGGAGCATGTGGTGTGCGTCTTGTTAGTTGTCAGGAGGCGACATCCCTGGGTGGACCAATACCCTGTCATTGTACGCTTTGTATAGCTCCAAAACGAACAGTTTGGATTGAAATTTTCTTCTGACTGCTGCAGGGAAGAAATGCATAAATGTAATAAAAATGATAGGATTTCAGAGATTTCTAAATGCACTATTTTTTTTTTCCAGAGGCACTTTCTAACTCTCTCCCTTTTAATTTTGGATAAACAATCGGCAGTGGTTTATACGTCAAGTATTACTTGTCCATACCAGAGAAAGTTAGATCGTTGCTGCTCTCTTTGCTAATGCAAACTTAGTTCTTTGTTCTTGATTAATTTCAGCCATAGACTAAATCCAGCTCTTCAAAATCAGATTGCTTCATTTGCATTGCAGAGCAGAGAAATTAATTGCTTTAAGCAATCAACTTTTGCAATGACTGTGCTTGGCTAACAGGAGGACTAGCTGTCCTCTTTCACTGTAATTCCACTTTCCTCTAATATCCCCTGCCACAATGATAAAATAATATTATGGTCTATTTTAATATATTGGTAGTTTTTAATTACAGAATGACGTGTGCCAGCAACCGAGCAATGGGCATCAGTTCAAAGGAGACTCCTTCTTTACTTTTATTAAGGCAACGTAAAAGAAAGATTCTCCATAAATAACACAAAGTGCAAAGGAACAAATGTATAATTCAAAATCTAATCAAGGACTGCTGGGGGCCTCACATCAGCCAACTTTTGCATCATTTTGTTTAGAACTAGAAAAAAAAAAAGAAGCACATTTCGAACTCACTCACCTTGATGTGCTTGACAGTAAACACCACGGGATCAGCTAGGTAAACCTTATTGCTAAACTCTTTGTTTATTGCTGCTGTGATGACAGGGGAGTTGACAATGACGGAGTGATTAGTCGACATTGCTTCTGTTCCCAACTTCATGCTGGCATTCTCCGTGGAGAGATAGGTGCCCAGGTTGTTGTACAGCACAAAAGCCACCCTGATTTCACCTACAAGAGCAGTAAGAGGTTAGATATCCAGGTCAGTGCCCTGCCTTTTTTTTTTTTTAGATGACAAATCTCTTCTCTGAACCAACTTTAAAACTTCTCTGAGAAAATGTGAAAGGACCAAGATGTCACATATGAACACTCACCTCCTCCTGCTAATCCCAATAAGCACCACGAGGTGCAACAAGCGGTCCGTGGATAAGAAGGGCAGAGCTGCCTCTCTCAAAACAAACTTTTATAAGCAAACAGATCAGCAGAAGACAGAGAAGGTAGGCTTATTTTTGGCATCAGTGGGTGTAACTGGCTCCAGAGAAAAGAGGCCAGGTGGCCCATTTCCCACCTGAGATAACACTTTATTCTCCAGGCTATGCTCAGGAAACATGTTTCATTCTGGCCTGTTGCATAGATGCAGTACAGAACTATAATTTAGTCCATTAATAAATTAAGACTACCTCAGAAAAGCGTGCAGACAAATCTGGGAGAAGGAATCCGAAACCTTCCAACACAATTCCAACCTCACATGAAGGGTAAAGCAAAATTGCAGAAATTTCATTAAAAATATTTATTTCCTTTCTTAATTTGCCAAGCAGATATCCCCTCTTCCACAAAAAAACACCATTAGGGAGCCTGCAGAAAACCCAGGCTACCAGCCACCTGTTTTTAACTGAAACCATCCAGTTTGCCTTCTGTTTTGCACATTATTTCACAGGCTATAAATAAGAATTGAATGTGATTAGTTTGCCTTTAAATGCATTAGTTGTGGGGAGGTATTTTTTTGTTTCTGAGGGAATCACCCCAGCTTCTAAGGAAGGTGAAGCACTGATTACTCCAAAGGTCCCTCCCAACCCAAATCCTTCTATGATAATTTTATTTCTAGCTCTTTGGTGACCTCCGGGCGGGTGTCAAGCTGGTGTAAATTGATGGGGCTCTCCTGATTTGACCAGAACTTCAGCGATACCATGCTTAGAAATACAGACTTCCCCTTCCTCGCTGCCAACACAGTTTCTCTTTCCCTACGAATCTCCAAAGCCTGCTAGTGGAGTGAAACTCCTGCCCCACTGGAGTTTTGCTATGCATCTTGGGTTTTACACTGTCTCTGAAACAAATAAGTCTCTTCAAATCCTACATGTAAAGGTACCAAACCTCATCGAGAAAGCCAATGGCAAAACTTTCTGAACCACCAGACCAAACCTTTCTCTCAACAGTTGTCAGAAATTTTTGGCAGTTTTAATGCATATGGTCTGGCTGTAATACTGCCCTATCATTCAATGTTTTCCCTGCAGTGTCAAAGTCCCTGCTAGAGTGTTTTCCCCCTGCACATGTTAAATTTTAAAGGAACTCAGAAATAGGAGCATGTTAGGCCCATTAGTAGAAAGCCTGAGAGTTTGAAGGTGGTCTATAGTGGGGCTGCAGAGATCAACAAACGTGTCTCCTCAGATTCCTGGTCTGGAAATAAATGGCTTGGCAGCATGAAGACCATTCACATACAACATCATCTTTAATTTACGCTATATCAGGAGGTTCACGAGCTTCAGAGAGAAAGGCACTGAAGATTTAGACTCATAACAGTTAATCAACCTTTTCTGCCATGTTGGCTCATTATTAATATTTGCTATCATTGTTTCTTCCCTCTCCCTTTTCAGATATTTGTATAGTGCCCCACTGTGAAGCAGTTTACTCAAACAAGCCTCTTACCCCATCTGAAGCCTCCTACTGCAGACAACAGCAGTTAAAAGCACTTCTCTGGACTCAGTGCTGTGCCCCAACAGCCACATCATTTAAGGACCTGATGCATTTTTACCAGCATGTACTACTTTTGAAGGCTGTGAGTCACTTAGCAATATAATACATTCCCAGTCAGCCAACTTAGCTTGCAGCCAAGAGCATGAGAAACTGATGCTAACGTTAATTTAAATATTAACATAGCGATTAATACTATACTTATACCTGGTTAAACACAAAACAATGCCTAAAGCACGACTGATTCATGAGGCCGGCATCGCCAGAGGTGCTGGACCTACCGTTTCGACCATTTTGTTTCAAGGTATTTGCTGACAGCTGAATGGCGCTCCCGTGGCCCATGTTCTGGGGAAACTTCAGATCTTCCAGATTCCCATCTGTGCTTAGTCTTGCAACTTCCAGCTCTGTTTGCAAGAGAGACCAACACTAAGAAAAATCTCTACCGAAATAATCTTCGACAAGATACTTCAAAGCTACAAAATGGTGTTCCAGACCATCTGAGAGCAGAGGAATCAACTTACAATGTTTCATGCTAGACTCTGTTTGGGCTCCTATTTCTTTTTAAATCTTTGCCCTGAAGAAGTTTTAAATTTAATTAAAAAAAAAAAAAAAAAAGCAAATACATTTTAGTCTCTGTGGAAGACAAAAGACAACCAGTTCTTGTAAACAAGAACCTCAGGATATTAAGGACAATAGTTAAAATGAAAATCTGAAAATGCTAGTTCTTTGCCACTGGCAATTGGTACGTTCTGTAAATGTTATCAGTGCTCAGGATCTGTATTCATGGAAATAGAAAGAAGAGTTCTTCTCATTTTACATATGCACAGTGGGAGTGCTGGTGCTTTCCATCATGCTTGTTTTTTAATTAAAATCAACAATCAGCCAAATAAAGACACAAATTTGTATGAAATGAAACACAATTGCATTACAATGAACAATCTCCCTGTGAAGCAGTGCTCTCATTGCTCTAGCACAGATTTTGCCCTCAAAGCCAGGAGTAATAAAGGCAGGTTAGGTGCTCATTTTCCATGGGATTTCAAGGGTAGAGAGCTGCCTTATTCCTTTAGGCTCTTTTGGAAAGAGTTTTAAGTCCTTCAGACAAAGGGCCACGACATATCTAACAAATTGCTCTCCAGTTAATCTAGGGGTTGAGACCAAAGCCAGGTTTCCCAGCCTTTACTGTCCCTCTGGCTGCTCTCAGTATTTATGGGATCTGTCCCTTACGGATGTTGTCCGTGTTTTCCCGGACGATGTCCGTCTTCAGCAGGTTATCAGCCAGCACGAAGGCACTGTCCTCCACGGTGTCGAGTAACTTGGTGGCTGCGCGCTGCTGTTCGCTTGTGTTCAGGTCCCTCCACGCATTCAGAGCCTGTGGCTGCAGGAGGTTGTTCACCGTCTCCACCATGGCCTGCAAGGGAGAGGGATCAAGTGAGAAAGGGCTCTAGTGAACCTAAAGCACCATTGAGACCTCTGACATATGCTCAGTCCCATCCTCCACACACATCAGTTTATAGGGAGAGGACAGCACCTCATTTCCCCACCCATTGGGGCAGTCTGCAATGGAGCTAGGCAACATTTATTCCATCAGACAGGAGAGGGAGGAAATGTTGATTTTATTCTAAATGCAGGCTGGGAATAGCACTTTTCTGCTTCAGTGATCAGCAGCTCTGGGCTTGGAGTAGAAGGAATTGCGGGGGGCGGGGGGCAGGGGAGATGAGGAAATCATTAAGGAAACACACAGAAAATAGATTTCAAAACCCATCTGTGAAGCAGGTTGCTGCTACCTGCAGCACCAGAATTCAAGAGTAGGACCGGGGCACCCAAGGAATGTATTTAGTATCTGCAACGGCTACGCTCCTTAGAGCGTTTCCCACCACATAACCTCTGGCAGGCAGTCATGAAGACACAGAGAGAGTTCATCCACTTCATCCAGAGAAGCAGCAGGTGCCCGTGGAGATTTATTTAAGACACTACATTTCAAATTGCTCCATTCAGGAAGGAGTCAGCCTCGCGGTAGCAACTTCAGTCCCTCCTGCGGTGCACCTTCTGCCCTGGGCTGCCACGCACAAAGAGCTCTCTCATGGAGAACTTCCCACAGGTTAATCTGGATGCGCATCCAGGATCACATGAAACCACGCTGGCCTCATGATTGCAAAATTACAACAGTAGAGCCTACCCAACCTGAAGGTTTTGCTCACCCTAAAACCACCGCTTAGTTACTAACCAGAGCTGACTCAACTACCTTCCCGCTAATGTTTTTTTAATGAGACCAGCTGTACCAGTTGGTAGAACTGATTGCGCTGAGGAAAAGGAAAAAAAAAAAATGGTACTTCGATCGTGCTTTCTTCTGCTGGTTAGTGTCTAGCCACCAGGCAGGCCTGCCCCACAAAGAAACACCTCCATGGCCAGCTAATGCTGACTGCAGAAACCAACCTTCTCTTTGAGATGAAGTTGCCATTCTTAATAATTTTCTGTACACTGAACATGTAGGCATCAAACCCACAGCTCTGTTTTGCAAGGCAAGGACAGTCCCACGGGATTTCAACATGTTGCAAGCCTAAAGGATGCCCCATGGGCTCACTTTCTTGGAAATACTTCAGTATTTACTCCTGACAGTGTTTCTAAACCCACCTGTACAACATGACTTGTGAAAAGAAGATACGGCATGGCCCATTCTCCAGCAGAGCCCTCAGGAGGAGTGTTCCAACAGCAACACATGGCACAGAGAGCGTGGGGCATCCTGACTCACTCACCAGTCACAGTCAGATACAAATGTGCAATGGGAGAATATAATCACATCAAACCAGAATTTGATTTTATTGCTATATACAGGTGACCTTCAAAAAAATTCCAATTACAGCAAGGTTCAAGGAGAAGCAAAGCCAGCTAGACCTGCCACTGCTGGTGCTTTTAATCCCAGCAAAGACATTTCACTGAGACACTGCCATGTGCATCTTCATCCTAAATGTCCTTGAGGTTAGAAGGTTTCTCATACCACCATGGTTCCCATTGGAAGACTGAGCCAGAATCGGGCTCCTCTGACAGTACAAAGCTCCTACTCTCCAACCTACATTTTTTCATGATCAATTAACTCATTTGTTCTTGTGCCAAACCTCTCCTGTACCTTAAAGAGATCTTCCCCTCCCTGACAGCTACTGCCCTGGTCCCTTCATCAACAGACATCATTTCTCCTGAGCCTCACTGCTTAATTTCCCAAAGTATGGAGTAACCCATGCTTCAACCACTGAAGCAAACCAAAATGGCTGAAAATCTTGTCCTCTAGTGCTACTGCAAAAATCTTTGCAAAAAGCAAAAGGCTACTGCAAGCCTTTACAATCCAGGACTGGAATCCCGTTCTCATCTGCTGTTAAGTGGAACTTACTAAACATAAATCAATTTCTTAAACTGATTATTAAACTGATTTTCCTAAATAGTCTAAAAATCACCTTAACCTATTTAATACGTGCACACAAAAAGCTGGTTGACTTCAATAGTCAAGAAGAAATACTAAAAATCTGTAGGATTTAAGCAGCATTTTTTCAGTGTTTTAAAATCTGGAAGACTGATCTCTGTAGCTCTTAATAAAATTCTGTAGTTTACTTTGGTAGCTTATCTCTTTACAGGCAAAAAGGAGGTAGTATGCTTTTCCAGTGACCAAAAAGCTTGACTATTTTGCTGTGTAGGTTCTACACAACATGGTGTTTTCTTGCAAAGATCTTTTATGCACCGAAAGCAGAAAATGAGGATTTTTCTCCCCTTTCAATGTTATCACACAGACTACAATTTCCCATACGTCCATTTAGCTCAGCTACTAATGGTGTCTTTAAATCTCTGCTAAAACAACACCCTGGATACTTTTATCAATACCTGAATGGTGGAAAGAGTCTTTGCAGCAGATCTAGCTCCTGGCTCTGGATGGAAAGGTAATGCCTATTTGTCAAAACATGAAACAGATGCCAAAATGTTTGTGTTACGGTGAAACATCTGCTGCAAAGATTTTTCCCCAGAAAAATAATTTTATCTAATGCATTTTTTAATTTTTTTAAATGTGTGTGCATGCAAAGTTTGAGAGAGAACACCAATTAGGCCTAAAGTGCCGCTTCACGCACAACGTGTACTCCCCACCCAATGGACGCGGTGCTGATGAGCATCCATCCTCTTGAAGTGACTAACCTGAAACCAGCCACTTCACTTTGGATCTGGGGTCTGATGCAAAAGCTCCAGAAAGATTTCCAAGGACTTTGGGTCAGGTCCTTAGCACGTATCTGAACAAAGCTGGTAGACTGTCTTCTCACATTACATCCGAGAGGAATTTAGTCCATAGTTTTTCCCAGAGGGTCACTCCTTTCACCTGTCTCAGTGCATTAATCAAGTGTGCCCCACATTATATTTTTGAGTGCAGCAGTTGTTAATTATGGCTGAGTGCTGCAGGCTGAAGCCAAGGAGATGAGGTGCTAATAAAATGTTTGCATTTTGGACAGGAGCTGAGGTAGGTGTTTAAATGAAACAAAACAGCTGTTAAAGCAACAGTGTCTCTTGAGACAGAGATGCCAACCGGGAAAATTTGGGCAGGGGAGCGGGAACTGTGGGAAGGCAGGCATACGGGACAAGGATCGGCCTGGGTCTTTGCATTTAGGCTGAGCCGTCATGGTTTAGGTGGGTTTGGCACCTGCTCCGATGACGTTGTGGTCTGATGAAGCTCCAGCATAGAAGAAGCAGCAGTTCCAAGCTCCCAGGAAAGCCTCTCAGTGACTAGCGGAAGGAGGGTTAGCCCTGATGGAGGACCTTTGAGATGAAGAAGGCATGAGATAGGTGTGCTTGGGAGCTGATGGCATGATAGGTTTTACCTGAAATCCCTGGTGATCCTGACAAAGGTGGGGACTTTCAGAGGGAGCAAGGAAAGTTCTGACCTAGTTTCATCCCACCTCACTTCAAGAATTCAACATGCAGCCAAGTCGGGAGCCCAGACGCTCTTTAGTTTCTCTCCTCACTGAAAGTAGAAGGAACTACAGCAAGTATTATCCCCATTTAGGCGCCCAAAGTCACATGAGATTAATCCTATCCCTGAAGAACCCAACACCTATTAAAGGATGCTGCACATCTACCTTACTGAAGACCCTTGTCCTTGCTTCCCAAGCTAAAGGACTTCCTCTGCTGTGGTTTTCTTCTCTTCCCCTGCCTGATCCCTCTTCCAAATGCAGCTCAACTGGGTGAACAATTTCCAAAGCACCCTTGTGAGCCTCAGGCAAAATAAAAATGTGGAGCTTGGAGCCAAAACATACTGCAACATCTCCCACAGCATGGCACCAAACCAATGCCATGGTTGCTGGGGCTTAACGAATAGACAGCACAAGCACACATATGCCCAGGGAGAAGGACAGAAGTAACTCAAATGACATCAAGGGAAAGCTTTCACAAGGCATAGCTTGCTTGTTTGCAGCCTAAGATCAAACAAGGGAAGAAGGGCATGGCAGAAGGGAGCCAGGAAGGAAGACTTTCCATCTGCCTTTCTATACCAAGATATGTAGGTGTAGCTGTATGCTGCCTGTGATGTCATGGTACCTACACATGCAAAGCCAAACTCGCTGAATACAAGCCCGTAAAGAGCAATCATCCCGGGTCAGAGAATATTAGAGTCAGTGGACCTTTCATGTCTCCAGCAGTGGCTACAATTGGACACCGAGAGAAGAGCAAGAACATGCCGAGTGTAGAAGACAAATCCCATGATGGTGATCCCTTTCATTATGCGGTTATATAGCACCACAGAGTGTACATTCAATGTAAATAAATGTTAATAAATTGCAGAGGGAGATTTTTTTTCCCAAATAAGGGCATATGCTCATGGTTTCTTGATCTTGTCCTGAGGTTACAAAACAGAAACAAAATGTAAACCTTCCTTCTCAGACACTTACAAATTGGTATTAAAAAAAGGTCTTGTCAACAGGCAACTAATTAGGAGTCTTACAGTAATTATACATTACTAAAAGGCCAATCGTACATATCCCATTGATTTCCTTTGTGACAGCTGCTTCATTCCATAAAACTGAATTTTGCTAATTCATTTATTTTTATCTTCTCCCCCTTTAGAAATGTCTGGTGAGAATATCTGGCTATGTGACACACAGTTTAAACCTAGGAGGGGAGTATACATCCAGTGATACCACATCCGTTTATTTGTCTCTCACCATACCAACATCCAAAGCACTGCTCTTTGACAAAAGTAGATTCTGTAATATAAAAATCTGTCTTTAATTGGGAGTCAACCCTGGAAATCACTAAGAGATGTTAGACGTACTCATCTCATTACCAAATTTGGGACCAGACTGCATTGTGCTGTGGTGCTTAAGCACAGCAACCCTAGCCTTACAAAACCAGCAGCTCTCCTAGAGTTAGGACCTCTCTAAACCTTTATTGCTCATTTTGTCCTCTCGCTGAGCAGCTGATGGAAGAACAAAAACCCCAACAAACTTAAGACTGGAGAAAATACTGCTTCATGGGAAATGAATACCAGCAGGCCCTACAGGGAATATTGGTTAAATCCTTCTGTTGAGTAATTTTCAAATATGCAGTTTGTCCTTCCTTACAAAGGAGCACCTCCTTAAGAGGACACGTAACACACTGTATACATTATTTTGCATGGAACCCACATCAAGGTCTTATCTCCTATAGCAGCTTTGGGAGAATGAGGACAGTGGCACAGGGCATTAAAGCACCACTTTTGCAATGACATCTCTAATTAAAATATCTGCATTTTATAACTTTTAAAGCCCTGTCTCATACTGCTAGCACTTGTCTTCCTTGATCTCACAGGAATAATTTATGCAATGCACTTTCAAAAATTAGGATAGAAGGAGCTACACCAACAAGGCTGTGCTTTGCATCAGTAGACTAAAATCACAGCTGGTGCATGAAACAAGCGGTGCTTGTACAGCTACCCTTGTACCAAAGGTGTTTGCTGGCACAGCCTCATCAAAAAAGGTTTGCTCACCCTTTCGGAGAACAGCAGCGCTAAGACTGTAGAGCGCAATCACACAGACACATCCTCAGGCTGTTCCTATGGTCTGAGGTTCTGGTCCTGCCTGAGGTCTCCAGGTCCTACTCCAAAGCAAGTGCATCATCATCTTTATTCAAAGCATGCAAAAACATTACCAGCACACCTTTTAATAGCAGCTTGAGATTTTACGGCAAATCAGTGGAGGAAAAAAGCACGAAAACCCTTTCAGGTCCACAGTGCACAGTGAAAATGAAAAACCCGTCAGAAAGCAGATGCACTAAAATGTGGGTATGGTTCAACGATCACAATGTTACGGTCTTTTTTCTTTTTTCCTTTTTGCTACTGGAAAGCGGTGGTACATTAAAAAAGCTTACTTGCTTCCTTGCTCAAGAACACCTGGTTTTGCTCTGTATTCAGATGAAACACCCAGTGCTAAAACAAAATTTTTTCTTAAGCTATCAGTATTTGCAAGCTTCCAAACTAATTGAGTTAAGGGCACAATCAATGCCATTGATGGCAAGTTCTGCTGGAAGCTGTGCGATTCTTGCCTCTGGCCAGAAAAAGCACCAGTACAAGAGAAATTCCCATTAACTCTGAATGTACCTGGTGCAGCCAGAATGGGCCTTTTGAAGAAGAGGACCAGCATGAAAGCATGGATCTGGGCATGCAAGGAGCTGCTTCTGGCAAGGTTACTCTGTTGAAAGGGACTAGCTCAGGAAATGACATGACTTTTTAGAGTAGCAATGAATGGCATCTCGATCCCACTACACAGGGGTCACCAATCAAACTGGAACAGTCATCCGCTCTGTGGGACTTCAGGTCAAAAACAGATGCATGTGTCATTTCCTCAGTTTCCGAAACAAGGAAAATGTCATTTTGGCTAAATGATGGCGTTAAATCCTACTTCTTAGCTGAGAAGTGCCTTCAAATCTGTCTGACAAGGCTCTTCACCCTCCAACGGTTTTTCACCTTGTCATTTATTCTTCTAATTCCAAATTAAAATTTGTCTCTGGTCAAAGCACAAGTAAGCACACTGGAGACAATTTCTTACAGGGAAGCCCAGCCACTGTCTAAGGCTTTTTACAAAGCAATAAGGTCATGACAAAGCAATTATAATATTCAATGAAATGGACAAACACATATTTAGACTGAAACTAGCTGAACCCCAACGAGTGCTAGAAAATAAGTAAATCATTAGAATACCTACTGCTAATCTCCGCTTCTGCCTTCAAAACTAAGCCAGAAACAGTAGCGTACATCTAGTACCAGAGTGGTGACTGGCAACTGATGGTATCAGTTTTGGTGAACTGAGCCAAAACCTACTACTCATGGCAAAGGCAAGAGGAGATCTTCCCCCGACCTTGCAGAGGAAATTCTAAAATTGCTCCATAGATTGAGAGCAAATGCTCTTAAGAAAGAGCATGCAACCTTCTCTTTTCAACTCCACAGCAAATGTTTATGCTGTGGCTACAGCAGCTGTACTGACTCAGAAATGGCCTGAATTTCAGCAGCACTGAGAACTCACTGCAGTGAAAAGAAAGGCACTGACCTTTATTAAAATTAGGCCATCTACAAAATGCTTAACTATGGCACTAATGGTCTTGCACCAGGCATGCAAGGTTTGCAATCTTGGCCTTGAACTACCAATAATCTCCTAATGGGAGCACACAAAAAGTAGGAGATCTGAGAAATAGAAGGTGGTTACAAATTACAGGTTATGGTTTTTCTTTGCTTAGTATACGAGGAAGAATATTTTAAGGTCAGAAGGCATCTGTACGACTGAAATAAAAGAAATTGATAGGGAAGAAGGAAATAACATATGATCTATTTCATCTAATGAGATCTTCCCTGCAGAATAAGCTGAGAACTGCATTTATGAATCATCTGTATTTGCTGCCCTTCTTTTTGGGATTTGAGACTATACAAGCAACCGCTAGAGTAATTACACTGGGGAAGTGAACAAAGCTGTAGCAAGAAAGGAAAATGGCTTGTAAGCAAGAAATGCCTCTCGGACAGAATATCCATAGCCTTCAAGGGAACTCCTAAGGAGTCCATGAGACTCGTTCTTTCCTCCAATGGTCCAAATCAAAGGGACATCAACCACTGACCTCTACAGCAATTTATACTTAGACTCTTTACCAGTGCCACCAGATTCCAGGACTGACTCAGCCTAAAGCAGAGAGTAAGCACACAGCAACACAGAAACCACTAGATTTTTTTCTCAGTTTTGCTATGTTACATGTGGGCACATAACCATAGGTGTAGCTCAGTTGTAGTCACCTTCCTTTCTAATATTTATGCGAAGAATTTCAGACTCCAGTGACAAACCCACGGCTGCTGCTTTGATCCTCCTCTCCCCTAACAACGGGCTCACCACGGCAGAAACACGCAGGGTGGGGATTTCTAGTTTCACTCTTGCTGACACAAATCAAGTGCAGGTTTCTCAAGCTGTGAAGTATATCAAGTTCACAGAGCTTTAACAAAGGGCTACCAAACCACAGAACCCCACTGCAAGTCACACTTCTTTCAGCTGCTCTTTTAATTATATTAAATGAAAGTTTGGGGCACTTTGACGCTGATGGGCAAACAACTCGATCTCTTGAAAAAGCTGCTAAAAGTACTCTCTGTAGCTATAGTTAATATACGACATTGTATGCACACTGCTAGCCAATTTATTCCAGCCACTTTAACAACGATACCTCGCCTGACACACCATGCAGAATAGCATCAGGAGTAAAGCAATGCGCAAATCATTAGAGGACTCTGAAAGTTGTTTGACATGCACTGCAGAGCTCTTTGTCATACAGCCAATTAAGTGACCAAACAAGGAACTCGAAAATCCTCATTAATATGCCCCTTTCTATATAAATGGAGGTTAGAGTCTTTCTTGTCACAGGCACAACAAGAACACAAGTAAACGCAGCATAATGCAATTTACACTCCCTCTCAGAGCTACAAGTTTCTTTCGTTTAGCCTTCACGGAAGTTGGGACCAGCCATGCAAGCAAGAGAGAAGTGGGACAAACAGAATTAATCCACTTTAAATAGTATTGGCTAAATCCCAAATGCACCTTTTATCTGCTGAGAGCTACTAGGTTAGCAAAGAAAAAAAAAAGTATCTTCTACTCAGCTCTAAACTTAATGCCTTGAATCCTCTGAGGAAAGCCTTTCATTTTTTGCTTAGTACAGCAATTCAAACAGCCCATGTTACAAGCGTGAAGCGTTCAGAAAACTTCCAGAATGAGAAGGACAACTCTGACTGCAACCAGCCGCCACTGACTGATACCTGGAACCTGCAGCAGCTCAGCATGAGCTTCATTGGTGGCTCTGACGACGCCTGCATGCAGAAGCTCTTGTGATCTTCACGAACCAGGTGGCACCTCCCTAATCTTTGCCATTTGCTGTACAGGCAAGCCCAGAATTACAAAACAGGGCCAGCTGATTTACAGGACAGCCTGGAGGATGGCAGGAACCAGAGCAGCAAACACCACCAGACCAGGAAATGCTGCAAAAGCAACGCTCTGCTGCCTCCTTCCACCCTTCCCACAAAGGTGCCACTCGGGCTATCTATTGTATTCACCAGTCTCCAGCTTTGAAGCCAATGAGACCGGCTTTAAAAAGTAAAAAGAACAAAAAGAATGGAACCCTGTGAAGTTTTTGTGTTCCATGATCTGCATCCCAAACGCAGCATGCAATTTCACATGGGAAGAGGCTGTTGGCTGTCACTACAGGGAAAGACATTCGCCTCATGATGCCCCAGAGCTCCAGCCCACAAATCCAAGCGAAGCAAGGAGGTGAGCTCAGATTTTGCAATCAGGCGCACATATGTGATAAAAAGACTCTACATGCCCAGACATGGTATAAGCCTTTATTAAAGCTTGTGTTTCCAGCTACTAAATCTTACAGCAAGATTCTCTAATTTTTTTCCCCATGTTTAAGTTTTCCATGTTAATATGGTCTCACTTATTGCAATATCTGAGTACTCAGCCTTTTTTCTTTACTATCCCACCTCTGCTCCCAGAGGCCAGTGGAACTGTACCCATGGCATTTTAAGTTGGGGAGCCGAGAAATAGTGAGCACATGCCACTTGCTGAAGGGCATGGAAGAAATCTGTGACACCAAATCCAGCTTCATAGCCCCCAAAAGACAAACGTTTTGTGTTTTCTACAATTCCAGGGCGTCAGTTTAAGGAGAAATGCCTCTGGAAAATGAACAAATATCAATTCTGAAAAGGTTACAAAAAATTTATACCAGCTTACGTCACGCACCAGTCACCAAGTGAAGCTATGCTAATCAAATGCGTCACCCATTGTGACTCATTCTCCCACACAATGACTTTTCCATCCCTTTCCAAAAACAGAGAACAGTGCACTGCCGAAAGGTGGCCATGAGAGATGTAGATCTCTGCTCTCCAAAAAGCCACGGATCAGGTCCAAGCTCTCCTTAGCACCTTTCCGAGGCCAGTCATTCTGTCCATTATGGGTATCCACCTTGGTCAGCTCAGCCTAAGTTGACTCTCCGTATCACAAACTAAAGCCCATGTGGCAGTTTCTTAAATATCACCGTGATTGAAAAAAAATCCCAGCAATTGTCCGGTCAATATATTAATATGTATTTATCACATCACCTGTCGTGTCGGTTCTTGTTGGATTTTTGAGACAAAAAAGATCATTTACCACACTTGCCACTAAAGGAGCAGCATTTGCAACCTCTATCTCCAGTAAATAAAATCCCTGAGCTTTTAACTCAACAAATATTGTGACACAGCACAAATTAAATCAATATTTGTTTTAATTATAATTTTACCCAGAGGGATGAGATGATAATCTGATACGGCATTTCCAGTCTCATATTTGAGTAACTCGCAAAATTTCCAGATCTGTTTTGCATATTTATTTATATTCATTTATTTTGGGCTCAAGAGGACTTTACATCCCAATCGCTACAGGGGCTCTGTCATGACTACTTAAATTTGTCAGCCCAAAGAAAACAGTAAGACTGATTTTAGCAATTATTATCTTCTCAAGTCACCCTCCTCCTCCCCAAAATCCACCTTTTCTCAATTGCACTTTTGATATTTACAGTTGCTGGACATCTCTCACATAAACTTTCTACCATACCTTCCTTTGTCTAGGGAGCACAGGACTGAAGGTATACTTCCAGCCCTGTGAGCTGAATTCAGCCATGGATGCTCTTCACAACAATGGGGTCAGCACAAGGAGATCATGTCAGCAAGGCTGAAAAATCTATTTCTCTGCCATCAGTGGCATATTTGCCAGTGACTTCCCATCTCCCATTGACTTCACAAAGTCCAGGATTTCACCATTTAAGATTTGTTGAAAAATCTCTGCTAAATTGCCTTAGCCAGCCCAGACATTTCACTGCCTGGTAAAGGATAAGTGGCCTGTAACAGGAATATCTGCAGTCACATTTAATTGTTATTACAGGCAAACTCTCCCTCACAAGATTTTTTGATGACTTTAGCTACATGATTTTCCAAATGGCAACATACTGCATGAAAATATGTCCAGATACATTACTTTACCTCCATATAATACAAAGCAGAGCTGGAAAGGTTCAATTAGGTCATCTAATTCATTCTTCAAGCCCTCCATTATAGGACTGTCCTCTTCAATACATTTACCAGCTTTGTCCATATTTGTACTAAACAGCTCAGGCAATGAGCTTTCATCAGTTTTCGTCTACTAAAGAGGTAGGTGCATGATTAATGTTTAAACACACAAGTAGCCTTTCCAAGTGAAAGGGAAGAAGAAGTCCTTGAAAGTAAAGGGTAAGATGAAGTTTGTGCAGAATATTCAGGCTTTGTTCTATCAATGCCAAGCTTTCTGTAGAGTATATTAAACTCACTATTCACTACTTTTTGAAAGAAGACAAAAAGACCAGGAACATGCATTGACTCTGTAGAGTACACTCATGCAGCTCGTGGAAAGGACAACTATGGGTCAGGTACCACACAAGGTACCCAACAGAATTGTGTGATCCACGGTCAAACCAGCCTCACCACGTTTCCAGTGGTACCAGTATACAAGATAGCTAGCTTGGGAGTGAGCGTTGCACTGTAAACTTTCCTAAATTCCTTCAAATGCTAGTTACTTTCTGTGGGATCTTAAGAGAAGTCATTCCAGCCAAAGTATGTGTAACTCCATAACTCATCTTTATCCATTAATATATATGGAAGGGAAAAGTTGACTTTCTCTCATGACCATATCCAAAGGGAAGACAGACAGCCTACCAGCACAGAGGGGTACTGTTTTGTTTTTAATGTCCTAGAAATCTAAACCATCTAATTCCACACGCTCAATGAAATATGTGCTCACAAAACAAAGTCAATACCAACTGTAGGAAGTTGAATTTTGCAGGAAAAGTCAGGTATAGACAGCCCCCACCAGAAACACAGGGTTCATTTTTACACCTCTGCATGTTATACATACACATATAAATAATGATCAACGACCCATAAGTACATCAATGTTCATAAGCACAAGACAGAAATTAGAAGGTAAAATGTTCACATTTCTTAAAGCAGCATTAACTCACCCATAGTATACAAACAGGTTTATATAAAAGTCATTGGAGCAAATGCTATAAGGCAAGGTGACAGGATAAATAACATAACCCAAGGCTCCACTCTTTAAAAGCCTACAAGCAGGTCTTTCCAAAACGCTGGGGTTTGACTCTGTTCATGTAAAACACAATGTAAGCCTACAAAATTCGGGCCTTAGCTGGGTAAACTTTATGGGATGTTATGTTCCTAATCCTACATTTAGTTTGCAGCACTCTCCTCTTTCCTACATCCCTCTGCAGGGATACTCTTCATTTCATTATGATCCTACCTCCTCCCTCATGCTGATTGTTACCATTTCAAATTGTTTCTAAATTTGCAAGTGTAAGAGGGGAAGAAAGAAAACTAAGGAAATGCAGGTGGCAATTATATGAGCGACATGCCGCAAGTGAAACCCAGCTGGTCTGGAGACACCTCCATAAGCAGGAGTTTTGCATTCTTGCACGCGTCCATACTGTCCTGCTTATTCCAATGGTCGGATGAGTCTTGTCAGATCTCTCCTGTGGTTTTTTCCCACTTTCCGGTTCAGAGATTTTGCCCCAAATTTTTGTCAAGTCTGAGAGCAACTGGGCAGGTGGGGGGAGATGAAGAATGAAATTATTATCCTGTAACCTTAACCTTAGAACTTGCTGCCACAAAGATGGTAATAATCAGATTATTCACAGAGACAAGACCCACTTCACAGTCATTCAGTCAAACAACTGGACACGTGTATTAAAAACACAAGAAATACCTGGACATAGGCCCTGCAAGAGCGCTCCCTTTTCTGAAGCTGAGTCCATAAAGACAGCAGATTAAAGACGGAATAGAAAAAACAAGTTAGTGACAGAACAAGGGAAAAAAAAATTGAAGAAAACGCCTATGAAAAAAAACTCATTTCTCTCTTAAACAGCTCCTGAAAACCAACCAAACGAAAGGAAGCATGCGAGTTAGGCAGCAGTGGAAGGCTGGAAGGACTGCCTCCAGAAATACAGGTTAGTCCTTTTTCAGTGAAGTAAAGCACAGACCAGCAACTTTGCAAGAGCAGCTGTTAGATGGTAGGAGACACTTAAGTCAGAGATGCTCAAGAGATGATGTTTTCCTTACAGCTTGAAGATCACACATGATATTTCCACATCAAACAAGGCTGGAAAGGGTGGAGCTGATGGTTATTTACATAAGAGGGGCATGGGCTCTGTAGTCAGACAGTGCTGATGGCACAGTGAGGTAAAACCAAGCTTTGGATGAGCAGGACCAGCTCCAGGGAGCAAGATCTATGCAGGACTGCATCCTGATACAGGATGGACCTGTACGGACCCATCCTGATACACCTGCTCAGGTGTCTGGCTCAAGCAAAACCTACAGTGCTCCAGCTTCACTGCTATCAGCTTGCTTAAAGCCAGCTCAGGCACATGTCGAGTGTGATAACACACTGCACTGAAGGAGAAAGCATTGCCCAGGGCTCCCGATAGAGTAAAGGGCCACTGAAGAGGACATAACAATGACATGGGAATCAGATGTTATATTTCCAGTTGAGGCCATTCTCTCCCCTTTGGATTAAACTGCTTCTCCAGGAGTGCATTTTCCAGTCCTCTCCTACTGAGTTGTGCTTTCCTTTGTAACTCCTGGGCCTAAATGCTTTATATACTGAATAGCTTTTCCACAAAGAATCCCACCTTTTCCATAGGAGCCACGTTTAGGACTGTACTTTGATATACACTTACATGCCTCCTGCCTGATAACTGCACTTTAGTGTGTCACGAAATTCAAACAGGCACTTATTTACCTCCCCAGGATTTTGCAGGCAGTCTGCAGCAGTGAGCTAGAATTGGTGAGCTCTGCATTGGTGCAACTAAACCTCGCAAAATCAGGCTGCTCAGAGCCACTGGCTTGGCTGGGTTTGTTTTTGCTGATGTGCCTTGGTTGGGAATTGCACATCAATAGAGATTCGGGGAACTTGTGCTCTCAAATCACAGCACTGCAATCCCATTAGTACAGCTGAGAGCCAAATTTGTCCCTGAGAGTTTTGAGGCTCTGAAATAAACAAAATACACCCAGGTATCACGCAATGCCTAATTTCAATTTCTAATTCATCAATTTGTAACAGTAGAAATCTTCCTCTGGGTAAACTTGGCCAGTACGAAGACTTTACAGAAACAAACGGAGATCAAAGAAAGCCTTGCTGAAAATTACAGAGCTATCCACTCAGGGGTCTTGCCAGTCTGCAATAGAACAATTATTATCTTAATTAAGCCTGATCCAGTGGAAAGCATAAAGCTTTTAGTGACAGGAAAGTGGCTCCTGAAAGATGATGGCTTTTAAAAATTCTGATTATGCCAGTTTATTTCAATTCATTGTACATCAGCTTGTAAAAAAAAAAAAGCCAGTACAAAACAGCACAGGTGATTACTTTCAGATCACCAGCACGTTTCCTTTAATGATTAAAAGAATATTTAATGGCTAGTGCTTACTTTATTTCTTCTTTCTGACTAAACAGCACTAAACAAAACTCTTTGCAAATGACTTTTTTCCTTTTTTTTGGAAGTACTCTTGATCAGTGAAGGGGAAAATGGAGCAGTAACTCTGCTGCCTTTTGTTTGCCCAATACTACTTCCAAGTTGAATTCATGCATTCTTAAATGAACACAGAGCAGTTGCTCTTCTAAAGAATTAAGTGGGGAATGAGAGCAAGTAAATTACCAAGCCTGTCATTTGGATCACTGACTCGCATCGCTGTTTTGCAGGACTCCACGTGGTCCAGAATTTTAATGCAGAGTGCAATTGATTTGTACGAGCTGCTTGTGCAAAGCTGATGGCAGGGCGGAAAAACCTGCAAGGGGGACCCCAGGAGTGACAGCCGAGCCGAGGAGCTCTGCCTTGCCCAGTTTTCCCCTCCCCTCGGTAACTCATACCTGCCCCCTTGATACAACCCCATTTCATGTAACTGAAACAAATGTTGGAAGGTGGGATATAAAAAGATGAAAAACATGTGCTTGCAAAGCTGAAGTGACAAAATATTGGGTGTGGCTAAGGCATATTCAGAAGAGCAAGCAGACTGCAACCATGAAACCCGTTAGTAGGTGACATTAATTGCTGGTTTTACCTGATATTGTCAGACATCACCATCATTTCAAACAAAGGACCATGGTATGATTATAACAAATTATGTTATGCTGATGTAACAGTTAATACAATTATTACCTACACTGTTATAAAATAGCTGGAAGCACTAATTAAAAGCATCAGGATAACCCAATTCACAGCACATGCAAAGCACATGAGATGCAGGACTTCAGTTCCCATGCAGCTGTAATCTTAAACATTCCAGAAGCCCTTTGCATTTAAAACAGCCTAAGTCTACAATAATAACTTACAAGAAAAAAGACAATGTTACTTCTCTGGAAAGTATTTATCTTCAGAAGACACACAAGAAATTTCAGGCTTAGCTGGGATCATTTATTCCCTGTATAACCTTGGGACCAAGTTCTGTTCTCACTTACATGGATGCCAGGGCTGTCTGAGCCAGCTATGCAGCTGAGAACAAAATTCTGTGTTTTATTTTAACTGGGTGGCCAACATAACCATGTGCTCGTAGCTACAGGGTTCAGCTGCTCTTTGTTCTGATGACCAGGCCCACACAAGTCACTGTCTGAATCCTATATAAGTCCTATTCCATGTGTTTACATGAGATTCAGTGATGAAGAGGGCCTTGGACAAAGGAAACCCTCAACTTTAAATGTATTCTTACGGACTCCACAGCCCGTATTTCCTCCCACAACTGGCACCTTCTAGCACCTTTAGTATCTAGCAATTCCACTTAATTCTGGAAATGGCAAAAGGACTAATAATGCTTCTCAAACAGGGGGCACAGAAACCACACCATCATCATGCAGCAAGGTGCTTCTGGGCTAAGTCACAGGTCATCACTAAAAAGGCCCTCTAATACTAAAACATCTTGAAGACCTTAAGTGTAAATATGATGGTATCTTATGTGCCTTTGGTAAGTGCATCTCCAGTGTAAATAAATGTTTCTGTCTGCCTTTATTTGTTTATATTCATGCATAAAAGTGTTCATTTGACTTTCACATCAGCTTCTTGTAATGTTACAAGATGAAAAAATCAAAATTCAGACTTTCTCTGTCTCTTGGGGCTTTAAATGTTCATATTTTCTGGATCATCTTACATGGTGTTTCACAGACAGATTCAGCACTGGAAACGCTGGACAAAATTCTGGTCTCATTCACACTGGCACAAGTCCAAAATAATCGCCGTGGCATCACTTGAGTTTTTCTTATACTGAGCTATGAGAGTTGAAACCACAATGAAGTACCTGGAGGTAATATATCTACACATCTAAGGGTATACATTTCCCAGCACTAATAGTACACTTGGCATTTACAACTGTTTCATTTCTCAGCAGAATAAAATACACTGTAAACGAAAACCTGCCAGGTACTCTTGTCTACTATGAAAGAATCACTGCCCTAAAATGGCATTCGTTCAGAAAGACATTTATAATAGCTCTCCAGGGACACCCAAACCCTTCCTCACCCTCCTGTCCTTTCCTGAGCCCCTTTGTTTTTACCTTATTTAAGCTTCGTGCAGCACTGTCCTTCCCGCCCGGAGTCAGGTTTCGGAGCTGCACATCAAGCAAGTTCACCAGCTGGACCATGGCGGACACAGAGTATGTGATGTCACCAGCGTACAAGTGGTTTTTTGTGTGCTCCGCAAGCTCTCGGGCAATGTTGGCAGCCATCTCCCCCGACTTCATCTGCAATTGAGAAAGCAGAGGAGAATGTTGTCCCTGGCTGTTAGTATGATGTTACTCCAGTCCCTTCCAGCCCCACAGTGTTAAGCGAGTCAACTCCTCACAGGAAGATGGAGAAGAAGAAGAGGAGAAGAAGAGAGGAAGAGAAGTTCCCAAGAAGGAAAACTATGGCAAGGGTCTTCACAGTTTGATCATGTACAGCATTGGAATATGGTTTAAATACAAGCGGTTTTTCCAGCTATGGTCTCCATGCTGGCTTCAACACAATTTCTGACCTTCTCATAGGGCACTGCTGGAATTGAGGGGCAGCTGCTTCTTTGCACTGCAGCAGATGCAACCAGAGATGGCATTGCTTTCCATGGGATGCCCCTGCTAGGGAGGGCTTCAGTTAGCTTGTCCCATTGCTTTATCTATGCCACTTGAAAAAACCACACCACGTAAATAGTCTCTCCTGTCAAGAAAGAGCAGTTTCTGATTCCAGAAGATTATTTGATAGCAAAAAGATGATTTTTTGTTACAACTCCTGTGCAAAAAAGTTCCTTGTAAAAGGAACAAAAATAGATGACATAACCCAGATGAACAAGAGAAAAAAGTTCACAATTCCCATCATGTGGATTTAATAATCAGGTGCTAATTTACCACTTAGCATTTGCACGCAGGAGTTCTCCTTATCACACTAGCCACTACATCTGTAATGAGGCTAGTGATTCTCAGCACCTAAAAGCATACTAACTCAGGAGCAAAAGGCTTAGGCTTCAAGCAGAGGCTCATTCAAGGGAAAAAGAAGTAGGCTGTTTGGCTGAATCTTCTATTAAAAGACTTTTGTTGTCTAGTTGATTCATAAAACTCACGAATCACCTGTAGCAAAATTCACTGTATAATTATCTGGAAAACTCTCTTTCCCCCTGTGGCTTTTCCCCCTTCCTTGCTCCGTTTTGCTCTCCCTGTTTGGTGCCCCTTTCGTCTTCTAAGCCATGGGGATTGAGGACAGGGCAGCTGGTCCATCTCTTTTCTACGGACAGCCCACTACAAAAATACCATTGCAGGTTGCTGGTCTTTTTTTTGTTATATACCACTCTGTTATCTGGAATGCATATCTATGGGGAATATGCCAGGGATAAGGAGAAATTACACAGGATGACATTTAAATGAAGCTCCCACTTCCCTGTCAGGCTCAATGACCAACGCTTCTGGGTTCTTCATACGAAATTTCCAATTGTCTTAGCTTCCAACAGTTAGAAATCAGGTATTGCTCTTGTTCCCTCAATTTCTGGTGGTTATTATAAAAGCAAGATTCTAGGGAAAGATTGCAGGCTTAGCTTCTACCTCTCTGTAAATCAATTAGCTGAGTTATAAATGAATAACTTACTTCCATCAATGTGACAGCAACACCCCATCTGATTTAATGAAATCTAACTGAAGATGTTCATATGCTCATCTTCAGAGAATTAAAGCATATGATGATATAGATAAGACAAATAAAGGGGATAATGTGTTGTTCTTCCCATTAGAGCATATATTCAAAAACTGAGTTATTTCTTCCTTGTTAGACACAAGGCTAATGCCATAGAAACCAGATCCTATTCTTACAGCTGCCTGCTCTCCTAAGCAGCTGAAGAAAGCCACGCATCAGCATAGAGGCTGAATTTTGACCTCTCCTGTTGGCACCCAGAACTTTTAAAGAATGACTGCATCAAATCCGTTTACATACAGAAATCAGTTTCAACATTTTCCTGCAGTTCATTGTTGGAGCTTAGCATGTATCATGACACACAGTATTTCTGTAAGCCTTGCAGAAAACTGCAGGAATGCAAGAGTTTTTTACAGATACATTGGAAAAAAACCCTGCTACCCAATATTTGATGCGTACATTTTCTCTTGGACCATGCACCTATGCAAACTGGCATACTCAGAGCAAATTGCTCAGCTGCTACAAAGGCAAACCCAAGAGTTTTCTTTCCCTGCAATAAGCCTCTTGTTGTATTCAACTGCAGGCTGCTGTTGTTCTCACCTGTCTGCAAAAGTGGTGCAGGCTGGTCGCTAATAAACCCTTTTCCTTTTATCTTGGACTGATCCTAAAAACTGCAAACCTGAGGAATTCTAGGGTGACCAAATAAACACCCCAAAATAGGCAACAATGGAAGAAATGCTTGAGAAAAGGCACATTAAAGCTCAAAATCTGTGAACTCCTGGGACATAGAAGTATTTACACAAACTCATTTCACACACCCAGGTTTCCTGAAAACAGAGAGATGTGCCATTCCCTTGGGACAACATGTCTGGTTGACAGGTGATGAAGCTACTTCCTAGCACTGACACTCATTTCCAAACCTATTCATTGTCACCCAGAAAATGCAGCTACAAGTCACTGCAACAGTGCTGAGACACTCTTTCCATCCTGCCTGTGTGCATAATGCAAGGGTTTTCCAAAATAATGGCTGTATGACACGTTAATGCTAATTTCCCCAATTCTTTTAGCATTTTCCACTGAAATTGAAGTGTCTCTTATGCAGTCCTGTCAAACCCAACTTCTGTTATCAGTCCCAAATGCTGGCTGAATATTCCAGGGCTAATATATATGTCTGGTCTCTTATAACAACAGGACTGAGCCCCTTTTTTGGTTAATTCTACGTAATGCTCAGCAAAGCTCACCGCTGCCCAAGAGGACGCATTACTAACTTACTTCCCTTCTATAAAGCACCTCTCCACATCTTCCTCTTCATTATTGCTGCATGGAAGATGAGCTCTTCATGAGGTATTTCTTCCAAAACTTGTAATACTCTTTAACTCAAACACTGACATAGTCACATAGGAACACAGGAACAATCCTTGGAGGTTCTTCAAGGGTCAGGCTGTCATTGAGAGGCAAGCAAGAAGTAGGGAAAAAACATGCAAGTAACTGAGCTTTCTACTGGGAGGCCTATGAAGAATAAAGGGAATTAAAAATAATACATCTCTGATTTGAGACTTATTTTTTTAAAAAGTTTCTATCTTGATTATGAAAAAATTAAATTTAAAAAACGAAATGAATTCTGGGATAAAAGAAAACATTCTGTTCAAACCAAACGGGGTTTCCGGTTGTTTTCAGTGATTTTTTTTTTTTTGCCTTTTACAAATTGATTAAATGTAGACTTGGAATGCTAATTTGAAGGGGAGAAAAAACGTTTCCTGCCAAAAATGCCAACACATAGAACATAGCTCTGTCAAAAAAATTGCTCCCCTCTTCCATTTGAGCATACTGGCAGGATTCAGGCCAGATTTACAAATGAGCATTGGCATACCTGAACTCACCCTGTGCAACACTTTGCTAATATTTTCTAAGTTTGTACCACTATCTCAGGTCTTCTTATGACTGAAAAGACTGAAATAATAGTTGTTGGAGAGGCCATATATTCCTGCCTGTTTCATATATGCCAAGGAACAGAAGCAGGGAGCTTTGTCTGGAAAGACTAACAATGACCCTCCTACAGCATCGCTTGCTGTTTCAGCCCTACCTTTCTCAGAAAGAACCGACTGCAGAAAAGGATAGTAGAATAAAAATGAGAGAAATTGCAGAAAAGAAGTATTTAGGGAAGAAAATTCAGAAGAAATAAGAAAGATGCTGGGAAGGGAGTGAATGTGCTGAAACACCAGTGGTCATAAAGGCAAAAATATTTTCCTGCAGCCTGAGGCTGACTGATATAAAAAAGAAAAAGATGATATGAAAGATTGAACCAGGATTTTTAAAAACAGTGACATACAGATCGACTGGTCAGCTGGAAAGGCCATGGAGTTGATCCTATTTTCTGGAGGGACAAACATCTGACAGGTTTCATCGGGCACCAGCAGCTGCCAGCAGTCAGGTAGCAAGGCTGAAACAGGGGCTGTGGGCTAACTTTTGACACTGCATGGCCATTTTCTTTCCCTGGCAGAGGTTTCTTTATACATGTGTGCATTCATAGAAAAGAGTCAGAGCATATCTACCATCCTCTTTTTTTTTTTTTTAAGACAAACATCCCATTCAACTTTGCTTTTTTCTTTTATTGGATGATACTTAAGGATATAACTAATTAGTTATAAACACTGGTTATCCAACAGATGGTTGGATCACTGCTCTCCATACAATACAGCAGAGCTGGAGAATACTGAAAAAGTGGTTTTGAAACTATGGTATTCAAACAACTTAAACTGCATTTAATGTCCCTTTAATAATCCACCAACCGTAGCACCTCCTCCATCCAGTACTGATGCTCTGAAAACAGACTGTCAAAAGCAACCTGGATGGAGGATTTCATCGTGGTGTCATCAGGACTGCAACTTCAACCTCGCGCCTGGACACGACGGTGTGGTGATGTCCTCCACAAAACCTCACTCCCTCTGCCAGACACATGCAAGCAGATCTACAAGACCTGATGAAGGTACTTTGAACTCTAAGATTTATCTGCTCTTTGTGACTATATCACCTAGGCTGTTCAGGAGGACAATATGAACATGGGTGGCATGTCCTTTAGATTTACAGTTTGAGGCTTTTCATGCATTCATGAAGGACACAATGTTTTCTGTTCTGCTACAAAAAAGGCCTCCTCTCTTTCAGAAGCTTGAAGCTGAGCATAGCAGTGCCTCTCCTCCCAGGAAGCACCCGCACCTGAAGGCTGCGGCGAGGAAAATATATTTTCAGGCAAGTCACACACTGCGCCAAGGACGGTACTGATGAAAGCAAGAGGTAAAACAAACAGGCTGAGACTGAATGTATGACCTCATGATCAGGACAATGCAATGTATCCAAAGCTGACCTTTTTGCTTCCTTTTACTGCTTGACTCTAGAAATAACCCAGGTAGCAGTGCATAATTCAATCACACTGGCAAGTTTATTCTCCTCCTACGTTACGAGGGCATGGTAGGCACCAACAATAAAGTTAAAGTAAATGTCAGGAGGCCAACGAATTGCTGAAGCGGACATTTGTTCTGATCTTCCATCAAGCACAATAACTCTAATGGAAGCTAATAGAGGGTTGTAAAACCTAATACCATGATGCAAGCAGGCAAACACCCAATGTATGGTCTGAGCACAGCAGGAGAAAGAAAAGAAGCAAGTAATAATCCTTACTTCACTACAGAGACATGAAAGCAAGCACAGCATTTCCCTACCATACTCTCTGGCTTGGCTGAAATCCCTCCAGGGGACTCATCATCCTTCTTCCTGAGCAGCTTGGACCCAGCAGGTGACAGAAGAGGGGATTTTTGAGAGACAAAGCAGATTAGGAACGAAGACATGCTGAGCAGATATGAACCCTGGCTGCCAAAGAAGCGTTTCTACGCATTTTGTAAGCTGTGCTGCAGCTGTGGATGCTAGGGGATGGGTGGCCAAGGAGGACCCAAGTGCTGGGGAGGCAGGAGAGCTGAGCTGCAGGGTGTGACCACCCCATGTCCTCATGGCACGGCTGGCCTACTGCTTCCTCTAGCTACCCCCACAGCAGCAAGAAGAGGAGCTGGCTTGGCTTAGAGGAGGAAGGCTCCTTTTTCAGCTTTAGAGAGGTGCTGGAGCAAATCTGTAAGCTTCAGGCAGGGAAGTGTCCTGTCCATGGCAGGGATGTGAGAAACCAGTGCCTGATTTATGGATAAATCAGTCTCCATCTCTAAGCGCAGTGATGATTTCCAAGCCTCTTGCTTGGGCAGAGAAACCAAGTGGCTATCAGTTATTTCATAAGTAATTTAAAACTCTGTTTGCTGTAAGGATCCTACCGAATGCAAACCCCAACACAAGCCCCGAGGCAAGCCTGGCAGGGCTTTCCCCTTAAAAGTCACTCCTGGAAAGTCTTGATGTTTTGTGGGAGCTCTCCATAAAGGTTGGGCCACATATCCCAAGACCCCAGTGGATTCCCACTCAGGCACCAAAAGTTTAGATCCAGAGTAATTTGGCAGATCCCCCTAGTCTTTCCACTGACTGGTGGAAGGTTCCCAAAGCTGAACATAACTAAATTCCCCCCGAAGAATGATAACAATAAAAAAAAAAAATCCAGTCCCAATTGTAACCTGCTGGGCATTTCTGAAAACATGGCTCTTCAATTTTAGCCTGGTTTGAAAGCGTGTTACAAGTTAAATGGGGCTCATTTGTTACGCAAATGATAGCTGGGGTGTCAAATAAAATAAGCCTAACCTTGACGGAGATTTCATCAGTGCAGGCTATTATTTCCCTCTGCTAATGGCTAACGGCCTAGCCACCTTCACCGAGTAGCAAGAGGTCTCCCAGCTGCCTGGGTTATGGCTAAAGTAATATTAACCCCTCCAGGATAAGTACGTGGGTCATAAAACAAGAGCTGCACAGCTGCTAATGCCAGCAAAGGTAGTCTTTATTAATCAGCTAGCTCAGCGTATGGCAGGAGAGCTGCCCACCCTCCCATATGGGACAGAAGGACCATGGGCTTTGTAATGGCTGCGCCATGTCACAGCAGCCCCACGTTAACTGATGTCTTCCCTCGTCTTTGGCGAGGGATGGGTGTAAATACTGATAAAGTGAGATAGGGACGATCAGGGCAGTACGTGCTAGCAATTCACAGGTTATTGAGCCTCAGTTAAGATGGGGGACGGGGAGGAGAAAGCCAAAGAGTCTTGTCTGTAGGGTCACCCCATCCCGTTCACCAGCGAGCCAGTGCTCTCCAGGAGTGCAGTGCCACTACCACACAGCAGCACAGCTAGCCCGCAATGCTGGGACTTGCTCACTCTGGCTAAAGGAGCGAATAAATCCCCACAAATTGCTATAATAAGGATTCAGCCCACAGATTCTGTGGCGTAAACACACATCTGGTCTCCGTTTGTAATGAAATCAGCTGAAAGCACCACTGTGCATTAATAACAAAAACGTTCAACATATTGCTACCAAATAAGCTCTACTTGTCTTGAACTTCTATTGTCACATGTTAATGCACTTTTAACACTGATAAATGATGAAGTGCTACAAAACATTCATCAAGGGACTTAACAGTCAAAAGATACGCATTACTGCGGCACTGTTTTCTATTCCACCAGTTCTTTCACAATTTGGGCAGAAGTTAAAAACAGAAAGTCAGAAGCGCAATGCAAACATTTCATATTGAGCCTGCCTTTCTTTCGTAAAGAATTCTCAATTGCAGGGTTTATCCTGTGCTTGTGTGGCATGAGAAAATCCTTGCGGATGCGTGAAAGGGAAAGTTTCCTTTTGCAATAAGTTGGTATTTTCCATATGTCCACCCACCTCCTCCTCCCTCTTCCTCTTTTTCTTGCTACAAATAAGAACTGTCATTCACTCTAGTTTAATTCCACGCTCCAGTCCCTCTCCTTTGCCTTTCCCTCATCCTCTTTGCCTTAATTTCCATCACATTTTACAGTCTTGCTTTCTCCTTGCAATTCCTGGTTAATACGCATGGCTCATGCTTTATGTGTGACTGTTGGTCACTTTGGGTTCCCTGTTGTGAAAACAACTGGGGATCTCAGGAAGGTCAGTGCATAGACTCGGTGTGGTCCACACACGGGAAGGGTTTTACCTTCTGAGTGATGTGGTTGATCCAGGGAGAAGAGCAGTTGCTGAGATCAGGTCCTTGGGGCTCCCAGATCCCATCTGGTGCAAGACACCGGAAAGTTGCCACACCTGGAAGAGGAAAGCCGCTGTGTTCAGTGTTATCGATCGAATTTTGCGCCCAGGACCCCATGTCACAGGCTTCATTTCACAGTAACAGACACCTCATGCAAAGCCTGGGAGCTTATTAGTGCTCAGGACCTCGGTAGGACACTTCCAAGTCATCTCAGTATCCTAGTCTCCCATCATCTTAGTGCTCAGGGGCCCTAAGACATAAAAGACCCATGGGGTAGTGCAGGGATATTATCTTCGTTCTGCCAAACGGAGACTATGGACAGAGGGCTTTGGCTTAGGCCAGGCAGGAAAGCTGCCAGGGACTAAGAAATCGAAGCTGGATCTCAAACGCTGAGACAGCACCTCATGTGCTCTGCCCCACTGCTGGCACCCTAGGATCAGACCCTGCGCCTCAACTTCCTTGCTGCTTTACAAAGGTTTTACTGCTCTGAATCATCATTAAACCATTTGGGTGGAAACACACGGAAGTTTGAACAATATGAACGCCAAGATGTAATGCTGGGCTTTACTGTCCACCCCCAGCCATCGAGAGGGACTTCAGAGGAGACTTTTGTTTGGCAAGGGCTGCCAAGATCCCTGTTGCAAAAGACAGCAAAGCACCCTTCCCAACAAAGAGAAATGCATCCGAAATGGTGCAGATAAAGATCTTTAAAAAGCAAGAAAGCTGGTACATGTAGATTAAAGACTCTGCATCCTATAAAGTGCTCTGCCCTGCAGAGCCAAACTGTTCAGCAGAGGAGTGAATTAAAGGCTAGGTCTGATGGTAGTGCCGATTAAAACCAGTGAGAGTTTGCTCATGCCTTCAAAGGGAGTTGGAAGAGGCCCACTGCTAATATACCACAGCTTTTAACAAGTTGCATGAATCACTGAAATTAGAGATGGGAAAGGCTTATTGCCATCCCTATCAACAAGTTGGGTTATCTTTTTTTTTCCCTTAGCTATTTTCATCCAGTCCTTAGCTCTTGTGCTTACAAAAGGGCTCCCTGCATCTAGCCTTCATTTTCCTTTTTTATCTTTTCTTTCCTTTTTCACAGCTTCAGTACAGACTATCCTTTTCCCTCTCTGGGAACCACATGATACTTTTTGCATTAATTTTACCAAGTGCACCTGGGAAAGACAGAAAAAAATGTTCTTTACCTATTCTCACCACTGACGTCTTTCCATACCCCTCATACTTTAACATATATTTTATCAGTCTGACCTCACTAAATTCAAGAGAGAGTCAGTATTCGTATACACAGGTGTGAATGGCTCTCCAGGGCAAAGGAGCAGAGAATTAACAGAGAGTCTCTTCTGCAAGCCAGATCCCTCCAGCCCTTATTTTCAGGCAATTTCCTCCACTTTCTGACTTCTTCTTGGCAAGCAGGTTCTCGGGGCTGGACACCAAGACTAGCTTGAAAAATAAATACTTTTGGAAAACTGCATTTGTTAAAATACAGCAAACTGAACCATATGCCAAAATCCATTCTTCATTCAACCGTGTTTGGACAGAAAATTTCCAAAAGCAACCTTTTGGAACAAAACAATGGGGGGAAGAGTAGAAGAAAAGGAGCAAAATCCAATAAACAATAAACCATTTTGAAATATTTGGCTTTGTTTTCCCCCCTGCTTTCCCTGCTGATCACACTGGATGCTGGCTGCAGTCTGAAAAATCACTGATGCTGGTTCAGGATTGTGATCTGGGAATACCTGTGCTCCAAAATGCTGGCCCACAGCCTTTAAAATGCAAACAGTGCAGCACAGAGCTTCAAAATGTAAGTTTTGTTGATTTCCCCTGCCCCCCCCCCCAGCCCCATGCAAAGCATTGGCCATCAACACATCAGTCAACGAGCCCAGGGTCTACAAATACAGACAAAAACAGGGATACACAACTTCTGGAGGCAGAGGCTCTTAGAGCACATCAAGCTCAATCCCACAAGGTCGTTAGCTTGTATTCTCCTTCAGCCAGAGCTTGGGATGCCAAGATGCCACAACGTGCTCAGCATATTGAGGCTTTGGCCCTGGTCAGCTCCTTGCCATACCTCACTAAGGCAATGTAGACCTGACAGAAGGCATCAGCATGATCCACTGATGAAAGCATGTGTGCCACAGGGGCCCATGGGCAACCAGGTTGCACACTCACAACATCCCATGAGCAAACTGAGATGGCTCGCTGTGTCCTCCCGCCCCTCGACTCACCTATGGAGCCCAGGGGACACGGCTGCTTCGCCACCTGGCCCTGCCGAGTCCGAGACCACATAATATCACGGGCTTCCATGGGGTCGCAGCTCTCTGTGCCGGCTGGCGGCAGCTGGGAGGAGGCAGGTGGGAGGTGCGTGGTCATTTCATCGGGGACGTCGGCCGTGGGTGATGGCGTGCTGGTGCTCCTGTTCCTCCTGCCCGAGGCCGAGGTGGTGGTAGGGCGGCCGGTGCTGCTGGTGGCCACTCGTGGCGTGGTGCTGGCGGTGGTGCTCCCCGGGCCCAGAGCCCCCGATGTTGATACTCCTGAAACAAAGGCAGAGCTGACTAAAGAGAGGAAGGAAAAAAGGGACTCAAGCCTAGGTCCTGAGGATTTCCCCTCTGCTGACTGTGGTGGCCTGCGGGGTGTAGTTAGAGCTACAGCTAATGCAAGGCTTGCTGCATAGTCACCTTTCAGAGACAAGCTGGAGCACACAGAGAGAGAAGCACACAGGGGGGTAATGACCGCTGGAGCACAACTGATTTTCCAAAAGCACTAGCATCTGATGACAATAAAGCAGCACTTTATGCCCTCACCATTTTTCTTCCTGGCATTTTAATGTAAAAATCTTATTTTCCATCTTTTAGGGAACACCTAGCACAGAAGTGCTTTTAAGTGTTGCTGAAGACCCAGCTGGTTTGGACAGAAAAACATTTTCCATGGTGTAATAAAAAAAAAAAACCACACCACAAATCCATCCCCAAAACAGCAGTGCACAGAGGCTTCAGAGTCACAGTTGCTCCATGTCCAGCAACAGGAATTGGAGTTTCTACATTAAAGACAGCCATGTGTGAACTCCAGCCTAGCCAGAAATTAAAATTAAATGCGAGAATCACCCTGTCACCCTGAGGAGCAGCCTCTTAACTATCCAGCTGTGTGAGCAGGCTCAGCCTGCAAGCTCCTGAGAGCTGAGAGTGCCCTCTCTTCTAAGTACAGTAAAGCAGACCACGCTCACTATTCATGCAATATTAGTTATTAATGTATAATGATATTGTTGTCACTGGAGTTCATTCAAGTCAACCTATTTCAAGCATAGAGATGCCTGCCTTTAGTGTAAAATAGGAGTTTTTCCATTCTGAAAGGGGTTTTTTGTTATTTAAGTAATTTAAGTCCATGGTGCTGTGAGCAATTCTCCTGCCCCCGAGTAATCAATAACATGGCAGTTAAAGCACATGCTTGCTCTGGTTTTAGGTAATTTTATTCCAAGCCTGAGACACCCTCTCCTCAAAGTTTAAAACTCAGCAGCATCATAAACATAATTTTCAGAGGGATCAGTATTTTTAAAGAAAATGTTCAGTTTAAAAATCCCAGCTCTACCACCCCTCGGAAAATGGGATTTTCTTCTCCCCAGCCTCCAAAAAGGCGAGCAATAGCGCAACAGGCACTAAACCACCTGAGCACCAGGACACTGATCCGAAATCAGGCCTCCCGAGCTCATTGATCAGATTTTCCAGCCTTGTCGTGCCACCTCCCTTCCACTATGAGCCCTGGGTTTGAATGAACTCCAAAAAATACAATGCAAAACCCTGCAGACATTGACAGCTTTCTTCTAGTTTCTGCTCAAAGCTGTGCTAGATCACCAAGCAATGATTTCCATCTGACGTTACAGGGAGGATTAAAATTTGTAGAGAACTTCAGCAGTTGTTGTTTTTACTGCAGCAGGCCTTGCGATGAGTACATATTTTATTTCTTCATAATAATGATTAGCCCAGTAGATAACAACCTGAAGAAATTTTCCCATTTACTCATGCAATAACAAGTTATTTTCCATTTGCAAAATGACCTATGCTATGCACTACAGGCGCAGAGGTACTGAGTAGATATAGCGGATGCAGTTTCAAAGCCAAAACTAGCAACCTCCCCTTAAATTCATTCTTACAGTCATTTGTGAGCATACAGAAACATATACTGAGCACCCAGGAGCTCCCCTTGATCCGCATGCAGGGGTGCTGCATTTTTGAGCCTAGTTTTCATTGACAATCTTGAATTGTCAATGAATGTCAATGTTTCATTGACAATATTGAATTTCTCGTGGCGTGTTGTTTTTGGAATAGCTCTAGCAAGTTTACTGTAGCAGCTAGGCACAAGGGATTTACTGGCATTTTCCTTTAGCCATTAAAAAAAGAGCTGTTTTATCTTTCATAAACCCCTTGGCACTAGTGTTGAAATCTCTTTGAGGGCTTATTCTTCCAACTTTTTCTCGTTCAACTGGGCTTTCTTGCTGCTTTTAAAAATAAACACCTCCGCCGTTTACATAGGACAAATTACAAGAAGACATAAAAGAGCTGCCTCCAAGTGGCCTAATGGAGTGAGATGGATGGGATACCACTGAACTCAGTTCAAAGGTCTTATTATTCAATGAGTCAATTTGGTAATGAGCTCCAACGAACATTATCACCATGCTGACACCACCCAGTTTCACCAGCCCCAGGCAGCACTGCTTGCCGATTTTGCTCACACAACTGTGTGCTTTAAAACAAAGTTAATTGGTAAGAAGGGAAAGAACAAGAGATCAGGATTATTTAGATATAAAAGATTCTCAAATCCAAGCAAAACCACAAAGAGACTGCAACGTGTGCAAAATTACCTAAATCCTACAGCACAGAACAGAGATCAAACCTCCAGACTAACTCAGGGTGCCAGTAAACTGTGAATTTTTAACTCAGGGGAAAAGCAGCATTGCAGCATTGCTTTAACAGAAGGATTCTTCAGATAATACTTCATAATACAATCTTTGCTCATAGACAAGCAGTAACCTTTAAAAATCATCAACACTATTACAACTAGAAATGTATAATCTTGATTATTTTACTTTCACTACTTGTTTTTCCCATGTGTTGCCATATCAAGAGTTTAAAGACAGCTTTTGGGTAAGACTCAGTTTTTACTCCTAGGCTTCAAATCCAAAACATTCATAAGACTTTGCAGACTTTGATTCCACAAAGCACAGTGCTGGGATAGGTTTTTTCACAGTGCTCCCAAGAAAGCAAACTGCGGCTTTGGAAACATCTCTTCCCCAGAAACACCCCAAAGTCATACTTCACTTTTTTCTTCCCTGCTCTATCTAGAGAGCTGACACTAATAGCAGAAGACTAAGTTTTGCCATCATTCAGACTAGAGCTGCAGCTATAAAAAAAACCCCAAAACATTTCCAGCATCCACAGGGGAGTAATTGCAGCTCCCAGGGGAGCCTCTCTCTACTCCTGGCACATTCACTAGCAAGCAAAAGAAATTGTTAGTTTTTTCCCTTCTTTCTTTTATTTCCCAACCTTTACACAGAGCTCAGGCCTCTGGAGGAGGAATTTTGCTTGGTGGAAGGAAAATCATGGGAGGGATTTGCTCATAGGGAAAAATCTTAAATAAATAAGGGTCTGTCTGTTTGTCTTTTTTTCTTTCTTTTTTTCTGCCCCCCATTTCCTTCTTTTCCCCTTTCACGGCCTAACATGACAAGTGAACAACTGGCCTAAGACCAGTGCTTCGTATCTGCCACTGGGAAAATCCAGCACAGATGTCATCTTACCTTCTGCTCTGCCCACTTCTTCCTGGTGCTTCCACACATGGAAGACTGCTTTTCCAGATGACTCTGACTAGTGTTTTCCTATCACAAAAGCAGCTTTGATTGCAAGCAAGGCTATTTGCGATCACTACCAAGCTACCTTTTCTCTCATTTTTTTCTTTTGGCACCTAAGTTTGACCTGGTGTACTCAACAACTGAAAATACTTTTTAAGAGATGTCATGCATTTTCTGTCCCATGAATGAAGATAACTGGGTGCCCCTCAAGCAGAAATTGCAGACAAGATTTCCTGGGTGAGGTTCACTGGCTTTTGCTAGGTACTGGATGACAGAAGACATCTGTCAAGCTCTTCCACAGGGGTTGCACTCTAAAGGTTTAGCCTGACAGCTATGTGCTACGAGCCAGCGTTCACTCACGTAATTGGAAGGAGAGGCTGCACTCCAAGTTTTGTGTGCAAGATCCAAGCAAACCATGATGACTTGACTCTCGGCGAGTTTTGCGTTCCCGAGCCTGACGCTCAAGCAGACGTCCTGGGGCACCAGTGACCAAGAGCCTGTGCCTGCTCCCTGTGCTGCAGCTAGTGCTAGCTCCACCAAGCGGAAAGAGGGGACCCAAGAGACGAGG
>WAAD01001413.1:350-27329 GCA_013389945.1 Fregata magnificens
AAGGCATGCTTGGCTCACATCTCTTCAGGTTCCTGACTTCTTTTTCCAACAGGTTGCTGCGAGACCAGTGCATAAGCCTGACAGGCCATGTTAACCAAGTGGATGCAGCTGTATGTATCCACCCTGCTCACATTTATCTGCTGCTGTATTGTCCCATACATATCTTCAGCTCTCCACATGTTTTGCAAGTCACAATACTGGTTATAGGACAGTGTGTAATTCATGGTCCACCTGCTACTCCAAGTAGTTTTCTGTATATGGTCAGTTCTGGCTCTGGTTCCTCCAAACAGGGAGAAAGTAGCCAATCTGACTTGGATATTGGCCATCCACTGCTGACCAAAAGCAACCTACGATAGACCTTTGCTGACTTCCAGTATTTGCATTTTTTTTTCTCGATAAAATCTGTCTTTCAGCAGACAGATTTTATCTGTTAAGATTATCCAGGAAAAGAAGGAGGTTCATTTCTCTTCCGCTCAAGTGTATCACCTTCATATATATTTAAGATTTGGATTTTTTTCCACCATATGCATATTGTGATAGACAAATACTCCTCTACACAAGCTGTGCCATGTACACTACATATTTATACAGTCAGGTACAGTTATCAGTCACTTCTTGTTCACTGATCACTAACATTTCTATGCATCCTGACTGAAATTTCAGGTGTCAGTTCTTAAAAGAGTTGCATTATCTAAGAAGGTTATGAGTTAAGACATAAGAGGCATATTCAGATATCTAGTTTGCTCCTTTAAAACACTTGTTTCACAGAATGGAATACCAGGAATCCTAATCAGGTCTGCCTTGAGAGAGCAGGTGGAGTGCAAACAGTCATGCAGTGTATAATACGTTTCACCAGGGTCTTGTAGAGGAGAGGACACCTCAGACAGCAGTCTTGAGCTGGAATGAACAGTTACAAATGAGGGACCAGGCAGAACATCAGCCATAATGTCATCTGGGAATCTCCTGAGTGACTGAATAGATATCTTTTTTTTGGTCAACAAAGTTCCTTTGATTACATTAGACAACAGGAGAGGGAGGGAGGGAGGGAGGGAGGAAGAACAGGTCCACACAAGTGACAAATAGGGGAGTGTTGATTCTGCCTGTTTGCATTTCAGGCTGGGCCTCCCCTCAGGAGCCCTGGTGAATCTCTGGAACTGTCTGTAAAGCAAGTGAGTGTCTTGCCTGCATGCAGTGAAGGAAGCAAATACCAGTCAAGTACCTCAGTCAGTGAGAAGAGCCCATAGTCCTAAAAGTGGAACTGATGCAGTGAGGTCAATGGCAGGGTCTTATGGAGCCCGGGAAAGGGACACTCAAAGGACTACAGCTACAGATAAGTGTTTTTTCTTGGGGGTGGAGATAACATGTTGTGCTGATGCAAAAAAAAAGTAAACCGAACTTCACAGTGTGTAAAAAGGGTATGACCTGTAAGTCAGTGATACAGTTTTTCCATATTGTTGGTACTACTGGTCAAGTATCATACTTGAAGAAAGAAATGAGGGAAAGTGCATGAAGATAAACAGGTGTAGAAAATATGACCTAAGAGGAAAGACTGGTGGAGCATGGGTTTAGTCTAACTGCATTTGAGGGAGACACATCAAAGATAGCCGAAAGTTTTGAGGTATTTGGGGGGATATTTTTCCAGCATCCAACTGTGAAGATGCAGGGAAGATGTGCAGTGTCTATCCTAGGAGGCTAAACAAGCATCTGCCAGGTTGACAACAAACATGTCTGTAAATCCAGTTGATCTTACCTTGAGGTGGGGGGCCTATTTTTTATTTCCGGGAATCTAGCTTCCAGCACATCCTCCAGGAAATGGTCCTGTTTCAAAAGGGCCTTCATCAGGACTTCTCCTTAAGTGAACTTTGTATAATCACCAGTTGCTTCTGTGTAGATTTCCAAGACAGGAACAGTTTCGCAATCATATGGAACTATATTTTGTAGGGTGACAACAGCCCTCACTTTTGGGATTAAAGTCATTTCAGTGAACAATTCAAACCTGTTAGCCCACAGAGATCATCTCTGACAGCTCCCAATCAAGTTTTCCATCTCCTCCTGCATATACAGCAGCCATGTTTGATTCTTGCATCCTGATTTGCTTTTGCAAGCATGCAATTTTAGCTTCACATTTACTGTGATGAGGTCTTACTGGAATTTCCCTTGCTCTAGGGTGAATCACTGCACTGTTGAGGGATTAATGTGTAGAGTGCCCCTCTACTTTTCTTCTACATTTTTTGTTTCTCTCTTTCTGAATTCCCCTGATTATATAATTCCAGTTATATCTTCTCACTACATTTTTGATCTGCTAGGTGATTCTCCATTTCTAAAGACAAACTCGCTTCAGGTTTCTTAACAGTGTATTTTAAAACACAACTTTAAAATCAAAACAGACAATTTTCTTTCCTTACATTGGATCAATCAGCACAAACCATTTTCGCTGCTTACTATAATAGTCTCACTAATACTCCTGTATTGGAAACTTGGCTTGATTCCAAAGTTTCAATTAATATTCTCTACAATAACTAGAGATCTCTATCACCTGTTGTATTGTGGGCTGAAGTGGCACATCCTTCCTTCCCTGGGAAGACACATATAGCCCATGCTGTGATCTCCAGCATGGCTGGGGATTCCTGTGGCCTTTAACAGACTCCTTTTTAGGCTTTTCCTGAGCCTCCTTGGACTTTCCCCCCTAAACTTTCCATTTCTCTGCAAGGTTTCCCGATAGCGTTTTGCACAATGGTATTATAAGAGATTTATAAATTGTCTTGAAAGTATCTGGATGACGTCCAGTATACTATTGGAAAGCATTCTCCCTGGTAAGTATACTCACCTGGTAGTCGGGAAAGACCACCACAAGATCTATAAATTTAGGATTAGCTTTCTTGTGGCAGAAAAAATATGGGGTCATCCTGATGGTATGCTAAAGCTTGTCAGATCAATGATGTCAATAGCAGAGAAGTTTCTGCTGATGTGCTAGAAGGCAAGTGTTTCAAGATGCTGCTGCAGCCTTTGAGGTGAAGCATGCTGTTGATCTAGGAATCAGGAGGGAGAAAAGAAAGCTTAAGAAGACTCATTTACTGCCATCGAGACCTCAGGAATTCATACGTTCAACTTGTAATCATACCTGTTGGTGAGACTGGCATATTCCTACTGCACCAGCACAACAGCCACCTAACTCTGAAGCAATACTCATAGTCCATTATGAAAAGAGCTATGTTATGATAAGCTGCATCAGACGGCTGGACTTGAGTGTGGCAAGAACAGGCTGCACCTGCAGGCATGGGGAACCATGTCCTGAAATGGAGCAGCTCTAGATGGGGTGGACTGTGACTTCCCATTGTCACTGTGTCCAAAGGGGTACAGGGATTGCGCGTGAGACTTTCCGTGCTAAGTGACACAGAGGATACAGTCTGAGCCATCCCATGCAGTAGCTGGGTCCGCGTCACATAGGTGATTCTCACAGCCTTTCTCAAAGCAGGAACTACTTACACCACCCCCTAATTATCACGAAGCTCCCCAGGAGCATGTGAACCACTCAACTTTAGGCAGAGGCTCTCAGGACTGGAGAGGATTCAGATGTTTATAAGTAAAGGAGAAACAGGATGTCTTAAAACAGTTTGATAGTGACCTGGACTAATCAAGAGCTGTAGCCACACCTAGGAAGCACTTTTTATAGTTTAACATCCAGTTAACTAATGTGGCCCAGTGAAAAATAACTCCACCTTCCCCCAGTGAAGACAAGGCACTTCAGTTTATTGTAAGTCAATTTCTTTCTGGTTGATCTTTGTGATCCTGTCTCACAGGGGAACCAAAGTGCCCTGCTTTTACAGTCTTTACTTGGAATACTTCATACCTACTACTTTACCCAGGAAGGAGGAAGAGATGTAGCCTGGAGACAAAGAGAAATGTTTAATGGTGAGTATAAGTCCCCAAAGTAGGTATTTCTTTGGGATGGGATGTTAATGTCTTGAAGCCAATACTTTTGTGGGATAATTGTCCGAAGGCAGTCTTAGACATCTCAAGTCAAGTCAAATCTCTTGTAGATATTAACACTGGAAGTGTTTGGACCGTACTACTCTTTATTACAACAGAACCTAGTCACAAATCTTTACATCGTTCTTCTACCTCCCCATCATCTGCTACTGTGTAGTCTTTATCTTTTTTCTTTAAGAAAAATATTATCTGAAAATACAGGGACAAGTGAGAGGTAATTAAGAACAAGGTCCAGTCATCCCATTAACATAGTTGCAACATAAGGTCCTGCAGAGTTTGAGCTTTCCCTGAACCCTTGCGGGCTCCAGGGACTTGGCAGGGAAGGCAGGGAACAAGAGGAAATCTTTGCTCCCAGCACAAGCAGGGAGAACTCTGCACTGGTTTGTTTTTTTTTTTTGGCAGAGATGACACAGCTGTGATGCTTGGGAGCTTGCATTTAAGGTTCTCTGGTTGCCAAGTCAAGTAGAGCCCTGCTGCCGTGTAATCAACAGGGAAAGGACAATCTCTCCCAAGGAAAGAAACAGGAGATCAACAACTGAGGCACACTGAAATTGAAATCTCAGTGTTTCCACAGATCTCTATCATTCTGGCTCTGCTGCTTCTTCTGTGCCTCCACCTCTCAGCTAGATGAGGAGGAGGAAGAGTGACTGATCTTTCATTCAGACTGTCTGAAGAGACCACGCTGGTCTGATCAAATGTTTCCAAGCTTTTCTGAGGTACTACTAAGCCAGCCTGAGGGAGAAGGCTGCCGTCTGTTGGGGCAGAATACTACTCTGAAATGGTTTGCATACCACTACTAGGACATACAACATAATTTGGGAACCCCTGAACTACAGAAAGAGAGAGATAAAGGGATTCTGGATTCTTACATCTAACAATTAAATGCACAAATAATGTTGCCTCCACCTTGAACCCTACCAGTCAAATCAGCGTCACTCTCTAGCATGCCATTTTTGTCCTAGGTGACATTTTGGAAGTACTTCAATTTTTAGGACTCAGCAAGATTAAAAAAAATATGGGCCACAGAGTCAGACCATCCTTGAAATATTGCAGGGTTGGTGGGCAGATAAGCGGGAGTCAGAATTCCAGCGATGCCTTCAAAACATTGCAATGAATAATTGTCCCTTCTAAGAGGAAGAATGGTTGGCCAGAGCATCAGAAATTATTTTTTTTCTGAGCGCAGGCAAGAAGTAGAAATCACACCAGCTTAACATTTCACAGACAAGAAAGTGGCTCCCAGTTTTCTTGTAAGTCATAAAATGCTTCATTCTATGAGGGGAAAACAAAACAGCTGACTACCACAAGGGAATACTATATATTGACCATCCTATCTACCACCCCACCAAGAAAACTAAACGAAAGTGAAGGATGAAAAGAGAATAAAAGTTGCCTTTGAAAGTATTAAATACAGTTTAGTTACAGTAGTATGATTTTCAAGCTGGTACCATTTGACCTCCTTTGTATATCTGCCCAACTCTTTGTCTTCAGACATTTTAATACAAAACAAAACAAAAAAATAACAGTTCTGTCTGTATCTAGGAGACAAGGTTGTCTCAAGGTTATGCATAACCATACAGAAGTTTTAAAAAATTGTTTTCTCCTAACAAAGGGCTTTAATTGTACTAAACCTTGGTACATACTCACAACCTATGGGAACAGTACACATTGCCCACTTTCTGAACAGCTTCCTAGTTTAGGTCAGTACGGTTAGTAACTGGAGACCAGAAACAAATGGCCATGTCAATTGGCCATCCCTGGTAAGGGGGAAATCACCTCAGGGTCGACAGCTGGAAGGCTGGGGTGGCCACCATTTCATCCGCATACACCCACAGCCAGACGTCTCCCTAGGCAGAAACATCTATGCTGTTTACTTGCTCACGTCAGCCCTGCAGGGAGATATATTACTCAAGGCACCAAAAATCATTGTGGGTTTTATATTTAAATTATTAAGTAGTTGTACATTTTCTGTCTGCACCACTGGAAAAATAAGGTCCCACATCCAAGTCATGGACAGTTTTCCTACAGTCTACTCCCTGAACTCAAATAGACAATATTGTAAACCAGGCCAAGCACCTTGTTAAGTAATGCACACCTCAAAACCAATGCCACACTCACGCTTCTTCAAGAAGCTTATTTCAAACATTTCTTTTCTCCTTTCTTCCTGGCTCTTCCCTATTTTCCTCGTGCTTAAATTCTGGTTTGGAGGAGGTTTGCATACCAATCTATGTTTTCATCAGGACATGTACAGTGACTTGAAACCAAGGAAAATTTAGGTTTATTTAATACTGTGGTTCCAGCCAGAGCTTTGGTAAGTTCTGCTTGCCACTGCACCAACATGTAGTATATCCAACAGTTCCTCAAGGATGCTTCAGCTGCAGCCTCAAAAGCAGTTGTGCAGAGTCAGTACTTGCTGGTCTTTTTGAATGGGAGCACAACTGTCAGTGAACACGTCAGATAGATCACAGGTCAGATACTAGAAAGTTATCTGCTTCAACACAAAATACTTTTGAAATATTCTTGACCAGAATACAAGCTGAAGTTTTTCAGCCCCATTGTCTTTTAAGGACAGTTCTGTTTCAATGAATGCATTTCAGGTTGAAAGAACAGGTCTGCTTTTGTAAGTTTATGTGCTCCAAGACCCCAGATCAGGCTTTGTGGTTCCGCAACTAGAAAAGGGTTTGAGGAGAAAAGGTTTGTCTTTGGAGCCTGTAGGTGGGCTTCCCTCAGTTTCCTAGGGTTTATTACCCTTAGGACGAGGAGACAAATTAAAATAATTTGTAAGGCCTCAACTCTGTATGAGATTTTAGATAATGTAGGAGAACAAAAAATGCTTCCCCAAATGGTACAGAGACCTAGGGCTGATCAGCAAGAGGTGCACCTGCTAATGCATATCTCCCCAAACCTTCAAGCTACTGAAGAGATTTAGCCAGAACCATCCACTGCGCATCATAGGCAACCTGGACAAGCTGCCACAACCACAAGACTTCCTGACAATTTATTACTGACTATTGAGACAAGCATCAGTGTTTCCATTGACACTGTGAGGACTTCTCTGGGAAAATAACAAATCAGTAAGACCACAACGGGACAGACCTAGCTAGAAGCCATCGGGGAAGGTTGAAGTCCAACAGAACCAGCTGCTAAACCAAGCAGAAGGTTGGGAGGGAATAGAAACCATGTCCTAAAATGAGTTCTGAGCCACTGGTGGACTCCGCTGACAAGCGCATTTCTCCAATGACAGATCTGAAAACTGGAGTTCTGGGAGCTTACGTGGAAACTGCAGCCTAAGAACAGACATTCAATCTGTTTAATCAGGTGGAAGATAGTCATATGGCCAAGAGATACGGAAAAGGCTCACAGGTTATTATGTATCAAGGGCTTGGCAACTGCCAAATAAAATACAGAGGATTGTAGCAGAAACTTTTCATTGCCTAGGGGCTAGGAGAGATCTCCAAGTGATATCCTTCCCAAACAAGACACAATTTCGCAGTTCTCCTCCACTCCGTCAACCTTCCCTCTCTCCTCCAAAACAGAGTCTCAGTTGCAACTTTTTCTGGTGTCAACATAATTTTGCCTGGAAAGGTGCTATGAGGAGCCCTCCCTCCTCCCAGCAGGGCAAGTTAGTTTATGTACTGTTTCATTCCAGCATAGATCAGTCTTGATGTGTTACCTTATTTATGCCCTGCATTGGCCTGGAAGGACTAGCCAAGCTAACATGTTTGTAATACTCACTAGACAGGAGTTCAAAGCAGCAAGTTCATTTTCAGGGATGAGCAAACCAAGTTTTTCTTTGCCCAGGAGAATTACTGCCCTTATTTCTAATATGGATGTGCTATGATCACTCTTTGCCCAGGAGGCTGGAGTAAAGCTAGGTCTTTTGCCTCACTGATGCTAAAGAACTCTTGAATATATATGTGGTATGGGAAAGGCAGAAGGTGGTTAACACTTTCATCCATTTCCCTAAGGTAATCCAGCCCAGTTATGACCAGAATGAGATTGTCTTCACAGAGTAGTGTCAGCTTGCCCATAATTGCTTTTTCCAGACAGAGCAGTCAGCATCAAGCAGGACTGCCCATAGATGTCACCTCCTGTAGCGGCCAGGAGAAGCTGCTGTGATGCCTTTTCCTCTGTGCTTGGCTGTTAGTGTCTAGGGGCACAATAAGGCAGCCACTACCCAGGGGAGCAGGAGGAAGCTAAACAATAGGTGTGAGCGTTTTTGCCCTTTCTTAAGTACTTCCTCCCCAAGGTGCCACCATCCTGGCTGAGGGGCTCAGCTGTGCCCTGTGGTGGGTCTGGCATAGAGCAGCCCTGGCCTCTCCTCACAAAGGCACCCCTACAGCCCCTCCGCTATGAAATGTTGTCACATAAATCCAATACAAGTGAAAAACTCTGTGGGTTGGGTCTGGGTTTCTCCATGGGGAGATAAGGAGCACTTGCTAACTAGAAAGAAGGGAGGAAAGCTGGAGAGAGGTCAGGAGTGCATGGGAGCCTCAGCCACTGATGGGGAACAAGACAGAAGGAAAGAAGTGGGCAAAACCACAGAAGACTAAGGAAGAAGGGGGGAAGGAGCAAACATTAAGGACTGCAAGGAGGCAGAGATGTGGAGGAGTGGCACATTAATGGGCCCATGGCTGCAGGGAGTGAGGAGGAATGGTCATGAGCAAAGCAGTGGGCTGTGCAAGAGGAGCAAAGGGAGGCTGGGAGATGTGCACCCTGACATCCACTAAGCAAGCTAAGCAGGGAAAAATTAATCATAAATTAATACTAAGGGAGAGAAGAATATTGCAGAGAAGAGGGGAAAGAGTTAATACAAACTGTTGTGAAAGTCTGTAGGAGGGGAGGAATGCGGGGAAGAGAGAAAGTGGAGGAGACAGCATGTGAGGTTTGGATTTGTTTTTTTCTTAAGTTTTACAGAAAATGTAGCACCTATACATGAAAGCCGATTCCCCATTTATCACTTTCAGGTATCCATACCGCAAACACACTCCTTTCTTGCATGCAGCTTGAAAACATGGGTACGCAAAATGAAATGGATGGTCCCCCTCCTGTTTAGCATGTGACCTGTGACTGAGCCCGGGAGGTTATGTGGCAGTGGCACAAGGTTATATGCCATGACCTAAAGCTGCCTGGCTTATTGGATTTGGATTGTATTTCCAAATTGACACTAGTGCATTGCTTTCTCTTTTACTTTCCAACCAAGGTACACTGCACTAAGGTACAGCTGAAGCTGTGAATTTACATCCAATTTTGAAAGGACATTTCACCATGTGGGCCGCCTTCTAAAGCCAGCCACTATAATGCCCAGGGATTTCTGGGTTAAGCTTTTCCAGACTTCTTTTAAACAGGAATTGCCAAGTTGGGGGACTCAGCTAGCCTTTGTCCAGCTCTGTGTAGAAAGCCCTGCAATACTTCCAGGCTTATGACTAAGGTAACTTTTTAACAGTAGTTTATACTGCAGAATCCGTAAGACTTGGATAAAGTCCACTAACTGCCTCCCCTTAGTCCCCTTCACACCTGCAATATCTGTCCTGTTCTGTAACTGCACGCTGGGATGTAGAAGAACTATTTACATCAAAACCAAAAATAGAAATAAATCAACTGTCTGAGTGGAAAAAATGCAAGTAATTCCTCTGGAGATCTGTAATTGCATATCTAAAAACTCCTCTGTAGTGGCCACGAAGGTGTGCAAGAGGATAACCGGCCTCCCGCTGTCATGCACTCACTGGGTGTAACAGGGGAAGTGAAGCCCTGGCTCCCATACCCCTTCTTCCACCCAGGTTTAGTAAGGACTGCAACTCTTTCTCTCAAGTGGGCTACAGTAATGTGGTGTCTCTTGACCCAGCCACCTGCTATCACAAACCTTGTGACAACTAGAGACTGAGGTCACTACTTTATTGATGAATTTCTTGGAGACTGGCAAAGGAAAGCAAAGAGAGGGCAGAGAAAAGACAGGGACTGTTTACATAAGCCACGTTTCTTAGGAAAACAAGGATCAAAATGAGAAGACTACAGCTTAATGGATGACATGCAGTTTATTTCAATCAGGCATTCCCTTAAAGGAGCAAATCTGAATCATGGCTTTGTGGCACACATAGCAGTCATCCACTGATTAACAATCTCCCCCCGGGGTTAATGAGTCAGCCAAATCACCCACCCATTATGAAAAGTACAGATAAAATTTAGAAGTGCTGTCACTTTCCTTGAGGAAAACGCAGTGCTGATAAATGCATCTTAGTCTGCTGAGGTCCCCAGTCATGGACAGGCACATATTTATCCCTTCTGTGAACTCTGAAGATGATGTTATTCACCAGTGACTAATGATTTGGGGTGTTTTGAAGAGGTGCAGTACAGGAAGTATTGCATGCTCCCTCTGAAAGTCAGGCATCTGGTTTTCGTTTCTTAAATCGAGACCTTTAGTCCCTTTTGAAATATTTTGGGTTTTAACTTTTTTTTTTAATAAGAAGGAAAATTAAGTTAGCAGCCTACTTCCATTCTTAAATCCCATGTTATGTTCCCTTAAGTTTTTGGCTTGAATGAAAGAGTGCCATGTTTCTCTGAGAATAAAGAAGATTGCTTAGGCCACTTTTAAATAAAATTGCAAGCAGTTCTGAAGTTCCAACCATTGTACTAGCCTGCTTTGAAACCCTGGATTTTTCCCTAATATTGTTCTGCCTTCTTTATTCCTCAAATGCTAGCTTATTAGCACCATTTTGATCTTTTTTGGAGAGTTAGTCCTCACTGTTAACCTGGAGGAAAAACAGGCTGACAGTAAAGGACTTTGGAGAAGGTGAGTAGTTAACAGGGCTAACATCAATTATATGGCTCCTTTAGCCAGCACTCTGTGAAATCAGGTTCAGCCACCAATGTCAACCTAAAGAAGTTTGTGAATACAAAGTTTTGTACTTAAATCTATGCTTAAGACATATAAATGAAATTTCCATTATATGTAAAGAGAGAGTCAAATCTTCACATTTACCTCCAGTCTACTGAAGTGGGCAGTCTGCTCAATGGGCTGTTGCATGGACTGAGGACAGTGTTGGGACCATCCAAGCTCAGGACTACAGCTGTCCTAGCCTCCTCATTTAGAGATGGGTCCCCAGCAGAGTCCTACAGGAGGACCTGTTACTTCAGTGTGGTGTGGGTGAGGGTGGGAACAGGTCCCACTGTGGAGCCCAAATTTCTGGCAAAGAGAATTCTGTTGAGTGCTGCAGGTTAGAATTGAATTGATGACTGAAGATAAATCTCTAATGCTTAATCTATACCCATTTATTTAAAGATTCAGCTTGGCTCATATAACACTGGGTAATTCAAAGATTTGTTGCATGCTATGGGTGTTTTTCCAGAGTTCAGTGTCATTATAGCACTTGCATACTGAGCAGCCATCCTGTTTGGCCAATTATACCAGCTCAGTTACCATATTATCTGAAATACATATAATGCTCAACTATAGTTAAAAAAGCGTAGCAATAAAAAAGTTCTGCAAGAGCTAAGAGACCTACACTTGAGTAAGTGTCCTCAAAAGTAATTCCTCCTCATTAGCCCCATATCTAACACCAGACAGACGCTGAAAACCCTGAAACACTCCTGAATACAAAACAGTGCATGATTCTCCTTTGAGGAGGAGAAATTCTCTTGCTAGGTTTTCGGCACATCCTGATTTGGTAGCATGTGTAGCCTTCAAGTGGTGCAGCATGCAGGAGTTACTGTGCCCTGAAAATAGGAGCTATGAAGAAACAGCTCTGCAGAGAACAGTAGGGAAAGACAGAAGTTACTTCCATTTGACCTGATCTCATCTTTTTGGGTCCCTGGGTTGTAACTCGCACTCTGTGCAGGCAGAAAACATACATGGTTTGAGTTCTTTTCCTGACTCTCTTCCCTTCATTAAAAATCTACTTTTCAGCCCCACTTATGGCCTTCCTAGAGGTGCTAAGCAATCAATTTCCATGGTGGATTTCCAGAGGTACTCCTCTGTCCATGGGCAGAAGACAGCCTCTCAAGCTGTGCTTCCCTGTCTGGGACAGGACCCAGCCCACAGCTGGGATGTCACAACTCTTCCCCATGTTCTCTTCCTCCCACTCACCCCATGAGCCGCCAGTGAGTGGGTTTAAGCACTGACAGGGTTCTTGTACATAGCCACTCTCCCCCAGTATGTAATCCCCACTGACAGTACAGCTCCATCTGTGCCGCATTACCAAGCACATGGGGGAGAATCTGCAGGCTGCAGAATTATTTCAGTGGCATAAGACTTCCACAGGCTTTTGCAGCCCTGAGTGGGCAAGAGCTTGAGGGCAGGGAAGGTGCTGTCTCACCTTGCTCTCTTCCCTCCTCCCAAGTTGGCCTCAGTATCAGGGAGCAAACTGCAAACACAGGATAAACCGAGATGCCAGGCTTCTACAAAGAAATGACAGTGATTAGTAGTGTGATCATGCCAAGACATTTGTGGGTTAGCTTACTGCAGTTCAGATTTAAAAAAGAAAATTGAGAAATGTTTTTGCATGATGAGAAATGCATGAAAGACTCACAGTGACAGGGTATTTCTATGGTGACCAGTGCAGCGTCATACTTAGACTATAGTGGTAGGAGATGTTAATGGCAGAATCCAGGCTCCTGAAGCAGCCAGCTGTTTAGGGGAGCTCAGTACACTTTAAAAGGAGCAAGAAGATGTTTCAAACGGGTAACAGAACAAAAATACAGACAGAAAGACTGTCCCAGCCATGTAGAAATTTGGAGCTGAGGTATGCAGGCTCTTGGATTCCAAAGTACAGCTTTGAGACTACAACAATTTTTTCAGTATTTCTAGTGCAACAAGCAGAAAACAAGGAGACACAATGGGCACACTTGTGAAGCTGGATACCAGAGGAATACAAAGGCTGTATTTTCAGCTTCTCATTAGGAAAACATCACAGCTCATTTTTTTCAGCATGCACACTGAGGTTTTGTTACTAGGGAAGCCAAGGCAAATCATGGGACACAAGCATCAGACCCCGGAAATAGAAAATAATTCCAAAGTCCATATCTAGATATAAACCACACAGTATTTCTTAGAAGAGCTATCTGTAAAGGAAAACACATTATCCCTTAGCTCTGTACTGATTTCCTTTGAAGAACCTTCATGTTCTGAGCAAGCCAAGCTGATAGTATTGCTCTTTTTTGACAAAATGAAAGCATGTTAGATTTCAGCTCTGTCCCTTTCCTTGCTAAGCTGTTTTTGCTCAAGTAACTCCTTCATAAACATCTTCTTGTGCTACTGAGCCTATTGGGGCAATCCAAAGCAGTGGCCTTGGTTCTCCCCTGGGTTTGAGAGGGGAATTCTCAGGTCAGAAGTTGGTGTGCACAAGATACTGATTTTTCCAGGAGGAGACAGCAAAGCGTGAACGACACAGAATAAGGTGTATAGAATAGTTCCTTAACACTGCACCAGCCCTGCAGGGGAACACCATTTAAAACTGTCCTCAAGGGATGCTAGAGTGGATGTGTTCCTTTCTACTGTCTCGTACCTAAAGTTCAGTCTGATTTACTTTGGCTCATAAGAGGAAAAAAAGTGACAGGTTTAAGCTTGTCATCTATTTTGTGCCATGAGGCCGCATAAATAATTGCACTTATTCATTTTGTTTTTCATTACTGGCTGATGCTGCTGTGTGAAACAGTGATCCAGAGTCTTGCATAATAAAGTGAATGCTGTTCCACTGCCTGTCTGCCCAAGACAGAGGATTTTCTTGTCCAGCAGAAAGCAACTGAAAGGCTGCCTAACACTGCCACCTTGGGACATCTGCACAGACCATACTAATTCTTAAATGTCGCTAAAAGTCTTTTAGTTCAAATTTTGTAAGTACCTTTCAGAAACTACACAGAGACTTGTCTGCATACAATGATCTAAAAGCTATCCATTTCCATTCAAACAAATTATTTTCAGGACTAAAGGATTTATCTAAAACTGTCTTTAAAACTTCTCTCTCAAAAACACAGATTAAATTTTAGACATAAGAATGTCTACAAATTATTTTAGATTCTTTAAATAAACTATTGGATTTGGAGCATGACTTCAAAGAGGATCAGTTACAATTGCATTCTAAGTAGCGTAAGTAAGATCTAAATCTGAAAAACTAAAATCAACCATTTTAGCAGAGTAAACCCCATGGCTCAAACTCAGCCCTGCTGTAATAATTGTAGATAGGAGGCACTTGCAAACAGCCTTAGAGGAGGAGAAAACAAGACCAGTCCTTTCCTTTGAGAGGCAAGAACTTATTGTTCGCAAACCTACAGTGTCAGTTCCCATATGATGGGGAAGTGAGAAACCACATATAATTACTCTCTGCAAGATGTTTAACACTGGTCTGGGAGCCACCTGTTGCCTTTAAGTGCAGAGAGTTTGCAGACCCTGTCTAATACAAACACTCGCAGCAATTAATTCCAGCTCACTCTCACATCTCCCCTGGGCAACTGGCTCTCAGTGGCCCTGCTGTAGCAGAGGTCCCTGACAACCTCAGCCCTTCTGTGGCTCTGTGATGCTGTGGTCCCCCCATGGTGATAAGGAGATGCTGTCAGCAGCCGCCCTGAGACAGCCCTCCTCCCTGCGCAGGGCATGGCACCAGTCAGACACCAGGTCAGGAGGTCTCAGCTCCTTACTCCTGCCCCTGCTCTACACCAGAGCCCAGCAAGACCCCTACCAGCTGCAATGGCAGGCTGAGGGAAGAAGATGAAGCATTTCCTGCCAGGCTGAAGTCACTTGGTAGGAGCTTGCACTGAGAAGAAAGCTGGAGAGGGTGTTAAAATGGTGAGCCGCTCACCTCAGCACGGGATGCAGCGCTGCAGAGCAGAACTGCGCCACCAAAGCTGAAGCCCCATGCGTTCCCTGGCCTCACCTGGGGGATCAAGGAGACCCCAAAGCTTAGAAGCACAGAAAAGACAGGCTCCCACCTGAGATGGGATAGGAGTGTCTTTCAGGTGACACAGGCTGCTTCTCTGGAGGCCTGTGCTGCTGATGAGCGTAGCTTTACTTTGTTATGGAAGAAGAGAAACTATGCTTGGTGCTGAAGAAGCAGTTCTTGAGGAACCCGTTGCTTGCTGTCACTGCGTATGGGAGAAAGCCCTTCATACAGACTAAGCCCTCAGCTGGCCTCAATGAAATAGCTATGGTCAGTACATGGGACACACTGGCGAGGCAGGGAAAATAAAATTCCACAGGGTCACAGGCAGCATGATGCAAGGCCCAGAGCTGCACTGTCCTGGCAGGACCATTGAGGGGAGGCACAAGTGCAGCCAGTGTGATAGACATGAGAAACCCTCCCAAACACCACAGGCTTTGGGAGCCCTGACTTGCCTTTGTGATAACATTTCCATGCTCCAAACATCCTCCCATACCCACCCATAGCAAACTACCACCAGGAAAAACAGGCTGCACATCAGAGGCAGAACATTCAGTTCGGCATAGAAGGAGCTGACATGAGTCTCAGTTCATTTTCCATACCCTTTAGGACATTGTTAATGTGAACAAATATATTCCTGCTCTGAAGTAATTTTAAAGCGCAATTTTACCGATTATATGCAGAAATTACCTGAACATGGCTGATGTAATTTATTGTGTTCTTTGATGTTCTTCCAACAAAAAGATCTTGTTGTCATTCTGCCCTCTATGTAAACCCTGTTCGAAGGGATGCTTAAAAAAATTTTAGCCTAACAAGTTGTTCTTGCTGGACATAAATTGAACAAACATGATTCAGCTGCTGACTTACTGAGATTAAATAGAAGCAAGAGACAAAATTCCTGAACACAGAGTGATTTAGAGATGTGGGTAGGGCAACAATACATTGTCAAGTTTTATGCTAAGCATGAGTCTGGGTAAAAAGACCCACAAGGGAAAACATATTGGACAATGCAGAGATTGCTGCGAATGGGGATTAGGATTTCCATACCCTATTGCAGTCCAGGTCTCTCTGCAATGAGATCTAGTTCTCGTGGCACTAAATGACTGTATATGAATGTCAGTTTTTCACTAGAAAGACCACTCGAAAATCCATCAGTAAAATTCCCGTCTTCTGGAAAGAATGTGGAAATCAAATGAAGGAATCCTAAAAGCTTGGAGACCAGGAGGCAATGATAAAGTTCACATTTTATTTCTCTTAAATGAGTGATTTACCATCTGGGTAGCATTGGGGAAAACGGGGCAGAGTAGGGGTTAGCTTTTCTTGATTAGTGGATGTTTGGGTCAGGCAAATGTAGGGCTGACCACTAGGCCAAAACCCTGTTCATGTTTTGCTATTGTTGCATTGTCTGAAAAAGGATTTTATGAACCATGTTGTCATACCAGATGTGCTATTGTCTGAAAGTTGCTCTTTTCCCAGTTTGCTCAGGACAGAGCAGAGTTTTTACAAAAGACATTTTTCCACTTACGGTTCTTGCTCACTCGGCTGCCAGGCCTGTAAATTATCTTGTTAGAAGCCTTTTTTATGAGGATTTGGTGGAGATAGGTACTTTGCTGTACAAAAGGATTCATTATTTTGAAATGTGCTTTTGCTCCTGGTTTTAAATACAAGCCAAACCTTTCAGCATGCTCTGCAGAGGGGATGCAGCAGCAGTAACACTGCAGCAGGCTAAAGACCTTAGTTCCCAATGCCTGCACAGATAGATGGAAAATACTCCAGCAAAGAGGGAGGCAACTTCCCATCAGAACCTTCTATGGCTTAATTAAAATCAACACACCTGTATCAGATGTTTTAATCTTGTTAATTGGGCAGATTCCACCAAATATTTTTTTCCAGACATTTAACATCAGCAGCATATGACAAACATGCTAAAATAATGTTTCTTTTCACACTGGTGCTATGGAAGAACTCCTACAATTTCATGCAAATTAGTTTTAGGCTAGCAGTTGCCCCCCCAGTGCGTGTGATTTCTGATGTGCCTTAGAGCTACAAGTCAAAGGGGAATTGACTGCCAGTACATGACTGACTCTTATTCCACAGCTGTTCAACCGTATTTCCAAGGCAAGCCATTACTGCATTTGACCCTGGGATCCAGAACAATCCACAGCAGAAAGAAGTGTGCAGATAGCCAACATCACAGAGCATGAGAAGCTTTGGTTTGAGCAGTGCTTGTTGTTTGTGTCACATGCACGTTCTCAGCAAGGGGCAGTCCGTGCTGTTATGTTTTATCTACCTTCCCCTATCAGTGGGCTTCATCATAATAGGTATCTCCATTCATGGTTTGTTCATTAACAACTTCAAAACAGTTACTCTCGTTTAAACATTGAACATTACCTAGCACACTTGCTGTTCAGTGATATTATTCTACCTAGTCTTTTATTTCCCTGATTAGTTAATATGCGGTCACTTGAAATGGTGCTACTCTGCCAAATTAGAAACAGATTAAAGAAAAGAACATGAACTACTAATATAGGACCTAAATACATGCTTGAAAAGCTCCCTGACATCTTCAGTGATTGTTTTACTATGAAGTCTTGCGCCTCTTCCACTGCGGCAATCTGGTGTCACAAGAGGCAACAAGACCTTCTGCTGTAATTCACAGTACTTCTGACATAAGAAAGATTAGGGCATACTTTTTTCCCCAACAGTGTTATTCATTTTCTGAGTGCATAGGTGAAGAGTAAGCAACCTCACCTTTATGAAATGTGTGTGCACACTTCTCCATTTACATTAAAAATACAGGATCTTACTGGAAACCTTTCGGTCAGCAAGGGAGCCCATCTAAAAATGCAATTGATGGTGTACTCCAGGTGGAAACGCACAGCTGGATTTTAGAGCATTAATGTAGTAAAATTTTAGTAAATGGTTTTCAAGTAGTTTTTTCTTTGCATTAGTAATGAGTCAGCATAATATATTGCAACATCAGCCTGAACTGCATTGGGTTTGCTATCACAGTTTACATTTGTTTTACTAGCAATCAGTTCTACATGGATTATCTTTACTGGCCCCTGTGCTATGAGGTTTATCCCATGCTCTTTGCATGAACAACTCCTTATGCTTTCTCTGTGTAACGCTATAATGGATGTCCTGAGCACGTGTAAAGGCCATAATGACAGTTAAATCTGAATGAGATTTATGCTGGAATAAAAAATGCGTTCAAGTCTATCACTTAGAAATTTTGCAGTCTACGCAGTCTATCAGGTTTTCTAAGTCAAATTATTATTTCAGCTTCCTAGTCTGAAGCCACAGGATGTAAAAACCCCATCTTTTATACAAATGCTCATTACTCCCTAAAAGTATTCAAAATTATCTGTAACAATTCTGATTTTAAAAACTTGTGCTATTAAGAACATTTAAATGGTGTAATTGCATTTTCTGCTATATTAGCATGTGTGACAGTAAGGAACAGAAAATGAATCAGCCTCTGGCTGGTTAATTTCTGATGTGAGTTTAGCTCCACAGCATCAAGATAAACTTCAGTGATTCTGCAGGGCTGTAAAGGTAATTTCAAATTATAACAGTTGGGATCTCTGTAAAATAATTCTGCCTTCAGATCTGTTAATTATGCATTGAGACAAGAACTGGGTATTTGCTCAAGGTGAGAAACAACTGTGAAGTTCAGCATGAGAATACAAAAAAGGTACTTCATGAAATACAATCCTAGTCTAGTAGATTTAAAGTAAGACCAAAACTATATCCCACACATTTTCTTAGCAACTCTGTGATCCTGTGAACCAAGAGTCATTAAGACTGAAAAAAAGCACCAAGAAAATAGGCATGTTTTTTAACCAGCTGGTTTTTACTTTCTGGTCTGGTGCGATAAAAATCCAAACAAACTGCTCTTTCTAGAGAAGCTGTATTTTCCGTGGGTTTCTGTCCAGTACCCACTCTGCCACATTAATCTCTTCTTTTGGTCTCCCTCTAACAGCTAGAGTGCCCCCCATGACCCTGAGCTCTTTTTGGTTGAGTGGACAGGGGGTCAAGAGGCAGTGTGTACCGTGGCTGGCTTGGAACAGGAGTCAGGGTGCCAGCTGGCCAGCCTACCCCTGCTTCTGAGCTTTTGGGGAGCTGGCCAGAAGAGAGAATACCTGACCTCCCTCTGCCTTACCTTACTCGTAGTACCGGTTGTCTGTCTTCCTAGATGCCAAGTTTTACAAAATTTATAAGACATCAATGTCATTGGGATTTCCACCCTTCTATCTAGCATGACTGAAGCTGGCCAGCAGATATGAAAGTTATCAGTCAGAGAGGAACTAAGAAAATGGATACATGCAGATAGCATGAATGCATAACCCCTTTTCCAAAGCAAACTGTTCTAAAAAGCCTCAGGACAGCCTCTCATGCAAGAATATTAAAACGCTGAAGAGACCACTCTTTAGCAATGAAAAGAAAAAAAATAAGTAGAGTGTAATCCACAGTAAAACCTCATACGATTAAAAAAACCAGACAAAAACACATGACAAAGGAACAGCCCATACTCAGAATGACAAAACTTGTGGTTTCCAGCTAAAGAGAACTGTAGCTCCTTGTGCCTTACAGTCAGCACTGAAAAATACATGTGCCTGGCAGGGAAAAAAAGGAGGGGTGGGGGCAGGAGGAAGTTGTTGTATNTCCTCTGAATAACCCTATGTTACATTAAGGAAATACTAAATCCAAAATAGGAAATTTTAATACAACAAGAGTGTGCAAAGTTTGCAAAATGAAGTGCAGCTTTTCCCCAAAAACCTTCCTATATTTCCTCTGTAAAGAATTTTTTATAATTCTGTAGGGAAATAATACAAACTGAGCTCAATTTCATTCTGAAACATAATGCCTTAAGTAGTAGATTTGTGTCCCAAGTGTCCTGTTTGCCCCCTCTCTGCACAACACTGGTCCCAGTGGTGCACTCTGGTAGAGTATCACTAAATGGCCACTCATATAGACTGCAGATTTTTCCCTTGGCAAAGGGTAGGGTCTTCTAGCGCAGCACTAGGGAAACTCTGCTTCTTTCCCAAATACTTGCTAGCTCGCATTTTCAGTAGCATTGAATATATACGTGACAAATATAGTCACTGTGCCATTTCTCATCCTTCTGGGCTGGTTTAGGGCCCAGTTGGTTCCTTTTATGCTTACTGGTCATTTCTGGTCAACAGCTATTTCAGAAACGAAAGAAGGACTGAGACTACTCTTAAACAGGATAATTACTTCTGCACTTCTCTGAAGTTTTCACATGCCACTTCCTGCAGCCACTATGTAATAAAAATATTGAATTGCTCTTTTGCAATTACACAAACTGACAGCAGAAGGCCAGAAGTAAAGTAAACATGCATGCCTCCATGTGTTGCGAGGGGTGGGTGTGTGAACATACTGTGTGTCCTCTCTGTTCTCCTGCAGGGGGATTAAGAAGTCCCATGCTGGGGATTTCTGGCATGCAGAGATAGAGGCAAAACAGAAGAGAGGGAAATGTGCTTATAGTCCTTTGCACGGACTTGTCTAAAATCCTCTGTCAGCCTATATACTCCTCACACAGCCTGTATATTGTAGCTGCTCTCTATATCTGTGAAGTAGTATAAAGCAGAAGGAATACATTAGTGAATCTGAGTAATGAAAGGGAAAAAAAAAAATAGGGGGTTTAAGAACTTCTCTGTAGCTATTGGCAATCACAAATAGAAACATTCTCTTTGGTGTTTTAAATAATGTTTGGGAAGGGAATTCCATTCCAGGTAAATGTCCAGCTGAAAGAGTATGAAACAGAGTATGCATCCAATCACGTTACATTGCACTGAAGAGAAATTGCAATTACCACAAAACAAGTCTTCCAAACATCAGAAATTGAACTAAGATGACCAAATGTGCAGGAGAGGCACAGATAAATCATCCAATCTTTTTTTGTCTTGCAGAAAGAAACAAAAGGAAAGAGGAAGGGGAGAGAGAGAAAGAGAAAGGCAGAACAGGGAGCCACTGTCCACAGGCATCACTGCTTTCTGGGAATATGAACAATGAAGTGTTGTGATATGTAATAATTGTAATCATACGGCCCTTGCAGAGCATCCCTGCAAGGCAGATTTAACGAAGTCCCTTGTGAGTTCTACCTGGACTGAGCATCTCTTCTCATCTTTGTCTTGGCTGCAGTGTACCTGGACTTACAGCAGTTGCTTTCTGGGACCATCAGGCATCCAATCTTGTTTACAATATGTGGATCCTTACTCCATTCTTTAGCTTCCATGTAACACATTTCTTTGTGCAGAGAACAAAGGATAAATCTGGGAGTGTTTTTGAGAAAAAGACTGTCTTTGCTTGTCTCATTAGCACTGTGCCTGCAATACAGCAGCAGCAGCTTGTGTGTTGAGGACATCTCTGATGACTTTGGAACGGGACATCACCATTGTACTGGGGATCAAGCAAGAATGACTCAATGTTGTGGTATTAGATGCGGTTGTGCAGCAGCACAGCAAGGAAGAATGAGCAAGAACTGTGAAAATACAGTAATGCTAGAGCCCTGACTGCTAATGTTTAAGAGGAAAATGTTTTTAAAAGCTTACAATAGGAAAAAAAAAAAAAGAAAAAAAAACAGAAAGGAGGAAGCTAGAAAAGCTTTGTGGTTAGAATGACCCAACAACAGAGATCCAGAGCAAAGCCGACTGTGTGGCAGGGAAGAAGCGTGCTGCACCAGCACCTATTGCTATCTGTGTCACACCAGTCTCACGCCTTCTCGTAGCTAAAACCTGTCTGTAGGTTGCCACTGCGGTAAAACGGGCAACGGTAGGTGAAACTCATCGTGCTGCCAACGGCTCCCTCTGCCCAGCGCTGGCTGGGGGCTCTGCCGGGCACCTCCACAGGAGGCAGCTGCCTCCACCGCAGGCTTGATGGCTGCGGCTGTGGCTGGCAGAGCAGTGCGGAGGGGTAAGTGGCCTTCCTCTGTCTGCACTCGTGGAGAGAAGGACCAGCCACGCAATGCACAGGTGACGCTGCTGAGTGAGTGAGCCACCCTTGTGCTAGAGAAGAAATATTTAAAAGATAAGAACAAGGACAATGCTGCACCAGGAAAGCTGCTTGCTAAAATTTCCTTTTGCTTCAAAATGTAAATTGGACACCTACTTTGTTTGGATTTTGCACTCACTTATTTTAAATGGAGCATAAAATATGGTCAGATTTAATGATTCCAAAATAGCTTCAGCTACTCATGTTTGCAAAGCCATGAAATTGATTATGTTTTCCACGGGGAAAATAAAATAAAATAAAATAATAAAATAAAATAAAAATATTATTTCCATTTCTCTCCTTGAAAGATTCACCCTACAAGGCACTAATGGAGCTGTCAGTGCACTAACAATTGATTTTTATGTAGATGTATCGATAATTCCACTTGCTTGTCTTATGTGAGTGGGTAAGTTTGGTATAGACATAAATGGAAAAAAACTGGCTCAAGGACGACTAAATACCAAAATAAGAAAACACTTTAAAATATCAGGTAATGTTTTAAGTCTTTCATCGAGGTATCTTAGGCTTCAGAAAAGATTGGCAGCACAGATACAGCAATCAGGAGTGTGTTTTATGTCACGTTCGTAGAGTCCACAAGCAGAACTTTCTAAGGCACATGTAACTTATTTTAGCCAGAAAAGTCCTATTGTTGAGTTGGGTCCATACATTTGCAGGGATGGTTACAGCCACAACGACAAAGCTGTACTTTGCCTTGGGAAAAGGAACATCCGCACAAGGAGGAGTGAGCCGACGTGTAGACAAGTCTTCAAAACTATTCTGCAGAAAAATATTCAGAGATAAGACTGCATAATGGACTAGTCTTTCACTGGTGTTTAAAGTGGCAAAGGTGACTTAGCTCCCTGCAGTTCTGTCAGCTGCTTGCAGTTCTCTTCGGGGACACGTTGGTTTTCCAGGTGCCAGAGATGGCACCAAGAGGAACCATTGCCAGGACCTGTCTCACTGTGAAGAGATTCAGCCCATGGACAACTGGTTTGCTACCCAGAGTGTTGGACATGCATTTTGCTGTCTCCTAAGATATTCTTCTGATTTGTTTGGCCAAGCAAGCAACTAATCTTTATGTCTGGAGGGAAGTGTCTGGTTCAGCAGTCTGCAACCATGCCAGTGCAGTGACTTCTGCATTCCTGTTTCCGCTCCATACCTGCCAGTAATGTCGAACTTGCATATGCAATGGTCTCTTGCACTCTGGGAGATCCTTTGTGCTGGTTTGCTCTGTGCACTAACAATTGCTCTCCTTTTTTTTTCTTTTTTTTTTAATGTATGGTCTTCTGCTCCATGAAGGATCTTAGACTTGCATCGTGACAGTCTTGGAAATGAAGATTTTACTGGTTTCTTCCAGTGAAATGGATGTCCAGTGAATTCACCTTCCAGTGTGCACTGTGGAAACAAACAGGATGCTGGCCTCTGGGTATGCAAAATGAGTCTTCGGAGCCCTCTCTGCCACAAACCATACAAATACACTCTTTAATTAGCATTAAAAGGTCCAGATTAACCAAAATCCAGGATTCCCTGGGAAAGTCTCCTCATGCTTCTAATATCAGGCTGAGAGACAGAACAGCAGTGGATGGTGGATCCATTTATGTAACAACAGCACTTTTCACTATATTTTTGTGAAATTAAAATTAATCAAGGCTTGCTAATTTAAACATTAAAACATAAGGAAATTACAGAATAAAAACTGTTTGCGCAATCCTAATTCCACCTCCACCCCCATACACACACTCTGAACCTAATGAGCCTGCATAGTCTTTAATTACACTTTCAGGTACCATTTTAACCTGGGCTCCTTACATAGTAAGGAATGCACAAAACTAGTACGTCTGCCTATTTCCTTCCCCAGCCTTATTTTTTTTTTAATGTTAGCGAGTTTTAATGGAACTTGACAGAGGGATAGCCTTCTCAAAAACAGCAAAGTTCCTACAGTTTCATGAAAATCTGTGGCTGAAGAGAGAGAAGAACCTGTTAGCACCCCAGCATAGAAAACCTGCAGTGTCAGCAGCAAGCAGATAATCCGTGCAGCAGGGGGATATTACTAATGCCCCAACTGTGATGAAAGGTTGCAACTTACTCAATGCTAGTCAACCCAAAGGTGCACCCCCAAGGTGCCTGGCTGCTTAGTTCTGCAGCTCGAGACATCTTGTTCCCTGCCTCTTTCAGTGCACAGCAGGGGAAGAAGCAGGCTTGCACTCTATCACTGTCTCCAGCAGACTGACTGAAAGAGTGGTTAGGCATTGGAACAGGCTGCCCAGAGAGGTGGTGGAGTCGTCTACCCTGGAGGCGTTCAAAAAACCAGGGGCTAGTTTAGGAGTCATGGTGGTGTTAGTTGATGGTTGGACTTGATGATCTTAGAGGTCATTTCCAACCTAATGATTCTATGATTCTATGAACCAAGTGCAAGAACAGGCCATCTCAGTATTCAGGAAAAAAGGAGACGTATCAGCAGACCAGCTTGGGGAAGTAGGGAATCAAGGCAGAACTCCAACACAAAAGAAGAGCATACAGGAGGTGGAAGCAGGGTTGGGCTACAAAGGAGGAATTTAGAAACATTGCCCGGGCATGTAGGGTTGGTGTCAGGACAGCCAAAGCTCAGCTGGAGTTTCAACTTGCATGTCAAGGGTGACAAGAAGAGCTTCAACTGCTAAGTTAGTGGTAGAAGGCTGAACAAGGAAAATGGCAGACAGTGACTGAATAGGCTGGGTGATTTTGTGAGAGTGGACACAGACAAGCCTGAGGAACTCAATGCCTTCTTTACCTTGATCTTCACCAGCAAGGTCTCCCAAGGCCTCAAGGCCTGGGATTCACGGAGGGGAGGTATGACCATTAGTACATGAATCAGGGATTGCTGGAGAAAACTTGACTCATAGAAGTCCATGGAACCAGAAGGCCTGTGCGCAAGGATGCTGAGAGAGCTGGCTGATGCCACAGCAAGGCCGCTTTCGATCATCTTTGAGAGGCAGCGGATACCCCTGACAACTGGAGAAATGTTGCACCTATATCCAAAAAGCACTCAAAGGACAGCCCAGGCAACTGCAGGTTGTCCTGTCTCACTTCAATCCCTGGAAAAAACATGAACCAAGTTCTTTTGGATGACATTTCTGGACACATGAAGGAGAAGTAGGCAGTTGGGAATAATCAGCATGGGTTCACCAAGGATAAATCACACCTGCTGAACCTGCCCAATGATTGCCTTTTTTTTTGATAAAAGAATGGGATTTGTGGATGCAGGGGAGAGCAGTGTATGTCATTTACCATGAGTTTAGCAACATTTTCAACACTGTCTCCCGCAGTGTTCTTGTATCTAAGTTAGGACATTGTGGTCTGGACGGGTAGCCAGCTGGATGGGTAAAGTACTGGTTGGGTTGGGTCAGAGGGTTGTAATTAATGAGTTGTACTCTATCTGAAGGCTGTACAGCACCAGTCCAGCAGTCGAATGGGTTGTGCAGAAAGGTTGTGCAAGCTCCATCCTTGGAGGTTTTCAAGACCAGATTGAGCCCTCAGCAAACTGGTCTGACTTCATTGCTGACCCTGCTTTGAACAGGAGGTTGGACTAGAGACCTCCTGAGGTCTCTTCCAACCTGAGTGATCTTGTAATTCCTACCATGAGTGCTCAATACTGGAAAGCTGCTTTGGATGCAGAATCCTCTCCCAACACCAAGTTGTTACACACCCATTGTACAACCAAGATACAGAGGCTTCTGCTGCCCCATTGCTGAAAACCTTTCACATACCTACTGTCTCAGCATTTCCCTCCCTGACAGAAAACAAACACGGGTTTGGGTTTGGTTTTTTTTATAGCAGGGGCTGTTCAGTGTAAAAGTTGTGTAGCTGGGTCTGTTCAGTGTATATCACATAGGCTCACACATCAGAGCCCACAGGTACCTCAGTACAAGTACCTACAAACCAAGAAAGTGCTTAACTGACAAGCACCTGTTACATCTGGCTTAAGCTGCCAGTTCCTGAAAACAAAAGCCAGGATGAAAAGAGGCTATAGGATGTGCTGGGGTGCAGGGAAGAGAGGGTGGCACTGCGGAGAAAGGGACTGATGGAGATGTATCAGGCAGAAGTGGAGCACCAGGAAAGAATCAGGAGGTGCATGGCAGATGGGGCCGTTCTCCTTCAACACGAATTCTACCGCTGTCCTTGGTGTGCTGCCAGTAACAAGTGGTGCCCCTGTTCATGGGAGACGTGGTATGGAGCAGAGGAATGAAGTTGCACGGAGCTGCTCTGGGTGCTCTTTGCTCCCTGCAGCCCCAGACTAGTCCTTACAGGGCATGTACAGCAAGGCAATACATCTAGGAGAAGCATGAGGGGAAAAAAAAATCGAATTTCCTCCCAGATGTGACTTACACAGATTCCTCTGATTATTCTGGTCCAAACAGCAGAGCAGTTCTCTCCTGCTGCAGTTGTCCTTCTCCCTTTCTGTGGTCTCGCTTGACACATACTTTCTGATGTCTGCACCCAAGGTGACAGAGCTCTCATCGACAGCATCTCCTCCACCGTTCAGCTACAACTCACTCCTGGACCCTATTTCAGGTAGAAAACAGCACACCATGCTATCTTGACATCAAAAGTAATGCAGAAAGGTGCTAAACAGGGCAGCCCCGATTCTGGTCTGTCCTACAAATACGTGCAGTTTGAGCTTTTCACATATTTTACTGTCAAAATGGACAGCAGAGAGCAGAAGCTTTTTCCCTTGCTGAGTTTTTGAGAAGGAGATAACAGCTAGTGTGGGTGTCCTACATTGGGGGAAGAAGATACTGCTGTCTGCAGCGTAATCAGTCATATAAAACCATAACCGACCTCCCACATCCCGTGGCTGATAGACCCCCGTGGGTCTTTACATCCTCCCTTTGTTCTCCTCTAGTCTCTTTTCCTACTCCAGCAGGAGCCCTGGGAGAGGGCTGCTCCCGCAACGCTTCTCCCTCCTAGTGCCACCAGCAGCCCAGCCACCGAAGCTGCCGCCCTGGCGCTGCCCCGAGGGAAGAGCTAACGGTGACTCCTGCGGTAACGCGGCGCTGTCAGCGGGCATTAGTGATGTTGCTGCTGTTGCTGCTGCTGCTGCTCTTGTTTTACCGACACAGGGGGAGAG
>WAAD01001413.1:28071-64356 GCA_013389945.1 Fregata magnificens
CTGAGGGACCGAATAAGCGGCTTTTCCTGTTGAACTTTGTTTCTCTGGTTACGGCTTCGGTCCCTACGCCCCGCGTTTCTGACCGGTGGGGTCCGGGGCATAGAGGGGTGGTGATGGGGCAGGAGGGTGTGTGTGACCCAGAAGGGCACAGCACCGCAGCATCACGCCAGACTGGGACGGAGCGAAACGTGTTCTGGAGCACAGCTGAAATTGCTGCCGAGCCCACGTCGTAGGCCATGGGCAGGCATAGAAAGTATTCAGCGTCTGTGAGGGTTGCATGTTTCAAACCGAAGAATAGGAGAACAGTGTTGAAACTCCTTGGCTAGAGGAGCAGGAGTTAGCTCTGCCTTATCGCTGGCCTGTGACAGCAGATTTGTCTGGTCAGAAAAAGGAGCAAGCAGGTTTCCTTTTGGGATCTGTTGCACATACAGAACAGTAGAGGAGTGATTCTGCACTAAACATACTGGTGTGTGAACTTCTCATTGCCTACGGGTACTTTATTCCGAAAGACCTGAACAAAAGGGATGTCAGATCACATCCCACCTGTTCAACAGATTAAAACTAAGTTCAGTAATTATCAAGACAAACACATGAAATTTCCCCTTACCAAGTCCTAGTATGCAGGATGGAAGCCCAAATCTTTGCTCACCAAGTCATTGAGGACATTGAGGATAATTATCAGAATGATGCAGAATTATTAATGTGCTTGAGGATTACCATGCTGCGAATGCAGGCTGTCTGGCAGCCAAGATCAGGCAGTGCAACCTGCGAACACTTAAATGCTGGAAAGGAAGAGCAGGTATTCCGTGATGCAAGAGCGCTGGAGTAGAGAAATGGAAAAACATAGTGAGAATTTGGCTGTTTATGGAAAACAAAAAATGAATGTGCCTTCACAGGGGAAAATCAGTGTATCCTTTAAGAGTGTAAAAAAGTGTCCTGCAGAAAAGCAATGTGAAGCCCCACTGCTTGCTTGCAGTTAAATTGGCACAGCACAGCAACATTATGTAGCAGGAAAAAAACCACCATGCTAGAAGTGGACGGTGACGGAATGGGGTGAAGGAAGCTGTACAAAAACCTTTCCAGGATGTCTTGTCAGTCTTTGACTTTGCTGAAACCTTAATGGTGAAACTGGAGGGTTACTTAAAAAGGTCCTTTCAACACATCTACAAGTATAACTGTGTCCTGAGTCATGTTGCTGAAAACTTTGTAGCCCTGAAAGACTGTACTGTTGTCTGTCTGCCTGGTCTCTTGCCAACTTCCTGACTGCCCACAGTATTATTTTCCCATACTATGAACTTAAGCCAGAACTTCACCACTTCAAAACTGGGTGCTTAATAAATATCCTAAGTGGAAATACTGTTTCTAAGCCACTGCAAAGGTCTGGAATGGCAAGTATGCTGACATATGAAGTTGTAACCAAATATCTCTTGATGCCAAAGTTTCTCCTAAATGCTCCCGATAAAAATCACATTAAAATGGAGGGAGTGGTTGAAAGGCCATGAAATCAAAGTGGTTGGCTGCTCTTTAAAAGTTCCAGATGGAAAGATTAACTTACCAGTTCTATGGTGTAAAAATTGCCTTGCAAGTTAAGATGTGTCCTCAATTCCTGTGTGGATGTTGTGTGCAGCGCTTTGTTCTATGCATTCCTGTGTCAGGCTATCTGCAAAATGCATATGGCAAGGACACAACACTTTTCAATTGTCTGACTTGGAAAGAACAGATCACCTCATGTGCTGGACCAAGCTTCCAGGACAATGCCTTGTATTCCTCAGTCTTACCCATGCACACATGCAGCTTTCTGTTAGTGGCCTTCAGTGTCACTAACAGTGGCAGACAGGAGACAATCCTGAGAGGGAGAGACTGTCAGTGTCAGGGAGGCAAGGTAGGAGCGACTTAACTGCAGGAAAGCACACTCAGTCACGCAGCAAGGGCAGGCTGAGAAAGAAGTATTTCTTAGTTCAGTCTGTTTTAGGATTGTGATTGAGCAAAGCCAGGCCAGACCATGTGGTGATGAAAGCGGCACTATTCCTTACTTCCTCCTGCTCCACATCATTGTGTGAACTCCCTTCTTTAACCAGAGCACAGTGGGATAAATATGATGTAAGGGAGGCTTTTACACCAATGATAAATAACCCCTTACTTGAATCTCTGTTACTGAGTTTAAAAGCCTCTGTCTCTCCCTGCTGTACAAAGTGGGTACTATCTTACCAGGGATTGGTTCTCATTTCCTAAACAGAGCTATTCTGGAAATTCCTAGCTGACAATGTAGTGTAAGAAATCCTTGCATTATGTTAAGAAGGCCATAAGTAGGCATCAGTATAATTCACTTGCTGGCTGAAGTCCTGGACAGGGAGGCTGTTCTGGCCACAGCTAAGCTTAGATGATTGCTCCCCAGCTGTCTCTTGCAGCACTCCTGGTGAGGGGTAACATAACTATGCCTGTGGTTGCTCCCCGGATTTGTTTTGTCAAACTGATGCTGTGTCTTTGAGTGTGTGGGTTTTTTAATCTGAAGTCTTTTAACAGTATTTATGGTGTGCTGACAGCTGCCGTAGCAGTAAACTGCTGAGGCAAATACCTCCTTCCTCATTGCCTCCTTCCTGTGAAGCTGAACAGGTGGGAACTTTGTGTTTCACAGGAGGAACTTTTTCTTGTCTTAGCGCTGGGGCCAGAGAAATGCACGGAAGAATGAAACCGAGAGTGTTTCCTGCCCTGTTCTGTGCTTGTCAGCGTGAGCAAGTTGGGGAGGAGGGGAGCAGAGGGTTGGAGCTGGCTCACACTTGGCCAGGTGGTTCCTGACTCATCAGCCTGGAGGACTTCCACCACCGCTTAGTGTACTTGGAAGAGGAAGGAGAGCTGCACAAGTGGAGACTGGCATGCTCCAGGGCAGGGTGCGCACACTCCTCGCCCACACCTGTCTGCTCCAGCAGTGCCCCCGTAGATACGCATGCACACACAGCTGCTGCTGCCTGGCTGATGTCTCCTGCTAGACCTCCTGAGACCTACAGAGGCTGAAAGTGACACCTAGGCAGGGATCTGACCTTTCCAGAGATCACGCCTCTGTCCTTGCTTCCTAGGCTGCTGTGTCAGCATGGGTGCCTTCAGTTGCGGTCAGGGGCTGTTTGCTTCCAGACTGTATGGCCCTTTTGACCCTGAAGATGAGGAGTCTGGTGTAAGGGCTTCATAGCCCAGTCTCAGGGGAGGAGGAGGCAGCCTGCGTGTCTCAGAAAGATATCCTACATCACCTTCAAAGCAGCGTCTGGGTGCAGGGGAGAGAGCATGCTGGGACTGGGAGAGCTGCTGCAGGCAGTGCCTGACTGGGGATTGGCGAGCTGTGCCTGTTACAAAGCAGAAGGTCCCGTTTCATGTAAGTCATCCCCCTTGGCTCCTCCTTTTTAAGCTGTACGTAAAAGGTATTACAGGGGCATTGCTACACTGTGCACATCTATACAGTATGCCAGACAGTGAAGAGCACTCCATATGGCAGCCTTTGCTAGCTGATACCACCACTGACATGGCAAAATGGCTTAATTTCCACCCTGCCTGATTGCATTCACTTACCATTCTGCAAATGATTTTGCTTTTCACTTTTAGAATCTTGATTTGTTGGTGAGGAGGGTAGACTTTGGTCAACAGCTTGCCTTTCATGAAAAACAATGGTTTTGCTAGGGCTTCTGGCAGGGCTGCACCTGGTTATACGTGTAGTGCATCAATATATCATTACTGCTCTTTGAGCTTTGAAGATCCCTGGGCTGTGTTTATTTATGCTGCCTTCTGCAGCTCACACCTATTGCTTACCAAAGTGTAGAGTCTGTATGGAGTCCTGCCTTCACCCATCACCTTGCCACCATTGCAGACAGAGAATTGGTGGCTCACAGCCCACCAGTAACCTCCTGCAGAAGTGGGAGGGAGGGTGAATGTTGGGCTCCCTTGGAATGGGTGGAGGGAAAGTGGGTCCTGCATGGAGAGTCTGTGGGGAGTGAAAACAGTAAAGGCAATAGGGTAGAGGAACTGAACCTGGAGAAGATGGAGGTAAAAGGGGAATGAGAGCAGGAGGAAAACTAGAGGGTTTGGCCTGATTCTGGGAGGAAGAGAGCTGGATCCATGTCTGAGAATCAGTTAAGGGTTTACGAGGGTATCAGAAAGAGCAGCAAAGAAGCTTAGAAATGGGGGCAGGATGAGAACAGCTGTAACCTGTTCTTGGTTACAGGAGTGCCCAAGCAGGCCTGCAATTAATGGGGAAGGGTACAGGCAGTCTCTAGGAGGTGCAGGAGGAAACAAAATGTCAGCCAGAAGAAAGTTAAAGCAAAGGGGGGAGAGCTGAAAGTGGAGCCGGTACCCCTCCAACATCAGTACCAGTCAGATCGTTTGAGTTTCAGTGCACTTGCTTTCCCTGGTGGTCCCACAAGCTCCATTGTTAAAGGAGGTGTGGAGGGGGCTCTCCTGTAATTGAGGATATAAATAGACTCTGGGTGGAAAACATTTCTATCCTTTTCTTCTAGTGATGGGTCATGGCTAGCCAATCAGCCAGCTGCGTGCTGAAAGCAGTGGGAGCTGCAGCTGTACTCCAGTGCAAGCCGGAACAGGCTCGCGGGTCTTCAGGTGACCTTCATCACTTGCTGTGCCCACTGTGTAGAGCACAAGTTTTTATAGTGAAGAGTGTGTGCTGAGATATGAATTCCTGCCCAGACTAGCATGCACTGGAGCTTTTGCCATTTCTAAACTCAGACATTACAGTGAGATGAACATGCTTCTAAGGCTTGAGCTCAGGAGAGGAGTGTGGGAACTACAGTTCCTGCATTTGGAGGAGAAATGGTGTATGTTATTACAGTGGCTATTTCAACATCCTGCTAGATGCATATCTGAAGGGAGGGAAAAGTCCATCCCAAATGCTGAAGGATCAGATGCTATGGTCTACAACATGAGTGACCATGGACAATGATATTGGATTATACTACAGCAGGAGCTGTCATTTGAGAACAAATAATGCAAAATCTGTGAGGTAATGCTGGGAAATGAGTTTTGCCAAGTATTAGGGGGTTGGGCTCAAAACCCCATTGTGGTTGTTTGGTGATCAAAGGCAAGAGTCCCTGTGCTTGAGTGGCTCTGCATAGGCTTCTGTGTAAATGACTTGACCTAACTATACCATGGCCCAGAGAACGGACTCCTGCTGACCTCCAACGTCATCCACTCCAACTCATCAAGCAGCCCAGCTGTGTTCTGCTGTGGGGACTGCACAAGGTAGTTGTTGAGGAGTCAGGGTGTGGGACTCTGAACTAGGTGCATTTGAAGCCTCAGAGACAAGGCATTCCTCATCTATGGGGTGCCAAGCTGGGAGTTTTGTCAAAGTTTGCTAAAAGGTTTTGGTAAATTGTAGCCCTGACAGGGCTCAGAAGAGACATAAGCCATAATGGGTGAATGGAAATTGCTTATCACCATTGCAAGTCAGGAAGAGACATTGCCAAGGGGCTGGACTCTCTCAGTTCTGCTGTTGTGATATCCATTGAGCTGCCTTCAGAGGAGCGCATGTGGACATCGATGCACGGTGCATGGACTGACATGCGCAGTGCAGTGCATAACACAGGCTCCCCTTGATACCTTCTGCACCACACGCTGAGGCTGTAGGTCTGTGTGGCTACAAAGGCAAAGGAGCTGAGTGCAGCTTGACCAGACCACAAAGGCATATTTCCACAAAGTGAGGCTTCTGCAGGGACTGCACAAGTGTGTAGACAACCTTGCAAGGACAAAGGTTTCTGTCTGTTTCTCCTTCATCTATCTGTCCCAGGAGCAACCAGCTTTTGGGGTATCCAGTGTGGCGCTTTGATACTGTCTTTGGTGTGCCAAAGCTGAGTTAAGAAAATGGCCCTTAGGGAGCAGAGGAGAGAGGAAGCTCTCTCAGTCTCTATTCTGCATCTTTAGAGGTTACAGGGCTTAGACCTCACCAGGAAAGAACTGCATCATCCTCACCCTGATCTGCCCAAGGGGACATGTATCACGGCAGTCCCTGCGTAAGTACCAGCCTTGGCAGTGCAGAGTTTCAGAAACAACATGTAGGATAAGAGCCTTAGCTCCCAGTAGAAGAACTTGCTAACTACTGTGGACAAAGTCATTGTAGCTGGGAAAACCGGAAGCAGAAGGTGGCATACTCACGTGCTTAGCATGGCAATTTCCCCATGTTGGCAAAACCCCACAGTGCCATCTCTTTGTTGCAGGGGCATTTGGCGGCTACTTTGACCACAGCTACACCTCGAGCTCCGTTGCCCAGTTCTTAATTTTTCTGTTAGGGGAACACACTGTAAACAACTCCTGCCTGAATGGAGGCAGAAACATACTTTACCTCTCCAGACCCATGAAGAAACCCACCTCCTATTTTGAAGAACAAACTCAGGCTTGGACAGGCTGCAACTTCCCACCTTCTGTGCTCTCACACACATATGCTAGAACTGGAGCTCTTGCTCAGGGTAGGAATACAGGGCAGCCCAAATGCTTGGTTTTCAGCAAGGAATGGTTTTACTGGGTCTAATTGAAACATGCCAGAGTGCTTGATCCCAGCTTGCCTAGATGTATACAGCCACTGAACAGAAAATGCTGTGCGCTGGCTTGTGGCATTGTTCTCCTAATGATGTCATACATGGGTGAGTGTCTTGCGTGGAGGAAAAGGAGGGGCGAAAATGTACCTGAAGCTGGCTTACAAAATGTATCATCTCTTTAATTACACTATTTCCTGGTAGAGTGTTTCATCACCACCATGCCCATCAGGAAAGCAGTGAGGAACTGAGAATTGCTGTTGCTGGAAATACACAGCTGGGTTTTGTTTAGCAGCAGTTTAGCATCCCATAATCAAACTAATGCTCATGCCTTAGTGATGTTTGTAACATTTAAACAGTTACATTAGCATTAAACATTTAAATTCCCATCCCAATCTGATGGAGATCAGTTCTGGAAAAACAAAGGTGGGTGAAATTTCTTTCTGAGACAAGACAGTAAAATCAGTCCACTATAATGTATTATTTCAAGGAATTTTTAAAAAGCTCATTTTATTAGAAGTCTGCTGCAAGTCTCCCAGTGACCTGAAATAGCCTCCTTGTTGTCTAATAAGAGTACAATTTCCTTCAGCACCCAGCATCTTCATCCACCTGATTGTAGAAGCTGAGTAAACGCCAAATCCACCCGCTGCCAGACCTTTGACTGATCCTACATGGGCGTGTCTGAGCCCAGCATGGCGATCCGAGCTTCGTGTCAAATGCAGGAGATTTGGCATGTCAGCTCCTTTCAGAGAAGAGGAAAGGGCTGATGCTAGGAGTCCTGGCTAGGATGCTGATAATACACTCAAAACATCTCTGTTACTGCCATTTACTCATTGCATCCCTGCTAGGAGAAAAGCTTAGCTAAACAATGATTTGCATGCAGCTGTTCTCACACAGTGACACTAAGAAAGAAGAAAAGCCTATCTGCCCTTCTGCTTCCATTTAATGTGGTAGTTTTTATGGTCTCTAGCATGTAAGAAGTAAATAAGAACACTGGAAATAACAAGTAGCAGAGTCTAGGGACACACCTTCCTCTGAGGTTACCCAAGCCCTTTTTCAGTTACACGTTAACGCCGCAGCTGATGCTGTCTGCAGGATGCAGGCTGTGAAGAGGAAACTTGTGATGGCAGAGAGGGGTACCTGGAAAGAGACAGTGGCTGGGGTTTTTTTGTAGGAAGCTATAGCTGAAGTTTTTGTTCACATTTCTGCAAACTTTATGATCTTGAGTATTCAGCTGCAAGATCATCTTCTAACAGTGGAGTAGCTTACATCCACCTTACTGAAACCTGTTCTCAGGTTAGGCCAGTCTTTTTGAAAAGCACCAGAGAGGGCATCTTCACAAAGAATCCACAGAAACATCCTTAAATCTGGGGAGTACCCTCATTTCTTTCTTCTGGGCATGATCTCAGGACCTGATTTGAGGGTCAAAGCAGGCCTTGTGATTCCCAGAAGAAACCAGAAGCAGACAGCAACCTTATGAAACCAGTGCCTGAAACAAGGTTTAGGGAAATATTTTCAAATATGGCACTGGAAGGAGAAGATGGACAGTTATTAAAGTACTTCTTGTGTTTCACTGTTATGTGTTCTGATATATTGAATAAAGCAAATTTCTAGGCCCTTTCCTAACCGTTGAGTGTATGTAGGATAGCATGGAATAACGTCTCGGCTGACACATAGCAAAGTTGTTCTTACAAGGCCACGTCCAGGGGTTATCAATGCAACCATAAATACCAGGCTGAGTTTAAGAGGCTCTTAGTTGCAGAGATGGCAGCCTCTGTTTTGTTTATGCTAACACGGAAGGATTGCTTGTGATTTACATCAGGTAAGTAAGTGCATCGGGGGCCAACATGTTCAACCTGGGGACAGAAGAAGGTACTGACCTCTGCTTCTGCCAGCTCCCAGCAGCAGAACTAGGGGATTGGGGATGAGGTAGTGAAATGGATGGGGTGCTCTGGGCCGAGATAATGGTGATATCAGTGGTAAAATAGTCCTAGCATGAGTAACTGCAGACACTGGGGATTTGAATTTTTATGACCAACCTTAACATCCTAATTTCAAGGAGAGACTAAGATAGCGGGCCCCTTCACAACTCAGTTTGAGGGGATGCTGAATTTCTGTTCTGGTGGAACTGTTCATGCTTCCCCATCTTTGCTTTCTACTCTGCAGCTGTGGCTGACATTTGCTCCTGTGGCTGATAAGACAGCTGCCTACTTCCACATTTCCCTGGAGATGGTCAACTGGCTCTCAATGGTGTACCTCCTCATCTCGATCCCATTTGGTCTGGTGGCAACATGGGTTCTCGACAGCATGGGGCTCAGATGTGCTGTGAGTGGAACTGTTCTGTTTCCCTGAGGGCGTTTCACCTAGAGATAGCAGTAGCTGCACAAAGCACTAACATGCATACTGTGGATGGGAGTCTTGCCAAATGCTGCAGAGGATAAGCATGTTGAAAGCTCTGTCCTAGTTCAGTAATAGGTGTCACATCACCTCTGAGGCAGGGACCAGTGGGAAAAGTAAAAATAATGTTGCATCCCTACTTGCCTTTTCCTGCTTCAGTTTTTGTTGTCTTAGCCAACTGGCAGGGACAGATGCTGTGGGCAGACTCTGTGAAGAGCTTGCTGTAATTGGGTAGGGTTTGCTATGGAAAAGTGTTAGCACAGCTATTTTGTTTGCAGGGCCAGTTTAAGGAGCAGCAGGGCAGGGTGCAAGCAAGGGACCCCTCTCAGCTCAGAGCTTGCTCTATGCTAAGCCAGCTTGGGATCTCTACAGAGTCTTCCTAGAAGCGAGAGTGTTGTGGAACATGGCACTAAAACACGAGCATGCTAGTGGTGTAGAAGAGCATTTGCAGGATCCTTATGCTGTGGATGACTCATTGCCGTGATCTTTGGATTGTCACAGCAAAATATGGGTGATGGTGCACACTTGCAAACAGAGTGTAATTAGTGATTTCTTGTCAATTCTGTGACAGTGTCTGCTGTCTTGCATAGGCTGCATTGCGGTGTAGTTCTCATGTGGGGCCAGGACAGCCACCTTGCTCCCTAAGGAGACAGGTAGCTCACTTCCTGTTGGATCAGGACCATCTTGCAGTGGTCCAAAGGGGTGGGGATGGACTGCAGGCAACTTTCCATGCAGTGATACTAACACCCAGTGTCTCCTGTAGTGCGTCTGAGACCCTGCTCATGCTATTCTGTTGCATTAAGTTCTGCCCTTCAGGCTTCAGCACACAACCCCTGGCTCTTTCTGCTTGCTGCAGGTGATCCTGAGTGCATGGCTGAACATGACGGGTAGCATCATCCGGACGTTCAGCGTCCTGAAGTTCCTGAGCCTGGGTTCCCAGAGTTACTGGTACCTGTTTATTGGGCAATGCCTCTGTGCACTGGCACAGCCCCTTATCATCTTTTCACCAACAAAACTGGCAGCACTGTGGTTCCCAGACCACCAGAGAGCGACAGCAAATATGATCGCATCAATGTGTAAGTAATAGCTGCAAAGTAATATTGCTGCCTCCCAGAACTTGCTAGCATTTGTTGCCTTTCAGAGGCAGCAGGCAGAGGAAACCCTCTGTACTACAGCCATTTGGCCCTGCAAATACAGCTCTGCCCAAGAGTCTCATAGCCACGTGCAATAAACCAGTGCCTTCAAGGCCCTGCAAGACGGGCAGGCATTTCCATGCTGGCGAGCAAGAAGAGGGCCCTAGCCACATCCAGGTGCAAAGTTCAAAGTAAGCCACTCAGGCTCCTGGCCTTCTTCCTCTCTGCCATGACGAGGTGATCATCTTTGTCTAAACATCATAGAGGCTGGGGACGGCCTTCAGTGCTACTAAGCCTAAAGTCTGTAGTGGCCTTAATTGTGCAGCTTGTTAGGAAGGTGTCCAAATTGTGTGTGAAGCCAGAGGTCACAGTTGCCAAATTCTGTAACCAGATAGAAGTGAGGCTACTGCAGCAATTTTGTCCACCAGTTTGTCCAGTAGCAAGGCTGAGCATGTATTCCCAATTGGTATGTATGCGCACACAGATAAAATATACTCAGCTGGCCACACAAACATGTTGAGGATGCTAAATGCAGCAGGACTACCCACGCAGAAACCACACCTGCCTTGCAAAGTGCCTGGAAGCTGGGAAACTGGAGGGGAGACACCAGATAGATACACTTGCCCTAATCTCATTCCTCTCTTGGCTCCTTTGGGCCCTGCTAGAGACAGGCTACTGCACTTGACAGACCTGTTTCTTACCTCCATGTGGCATTTTCCTCAGCAGCCAGAAGAAATCTCTTCCTCCCTTCTCCAAGGACTTGAGAGGTGCCCCAGAAACTGGGCTGGCTCACTGGCTCCAGCTGGGAAATCTCTCAGTACCTATATGTGTGGGGGAGCCCCACCTGCCCTTCCCTCAAAACAGCCAACAGCTGCCTTCTCTCTCCACTGCCTTGGAGTTGTTGGGAAGGGGTAGGCATGGGGAAAAGGGCAGTATAGGAGCACCCCTATACAGCTTTCCCAATGCTGCTGCAAATCCAGAGCACGCGCACTGTTGTTTAGCAAGAATGGATTTATGGTGTCAGAACAAATTCTTTTTGCACTGCCTTTCCTAGAATAGGGTGGACCTGATGGCTCACCGTCTTCCCCAGGGCTGAGATAGACCCTAACCTTCCCTGCTGGAGAAGGAGCTCTGTTACCAGTGTGATGCAATACAAGTACTACCAGGGACCACTGGGCACTTGGTCCTTCACTGACGTGAAGGACCCCGGCCTGCAGACAACTTGCCCTCTTTAAGTGAGAGAGCAGCCAGAGCAGCCAAAGAGCATTTCTTTCACATAGTGTCCTCAGTCCTTACAGGACCAAATGGATCTAACTATGGGAAAGAAGAAAGCTGAAGAGCAAGGAACAGCGGAAACCCAAGACCTGAAGGTGTTCAATCTGTGGCACGTTGAGATACCAGTGTGAGGACTGAATGGGCTGTGATTTTTATCTGCTGCAATACCTGCTTATTGCTGTGTAGAGGGCTTCCATAGATAATGTCTGGTTACACCCACTACTGTCTGCTGTACAAAATCAGGATTTCATTTCAAGAGAGTTTAAATATTGCCTAGGAGGAGCACTTGCCACAGCCCCAGTCATTTACTCCAGTGGTTAACTACCTCACTGGCAAATGTCTACATGTTACTTCTCATCTTGATGCTCCTTATCCCCCAGCTATTCAGTCTTGTTGCACCTGTTTGTCAGGTAGTTATGGACAGAGTCACCTCCTTTCTCCTTTGTCTAGAAAGACTGAACGGCTCCAACCCAGTCACTTTACAGGCACATTTCCCTTTGCCTCTTCCCACATGTATCCATGTCTGCCTGTTGCTCACATGAGCTTTTTCTCTCAGCTTGCTCCAATTTATCAAAAACCATCCTGTGTTAATGCCAGAGCAGCACTCAGCATTGCTGTACTGTCGGTATCAGCGCTGCACACAGAAACTGGCCCTACAGCCTCCTGTCAGTAGCACCGCAGCTCCTGTTAGTGCCTTTGGGTAGGCTTCCCTGTGCTTGGTGTGCAGACAAAAATGGACCCTGCATCCAGGATCCTGCTGAGCAGCTGAAATCACTATGACTCAGCTGTGCTCTTCAGTATGTATTGTATCTTGGTCCCCCCCATCACTCATAGAGACTTACTCACAGAGAAGCAGTGCAGGGCCAAGAACTGATCCCCTGTGAAGACCACGAGAAATTCTCCTATGTCAGGAGAAGAAAGGCTTGTTGGAGTCCACTGAAGTGGCTTCTGCTTCATCCATGGGTTTCTTCATTTACTGTGGTCTGTCAGCATGTCATTTTCTGCACCCTGCAGAGTTTTAGTGCGTCAGCATTGCTGTCCACAAAACACACAACCCCATTGCAGAGTACTGCAAGCTAATCCACGAGGACCCCTGGACCATAATGTACAGTTGATTAACTCCAGTGATCTCCTTTCCATTCTTAGTCTAGGCTCATATCATTTCTCTTCCCAGGAAGAGAAGGTGGCTGAAACCCTGTAATTACTCAGATAGTCTCACTAAGTCATTTCAAATTTAGCACAATGCTCACATTTCCACCCCTCACCCATACCTTCTGGAACTGCTTCAGCATGCTGATAGTTCTTGGAAACACCTGGCAGTAGTTTTCAGGCAGTCCCCTACAATGCCCAGATGCATTTTACCCCAAGACAGAAGCTTTAATCAGTCTTCTTGGAAACTGGTGTTTAATTGTGTCCACGTACTTAGAAGCAGGTAACATTTCACCAGGATCATAAGCTAGTACTTTCCCAAGTACAGGGCAGAAATGCTGTGCTTGTTGTGTGCTGTAGCACTATTAATGATGCCTCAGCAGAATCATAGAACAGACAAGGTTGGAAGGCACCTCTTGGGATCATCTTGTCCAACCCCCTCAAGCAGGGTTGGCTACGGCAAGTTGGCCAGGGCCATGTCTGGTCAGGTTTTGACTGTCTCCAAGATGGAGATGTTGCAACTTATCTGAGCAACATGTTTCAGTGTTCAACCACTGTCACAGTAAAAAAGTTTATATTCAGACAGAGTTTCCTGTGTTACAGTTTGTGCCCATTGCCTCTTATCCTGCCACCGGGCACTACTGAGAAAAGTCTGGTTCCCTCTTCTTTACAACCTCTGATCAAGGTTCTTTCCTCAGGACTGAACAGTCCCAGCTCTCCCAGCCTCTTTATGTATGAGAGATGCTCAGGTGCCTTAGTCATGTCTTTGGCCCTTGATTGGACCTGCTCCATTAACTGCCTATCTTTCTTGCATTGAGGACCCCAGCACTGGACTCAGCACTCCAGGTGTTTCTCACCAGGGCTGAGTGGAGGGGAAGGATCACCGCCTTCCATCTGCCAGCAGTGCTCTTCCTAATGCAGCCCAGGATGCTGTTGGACAGCTTTCTGCAAGGATGCATTGCTGGGTCATGGCCACCTTGCAGTCCACCAGGATCCCATGTCCTTCTCTGCAAAACTACTTTCCAGCAGCTTCTGCAGGCTGATCAGTCCCAGCTCTCTCAGTCTCTCCTCACATGAACGAAGCTCCAGTCCCTTAATCATCTTTTTGGCCCTTTGCTGGACCAGTAAGTCCGTGTCTCCCTCATACTGGGGAGCCCAGATATAGACACAGTACTCCAGGTGTGGCCTCACTAGTGCCAAGTTGAGGGGAAGGATCACCTCCTGCTGACAACACTCTGCCTAATGCAGTCCAGGATGCTGGTGGCCTTCTTTATCATGAGTTCGTGTTGCTGGCTAAGTTGGTGTCCACCAGAACCCCTACCCCCACACCAGGTCTTTCTCTGCAGAGCTGCTTTCCAGTTGGTCAGCCCCAGTGTGTGCTGGTGGACGGGGTCATTCCTCCCCAGGTGCAGGACTTTACATTTCCTCTTGTTGAACTTCACAAGGCTCCCCTCTGCCATTTCTCCAGTCTGTTGAGGTTCGTCCGTATGGCAGCATAGCCATCTCTTCTATCAGCCACTCCTGCCAGTGTCACATCATCTGCAAACTGGCTGTGGGTGCACTCTGCCCTGTCGTCCAGGTTTTTCATTAAGGTTAAACTGTATTGGCCCCAGTATCAACCCCTGGGCTGCACCACTAGTGACTGGCCTCCAGCTGGACTTCATGCCAGTGATGATAATCCTCTGGGCCCAGCTGTTCAGTTGACTTTCAGTTCATCTCAGCGTCCACTTCTCTAGCCAGTACTTCGTCAGCTTGTCTGTGAGGATGTTATGGGAGACAGTGTCAACAGCCTTAGTAAAGTTGAGATAAAAAACATCCACTAGTCTCCCCTCATCCACCCAGCCAGTCATCTCACTGTACAAAGCTATTAGATTGGTTAAGCATTTCTCCTTTGCTGACTGCTCCTGTTCACCTTGTTGTCCTTCATGTGCCTGGAAATTGTGTCCAGGATTAGTTGTTCCATGACCTTCCCAGGGATCGAAGTGAGACTGAAAGGCCTGGAGTTCCCTGGTTTCTCCTTCTTGCCCTTCTTGAAGATGGGAGTGACATTCAGTCTCTTCCAGTCCTCAGGAGCCTCTTGGAGTTGTCATGGCCTTTTAAAGGTAACCAAGAATTGCCTTGCAATGAAAACAGCCTGTTCCCTCAGCACTCATTGGTGCATCCCATCAGTCCCATGCACTTGTGCATGTCTGGTCTATTTAATGTTCCCTAACCTAGTCCTCCTCCACTGAGGGTAAATCTTCCTTGCTCCAGACTTTAACTCTGGTCTCAGGGCTGAAGGCCGGTCTTACCAGTAAGGCTGAGGTGAAGAAGGTGTTGAATACCTTGGCCTTTTCCATGTCCTTTGTCACCAAGTCTCCTGCCCCCTCCAGCAGCAGGCCCACATTTTCCCTAACGTTCCTTTTGCTGCTAATGTACTTGTAGAAGCCATTCTTCTTGCCCTTCACATCTCTCACCAGATTCAATTCCAGGTTGGCTTTGGCTTTCCTAACCCCATCCCTGCACACTAGTAGAAAATCAACTTCGCTTGTTTGACTGTTTGCAGAACATCATTGCCTTAAAGTTAAAAAATTGTCTCCTGCAATTTTGGACATTCCCAAGCTGCGTCCCGGGAGCGCTGCTTCACACACTGCTGAGCTGCAGCCCCATAACAATGCAACCCCCTACTCCAGTACAGACAAGTGTTGAAGATTTTCTTCTGCCATGTGGTTTTTGTAGTTGGTAGCAGAGATCAACTTGTATGCCAGCTTGGGCTTTATTGAGGAAATGTATTGGCTTGAAAGGTGTCAGGAACGACCTAATGTCACTTTAGAGAGCTGTCATAGGGCTTTCCTGCTTTTTATGCCCTTTTGGCAAAGAAGACCAATGGCATCCTGGTGACCACCAGGAAGAGCATTTGCCAGCAGCTAGAGGGAGGTCCCCTGTCTACATCCGAAGAGCTGTGTCCAGTTCTAGGCTCCTCAGTATAAGAAAGACATGGACATATTAGTGTAAGTCCAGCTAAGAGCCACTAAGACAAGTAAGGGAATGGAGCATCTGTCATGCCAGCTGAGGCTGAGAGAGCTGGGAGTGTTCACCCTCGAGAAGGCTCAGGGGGACATTATCCATACGTATACTTGCCTAATGACATAGGGGGAGTAAAGGGAAAGCACCTCTATTTGTTACTGCTGCTATATAACATCAGGGCAGATGACATGGATTTGTCCATCTTCATTTTTTCCCTTCAGCTTAGCACTTACTGAGGCAGCCTTGTGAGGGTGAGGATACTGTAATATATAGATGAAAACCAGTTTACAGGAGTTAGGGGTTGTTGGGAGATGGGTTTATAGAATGGACTTCATGGGGGTGAGGGAACAGATGTGGCAGCAGCAAGACCACACAGTCTACTTCTCCAAATGTTCCCCTCCTGGTTTCTCCCTATATATGCCTTGTTCTGCCCTTGCTCATTGCTCTGCTGCACACTGCAGCTCTGGTGCTGACCGGCAGTAGGGGTGGACACATGGTTCTGACTGCTTGCATGAAAAAAGTGTCTCTCTGTTTTATTTCCTTCCAGCCAATCCCTTGGGTATTCTTATAGCAAATGTGCTGTCACCTGCACTAGTTCCTGAAGGAAGGCACATCCCATTGATGGTAAATGAAAACTGCTTTAATCAGCCAGCTTGGTGGATTGGGGTCCAGCTGATTTATTTATTTGGAGTCAGTGGAGCTGGAAAGACTGGTAACATGTCTTGTCTTCGTGTTGTGTAGCTGGGTGTTTATGCCGTCCCAGCAGTAACAGCCTGTGCTCTAGCAACCATGGGGATTCATGAGAAGGTTCCTCCAACGCCTCCTTCGGCCAGTGCCACTAACTCCACCTCCCAGCCATTCCTCACGGGGCTCAAAATGGTAAGTCCTGTAGCACAGAGAGAGACCAGGGCTGGAGTGAGGGATGCAGCCCTGCCAGTCAGGGATGTGCTGGGGAATCTGCTGGCAAAGCAGACTCTGAACTCCACTCCACCAAACCCACCACGGAAAGCCCCCTGAAGGAGACCAGGATCCCTTCCTTCTTCAGGGAGTGGAAGCTACTCACAGCAAAGCTGCGAGAGACGCTATCTGACCATTCAGCTGCGGGCTGGCTGCTGTTCGGCTAGCTCAGACAGGCACACATGGGCTCATCCGAGGGGACCACACAACCTGAGCCTTCTGAGCAGATGTGGTAATAGGTAGGACAGCACATGGCAAAGTGAAGGAAGAGTTTGAGGACTGAAGAGATCCTTGCCGCCTACACGGTCCCCATTTTAACTTGTCCTCTGGCTGAACTACCAGACTCCTCTAATGATCACAGGGTTGCCCTGTCAGTATTTCCAGCTGAGGGGTCAGAGCCACTGGCCCTGAAGTCTACTGTCACAGCCAGGCCTTCTTTTCCCCTCCACTTGTTTAAATGATACATTAACTTCTTTCTCTAGCTCCTGAGAAACAAGCCATACATCATCCTGGCAGTGTGCTTTGGAGGAGGAATTGGGATGTTCACCTGCTTTTCAGCTCTGCTAGAACAGATCCTTTGTGAAAAGGGGTATTCAAATGTGAGTCTTCCTGCTTTCCTCCCCATTATCCCCATCGTCCCCATCATCTATGGTACAATCAAAATTGTTTTCCTTCGTAAGGGGCTCAGAGAGAAATGAAGACAGTTGAATATGCTGCACTGTCTCATATCTTATTTGCTCATATTATCTAATATAGATTAAGCAGTACATTAATCCAGAGCACGGTCAATATTTCAGTATAATGGATGATCTGCATTTTCATTAATGCTCATGGCCAGGCTCCCATTTGCAAATGAAAAACCTTTACTCCTCAAACACTTTTTAGGAAAAAAGAGTACTGTGTTTTTTCTAAGCCACTCCAGAGCACTGATGTCTAGGCAGCCTTCTGACACCTTCCTCAGAGTAGGATGGGGCCCAGGCAGGCCGTAGAGCGAAGCTGAAGGCAGGCTGATGCAAGCGCCTTTTGCTCTTTGCACAGTCTTACGTGAAGCCAGGGCAGCAGAGGACATCACAGGTACTGTGGCAGCTGTTTCCCCATGACACCGGCCAGGTGCTGCTTTTACCGTTGAGCACAGTGTGTGCACAGCTGGTTCCTCCTCCTCTCTCGCTGCAATAGCAAGAGGCTGCCCGAGTTCCTGCATTACCCCTCAAGCAGGCAGCACCTCAGTCCTGCTGCTTGTATCCCCATGGAGGTCCTCTTAAAACACCTCTCCAGCTGTTATGTATGCGCATCTACCTGTCTGGTCTCTGTCCATTACCTCTCAATTCCCAGGTCCAATACCTGGGCTCAGTGCTCCATAGCCAGGTCACATTTGCACACTCCATTGGCTTTTAACTGGAAACCTTTTAAACTTTGCAACGTTACTTTCTGTGCATCATGAGGCTTTTGTCTGTGTGTCACTGGCTTGCCCTGGCCCTATAGCCCACGGAAGCTATTCCAGATACCTTTTCCTTCCAGTCTGCCCCTGAGGCTCCCAAAAATGTTTACCAAATTTGTTAAAGCTTCCTTGCTTTCAGGATTGTTTGTCTGCATTTGAATTCTTACAGAGCTGAAGGAGCTGGACAAGCAAAGAGAGTCACTGCAGGCAACAGAGCATGTACCCTGTCCTAACTCCTGCTCACTGCCTCTCAAATTAGACCTTGCTACAGCCAGGCAATGCTGTGTCTCATCTCACAAGCTTTGGGGCTGCCAGCCTTGTGGAAGGCATTCTGCCAGTGCAGGTCCCTGGTCCCTGGTAAGAAAAGGGCCAGGAGCATGATTATAAACAGGAGCAGATCCCAAGGCAGTTGGACCTGTTACCACCAGTGTGGACAAGGCACCTGATTGCCCCTGAAGGAGCCAAGAACAGTCTCATGCCTGGGCTGGAGCATTTAATGCCAGGGAGCTGCTGCTGCTCTGCACCCAGCCTCCCTTGCCAGGCGTGCAGAGACTTGTCATCCATTGAGACCTTGGGAGGACTGTGACCCTGCTCTCCCCACACACTTGTAGCAGCACCTGGGCCCTGTTATTTGCTATTCAGAGCCCTGTGGAGGCCTCAGATACTGCAATGGGCAGGGAAGCTTTTCCTACCTCAGTAAGTGACCCACTAGCAGCAGGCAGATGGGTCAGTGACATTAAAACCTCTTTCCTAACTGCTCTGGTTGCTCAGTTACTTGTTCTTCTGCCCTCCAGGAATTTGCTGGCCTGAATGGTGCACTGTTCACGGTGTGTGGTTTGTTGGGTGCTTTCCTGCTAGGCCTGTATGTCGACCGGACAAGGAAGTTCATAGAGTCCACCAAGATTTGTTTCTGTTTGAGTGCACTTGCCAGCATCGTGTTTGCAGTGGTGAGTTCTCCCTTGCATTGCCCCATACCTGTGGGCTTAGTTCTGTTGCCATCTGATAAATCATCAACTCAAACCAAGGTCATTTGATGTCATAGTGTTTATTAAGCCATGTATTATGCTTTGGGATTATCTCTCTGGGCTCGGAATGTTTTAAAGAAAAACCCTTTACTGAGGATTTCACAGTCACTGTGGAGCCTGAGACAGACTGCTTCAGGATATAAATAAATGGGCATAATTTTACTTCTTTATGTTGGAGCACCATGTTTGTTTACTGTTGTTTGGCCCTGAGACCATTCTTTCCAAAAAGAGATGGAATTGCTAAATATCCATCTTACAAAAATGGAGAAGAATGCCATAGTTTTCCCAACACCTGCCTTTAACCGTGGTGGCTGCCAGGAGTGTAAGGTTAGCAGAAAGGACCTAGTTATGTGCCTAGTTCTGCAGTATTTCCTCAAGGAGGAAAGACAAGGGAGATGGAGAAAAGGGGGACACTTGAATCCAGCCAGGAGAGGAATGCAGAACCTGGAGACTTTACACCCATGAGGCTGGAGTGCAAGTGCTGCATTCAAGTATAGTCATTGCCAACGGGACCCATCACCCAGCAGGAACCTGAGCATGAGGCACAGGACTCCTAGCACTGCAGAGGACCCAGACTGGTGCAGGTCTCTGCTTTCCCAGCAGGCTTGTGCTGTGCATTTCTCCTGTGTGTTGAAAAATCCAGACTTTGAATACAGCGTGATCACACCTCCCCCTGGGCCAAGATCCCAGTGATGTTAGCTCCACTGAAGAGACAGACAAATGCAGTGCCTTTCTCAGTGTAGGACAAGGTGCCTAAAGCAGACCTTGCATTTCCCCCTTTAGTACTGTGGGATTTGTTGGGAGGATGCTCTGAATACAAGACAGCATGCCTGGGCTCAGGTAAAGCACAGAGTAGGCAAGAAGCTGTGTCAGGAGCAACAAGCAAACCTTTCCCTCTTCCCCTTCCCCCCATCCCCTTCATCCCATACAGATGAACTACTAGTTCAAACTAGTAAAACAAAAAACACCCATTCCGATCTGCTTGATGCCTTGACACTTTGAACTCAGATTCCAGACACACAGAGTTTTCCTTGACTTTACCAGTTTCGCTGGGCCAGGCCTGCTGCAGCCATGCCAGGACAGACGCCTCGTGTTCCTCTGTGGGAATTTATTACATGGTTAAGGAAGGAGGTACCAGCACTGTGGCTGCAGGATTTATGCCCTTGACGTTACTAGCATTGGCTGGACAAAGCCATGCTCTTTCCTCCAGAGCTAGGGATAAGGCTGTTCTAGGCACTAAACTAATCTCCAGGGTTTGCGAATATTTCAGGTGGGTTCTTGTTTGTTTTGTGGGTTTTGTTTTTTTTTTTTTTTTGTGGTAAAACCCCAGTGTTACAAGCATCAATCTGACATGATAAGGAATAATCTTCTTTATCACTGAGCTGCAGCAACTAAAGAGTAGTTTTCCTTATCAATGAGCTGCAGCAACGCAGTGAATTCGCATACATAACCCAATGCAACCACCACTTCTGAAATGTTAGCTTGCATGGGGAGGAAGGTGCGTGTTTCACTTGGTGCTGGAAATACACTGAGCACACTCCTGGTAAGTTACTGACCAGGAAGTCAAGCCACAGTAGTATGACCACACCAATGCGTTTCAGGTAATTCTGCTGATCCTCTCTCCCCTTGCTTAAATTCAACAGATAAATCTCCATCATGTGGCCCTTTGTTGACTGTAGAGGGTTGGAGGCAAAAGAGAGATTTCAGGAACAGTTAGGGAAGGTACTAGTGAGAACAGTGAGCCCTTGGGACTTCCTGCAGGTTGTGGGTTCAGAGACTTTCTGCGCAGCAGTGCTGACACTGAGACTTTGGTGTTGCTTTTCTGCCTGCAGACTTCTCGGTTCAGACATCAGGCCATCACGCTGGCCATCACCAGCTCGCTCTTTGGTTTCTTCGGTTTTGCCATCTACCCCATTGCCATGGAGCTGGCTGTGGAGTGCTCCTACCCCGTGGGAGAGGGCACATCTACAGGCCTGATTTTTGTTGCAAGGTAAGCAGGCAGATTAAATCCAATGGACAGCTGAGCTTGGGTTCAAACACAGACACACACACACACACACACAGAGGGGTGTGGGTGCAGATAGAGAAGAGCATGGACATCAGTGCTAGCCATCCCGCTGAACTTCTCTCTGGTGTCTGTGCACATGACCATAGCAAGGGGGGAGCTGGCTGGCTAAGCCAAGGAGGAGTGAAAGCACCAATGTGGAATTGGTGCAAGAAAAGCAAGCAGAAAAACGAAGGTGTCCCTTGCTTGGCACAAAATGGGATTTAACCATGCCCAGCATCACCTACCTTTGAAGCAGATGGAGGCTCTATGCCCGAGGGGGGCACCCATTCCCACGGCAGTACAGGGACTTGTCAGGTCTCAGTGCTCTGCTGAGGGAGATGGGGCTCATCACTCACAGTGACAATCCTTCCCGTGATCAATTTACATGCCTCGGGCTGGCACTGGACTGCAGCAGGAATGACTTGTTGGAGCCCTAAGCAGTGATATACGTGGTCTGGTGCTGTGTGTGTGTCAGGTGGAGCTGCAGCAGCACGAAACATCAATCAAAGAGGGGCATTAGACACCGCCTTTGAAGGCCGTTGTCTCCCACTGGTTGTGGACTTTTTTGCTGCTGCCAGCCAGCTATGAATGAGGAAGAGGCTGAAGGCATAGCATGACTTCTTCCCATCCTCAGTCCTGCAGTGAGATGTATTTCCAAGTCTCTGCCCAGTGACTAAGCCTCAGCTCCTTGACAGCTGTAGTTCAACACCTGCCTGCCTCCAGAGGGACTATATAGCAGTCCTGCCACACTGGCCCCATGTCTGGGGGTGTGCTGAAAGGCTGACCTGGACACCCTGTGAGCCAAAGCCAGTTAAACAAGTGCCTGGGCCAGAGGAGGCCAGCAAAGCTTTCTCTGCTAGAAGGACCCTGCTCCAGAAAGGGGCCTCACTTTCTTCCCGCTGGGGAAGCTGGGCTTCTCTGCAGCACTGATGAATTGGGCAGGCGCCATGACTGCATGTTGGCTTCTCCCCACAGCCAGACTGAAGGTGTGATTTTAATGATTCTGCTACAAGCCCTCACCGTGCGTGTTTCTGAGGATCCATCCTCCACCTGCGCCCTTGACCAGGATGGAGCCCTGGACTGGACAAGTAAGTATGTCCTTGAGAAATGATGCTGGACACTTGGCTGCACCCCACGTACCCCCCACTCTTCTCCAGGTCTCACCGTGAGGCAGCCTGCAAGACGGATTCCTATTGTACCATATCTCTTAGTCACCTTTCCCAACCTGATGGTGCGCTCCTTGCTGCTCCTGCTAAACCAGGCCTGCAAGATGGAAATGGGAAGACCTCTAAGGTGCCGTGAATGCTGTGGCTGACTGGGTTAAAATTTCTCTTAGGGCCATCCTGCAGAGACCTGAGCTTCACCAAGCTAGAAAGCGGCTGTTCTGGGGGTAGGACACTGTCCACGTAGCACAGCCTGTGCTGCTTTGCAGTGTGGGAGGCCAAGACTACAAATGCATTGACTGAAAGCTACTTCCCTTGCTTCTGTACACACAGCTGCCTGAGTTTGTAACATGCCGGTACAGCTTTGTTCTGACTTATTCCACATTTCCCTTCCTTTCCTAGCTGGTCAGGAGAAGAGACAGCAACTGAGATGAACAGACGCACAAATGTGTTTTCACTGCAGGCTAAACCCTGGTCTCGATCTCTCAGCTGGTTCATATTTATGTAATACTGACACCAAGTCCCAGGGACACACTGTAACACAAAGGCTGGCAAACACTTTTTAACTATATCCTTCTTGGCTGAGCAGAAACTCCCCTGAACAGGCTCCACTAGCTGGCAGGGAGCAAGGCTTCACAATAACTGCCCCCAAAAAGCAATTTGACTGCTTCATGTCTGAAAGCCCACAACTCTCCATCTCATCAGATCAGAGCTGGATCTCATGATTAGGTACCCATTCCTACTCATTTTGTGGTCTGATACATGCAGGGACATCTGTGGAGAAAGGCATGGAGGTGTTTATTTGAGACACTGCTGGAATAAGAATGTAACTATTTCCAGGCCTTGTTGCACAGCCTTTTAGATTTACTTTTTTTTTCTTCAGAAAAGGTTCTTTCAACACAAATTTTTCTTTGATTAAAGTTTATCCTTAGTGAACCTTTCCTACACTTTGCTCTCGGATGATATAACAAGAAGCACTACTTGTGTGGATCTGTTCTCTTATGAAGCTCAAGTGTTTTGATTCAGTCTTTCTTGTAACTTCCTTCACCACCCCCCAACACACAAACATGTACACAGACACAGAAACACACACTCCCACAAACACACTGTGTGCACCAGTGTAAGACTTCCAACCTGTGGGGTCATGCAGGACAAGAGTCCTGGAAACCTTCCACATTTCACCCAAATCCTCTTCCTATGCCAGCGTTACATGAGACAAGGTTTGGCTGTTACTAAACTGGCATTGCCCCACCGTGAGCTGCACACTGTCCTCAGGGGTAGCCCTTAGGAGGAGATCACCCAGGCTGTGCAGTTCCTGGGGAGCTGACCTCTAGACTTCTGCACCCATGGGGAGTTGTGAATTCAGCATCTAAAATTGTATCATCTTCATTGCAGCTCCGGTACTGGTGCTGGCTGGCCTCTGCAGTGCTATGGCTTGTTCCTACGTCATCTTCTTTCACACTGACTACAAGCGGCTCCAGGCTGAGACAAACAGTGATGATTTGGTCAAGGCAGAAGATACAGCAACAGCAGCTGTTCCTGAAGCCTAACCAGGCCAAAAAGGGGATGCCAAGTCCCAAGGGAAGGACTCAGGCCTGTGGGCAGGGACCATGACTGCGAATGCTCAGCTGGCACACTAGGTTATTCAGGTCCTGTTGCACAACAAGCAACGGCTAGAGCAGAGTCACTGGGACAACTTTGCTGTGCTTTCCTCAATCTTGTATTTATTTGTGAGTCTGGGCTGTAAGAAAGGCTGTGCTGCCAGAAGGGTTAAAGTGGGACTGGACAACTATGCAGGTAACAGGGAGTTTTAGCTGGCTTGATTCAAGCTAAAGAAGTGTTGCAGAGGAGAGGAGCATCATATTTCAGCCATTTTTTCATTTTCATGTACTTGGATCAGGGGTGAAGCTGAAAGAGGGGTGGAAGCCATGCCTGTCACAAACCTAGTGGAAAACTTCTGTTTAAGGACTGTGGTTCTTGTACAGCATAACATCTCTTCCCCTCTAAGGTTGGAGCTAATTGTGCCTCTTAGCTAAAGGGCTGTAGGAGCTAGAGCATCCTTCCATTGCAGCATGGGAGAGTAGGTATGTGGCCTGTAATACAAGTCTCTTATAATGAGCCACTTTGTCCTCTTCTACAAACAGGAAAAGAAAAGCCCTGCCTGCAGTGCCACCTGTAAAAGAGAATATCAGAAAGCAGCAGAAGTTAAGTACGGCAGCATTCCTCACCCTTCTGGTCCCCTGCCAGACGCTGAGACATTCAGGATAAGCTTATTTTACTTGGGCTTCTGTTGTTTCTCCGGCTCTCCGGCAATTCCAGTGTTTTAAGTTTTCCACAAGATGACGAACCCGCTGGTGTAAGGTTAGGGTAGTGTACCCTCCCCAGGCCAAGTCTTGGTCTCCTATAGAGGAACACTGAGAGGGCAGCTCACTTTTTGGGGAATGATACGGCAGTGCCTGGTGTGGTAGGAGCTGGCAGGAGAAATGGCAAAGGTGACCACTGAGAGAATGCAGGGATCTGTCATAAGTTTCTGCAGATGATAGGGGCTTTTTGGGGAAGACCAAGTAAGAAACATCAACAAGCACCTTCTAGTTCTCTCTGCAACTGACAGCTGTTCTTCAGTGTTAGAAGAGATGGGTAGTGACACAAAAGATCCCATCTGGAGTTCAGTTACCCTAACAATTGCAATGGGTACAACTGGATTTTTCATTTTACGGTACTTCCACAGCGGTCCAGTGTCCTGCTTTGGTGTTCAGGTCCAGATGTACAACCTGAGAACTTTTTACCTTATAACATTTCAGTGGTAAAAAAATGAGATAGATGGGACATGGTGATGCTTCATACCATGCATCTTGCAAGGGGATCTGAGTACTTGCTGACTAAGGGAACTTGATGCAAATTGGACCTGTGACTGGCTTTGTCCAGTCCACCTAGAGGATGTTCTCAAAGCAAAGGATGCCCTTTCCCTGAGGGACACTATAGAATCATAGAATCATTAAGGTTGGAAAAGACATCTAAGATCATCAAGTCCAACCGTCAACCCAACACCACCATGCCTCCTAAACCAGGCCCTGGAGTGCCACGTCTACACCTTTTTTGAATGCCTCCAGGGGTGATGACTCCACCACCTCTCTGGGCAGCCTGTTCCAATGTTTAACCACTCTTTCGGTAAAGAAATTTTTCCTAATATCCAATCTAAACCTCCCCTGACGCAACTTGAGGCCGTTTCCTCTTGTCCTATCGCTAGTTACTTGGGAGAAGACTCCAACACCTGCTTCACTACAACCTCCTTTCAGGTAGTTGTAGAGAGCGATAAGGTCTCCCCAAAGCCTCCTCTTCTCCAAACTAAACAGCCCCAGGTCCCTCAGCCGCTCCTCATAAGACTTGTTCTCTAGACCCTTCACCACCTTCGTTGCCCTTCTCTGGACATGCTCCAGCACCTCAATGTCTTTCTTGTACTGAGGGGCCCAAAACTGAACACAGTATTCAAGGATACAGTGCCTGAATTATCTTCCCCATTAGCAACTGGAAATCTCTCCCTTTGTAAAACACCTTGCTGCATCCTTCTAGAGAGCCTGCCAGTTCCTACAGCTCCAGCCTTGCTCTCACCAGTAAGCACTGATGTTTGTCAAAAGGAGCAGGAAGGAAGTCTGAAACTGAGGTGAAACAAGATCAGTTTGGACTTGTCAGAGGAATGAGATTGGCTGACTTTTGCAAAACTAGCTGGTGAGTTCTGTAGCCCTGGACCTAATACACCAAACAGATTAACACCAAATTTACCTGCCACTCCTGAGTCCTACTGTACCAGGAAGAAAGAAGCACTTGGTACTTTATAATTTTATATATTTACAAATGCTTACAAAATGTTTTTTAATAAAGGGTGGTTTAAGAAAAGATTAATCTTTTCTCACTATATTAAACTTAAAAAAGTATTTTATAGATGCAAGGGTGCATCAGATCTGCTATGTAGCACAAAGCAAAGGTCTCCATATTTGCCAGATGTGCATCATCAAAATGATGATGTGAAGTGGTACCTCAGATCCTTAAAATGCCAGTGTGAAATTAGCTGTACGTTAAACTACAGTTAGCTCTATTTTGAAGGATAGATTAAGGGAGTGAGGAAATACTGCTAGCAAATGTTTCCAAAATCTGCCATTGCCCTGGTCAGTCTGCCTTGCACCAGCTAAGACATTCTTATCTTTATCCAAGCATATGAAAGAGATTTGAAAGGGGAGATTATTTTCTCTACTAACGCATCAGATATGTAGGTGTGCAAGGCTAATTCTGAATTCTTAATGTGTAATGGAGCAGGTTGCTCCTCCACTATATGGTTTGTCATACCCTGATAGCGTGTCATAGAGGCATTATGGCACTGCTAACACTGAGGCCAGGTAGCTGGCACAAATACCTACCTTGCAGCATCAGCTGTTTCTGCTGGCTCAGCTAACTTCACATTTTGCCTTTAGAACACAAAAGGCTCAAATTTCTGTGGTAGTCTGTAATTACCACCACAGCTGAAGTCAGCGTACTACTGTACACTTTTCTCCTCAAGGCTGCATAACTCATCTGTCTCTCACATTTAGATATCCCTTTCCCTGGAAAGCCTATGGAAAGCACGAAGCTGAAATCTTTGCAGGACAGAGGGATTTTGATGTTAAGGCATGGGCCTGGTATGCTGGGGGATGGACCCATGTCCTCCTTCTGCCAAAGGAGTGGTCTGGCTGCCTTAAACCTTCTGTGACCCCAGTAACCGCAGCAGAGGCCTCTACAATAGGTCTGTAGGGGTCACTGGAAAACTGGTACTGCAGAAAGCCTTCTGCAAAGGTGAATGGCGCTGGCTGTGGTCTGGTCTCACGAGAGGGCTTCTGCTTTTGTAAAGCCAAAGGAGAGGGACATAAAGGTCAGCCAACTGCTCCCATCACAGCTGTGGATCCTAGAGAAGCCCTCTGACACAGGCAGGGATATGCATTCTTGACATCTTGCACAGCTGGGGCCAAGGCAACACTTCTGTTGCAAGAAAGGTGGTTCCTTTTGCACAGCAGCCAGTCTTGAGGCCCCTGCAGCAGCTCAGTCCAAAGGCTTTCTGCAGGACACTATCACTGCCTGTCTCTAGAGCAACTCTGCTCAGTGAGATACCCCTAAAGGCTTCCTGCAGCCCCTCAGAACAGCCAACTCTCTCTGCCCTCTTTCTGCAGCCTCCCCTGGGAACTGCATGGGGCTGGCAGAGGAAGGTCAAGTTCACATGAGCCTGGGGGTGAGGTATGCTGCAGTCTGAAGACCAAACAGTTCCTGCTCACCTTGTCCTGTACTGGCCAGGCTTGGCTCTTAAGTGCCAGGAAGGCAAAAGTGGCAGGGGCTGTACTGGAGAAAAGCAGCCCCAAGGATGCTCCTGTGAGTACAGCTGCCTCATTAGAGACCTGTAGAGAGGCTCAGGTGAGGTCCTTTGTGCTGCCATGGAATGAGTTGTCAGTGTCCAGTACTCCCATGCTGCCCCTCTCACAGGGAGCAGTGGACATATCAGCAAAGTCCGCATTGCCTCCACAGGTATTTGCACACCAGCACAGGAAGGCCTGCCTCTACAGGATTGGGTCACCCTGATTGGAGTTAGGGTGGAGGTTGTCTACACTGTGAGCCCCCCAAAACCAAACAAAACTAATACTGATATTGTCTTTTTAACTAAGTGAAAGTAGACTTGTCATCAAAATGTTAAAAAAAAAATCCGGGGAAACTTTAAGGCAGAAGATACCTTTTGTTTCTTCAAAAGAAAAAAAATACTGTAGAAAAAACTCCAAACCTGTATATAAACTGTATAGATACAAAAATATTGCAGTGATTGGAGCTGGCAGTGGAAGCAACACATCATGAAAAAAACAAATTATGACAATGGCTGGAGTAGTCATTCTGTCAGCTGTTATTGCCTCTTTTTGGGACCACTGTGTTCAAACACCTTTAGCCCTGAGCAAAGAGACTCAGTAAGCACGACAGATACAAGTTGAAAGTCGAAAGCAATTATGCTTTGGGGCTACAGAAAACCTTCTTGTGTCTCATGCCTTTCTGAGATAGAGATTTATTTTCTTCCAACCCCCAGAGCCTCAAGACCTGTTGTCCACTTCTCACCTTCATCTGCACCTCTCTTTGGATCAAGTTTGTCACAAGGACTTCATGGCCTACCAGTGAAAGCAAACTGTAATTTAGCTTTCTGGAGCTCTGTGAGGCTGCAGCTCTTCAGAGGAGCATAAAGCAGCAGCTAGTGTGTCCAAGTCGTGCTTGATACTCTGCAATCTTAAATAAAATAAACACCAAAAGCAACTAGTGCTTTGGAACTCCCCAGGGAATTTTTATCACATTTAAAACAAGTGGCCCTACTTGCAGCTGCAATGTGTTCACATATGTATCTGCTTTGCAAGCAGCTCCCTCAAGTCAGATGGTGGTATAGGATGGAAGAAAATATATCCCAGAACCACATGCGCCACAAAATGGGAACAAAACTAGATTTGTTGGGAGGTTTTGTGGAAAAAGAGCACAGAAGGGTGGTAGGAAAAATATTAACTACCTGAAACATCTATTATGGTACTTTCTGCCTGGATACATTTCCTTCATGTACACTCTCTGTCATCCTACTTCAGGAACTCCGGGCTTTATTAACGTATGATGAATAGTACCAGCATTATTTAGTTTGCTGCGTCATGTTATTTAATAGAAGAGAGTGATTTAATCAAGTGCATCCCCCTGGAGAAAGAGGGAATAACATAGCATGCCTGGAGGAAGAAACTCTGTAGAAACTTGACTCTGCTTCATCCTGTCCATTCTGCCTTATCTCTTAGTTTTAAAAAGTGACCCGCTCTAGTTTCTGCTCCCCCCAAAAAACCCAGCCTCTCCCTTCTCCCTGCTCAAAAGCTGCTCTTTTGAGCTAAAAGCCCCCTTGGTCTCTTTGGCATGCTTCCTTGTAATGAGAAATCTAGGCAGAACCACTTCCAATCACCAAAGCTCCACTTTAACCTTACTACTACTACTAGTACTGCTGCTACTACTATTACTACTACTACTAGCACCACCACCACCACCACTAATACTCCCTACTGTACCCCTCTTTCAAGATCTTTTCCTTTTTCTTTTCTTCTTTCTTCTTCCTTTTCTTCCTGTAGCCAGGCTGTTTCAAACACAGCCAAGAAACAATTGCTTTGGCATTGGCAAAGGCATGATGTCCAGACCTATTGCTGGGGATGGCCCTGCTGTGAGAAGGAGGCTGGACTGAAGATGCCCTGCCAGCAGCACATCTGTAATTCCACTTTCCTGCATGGGGCTCAGTTGCAGAAAAAAAGTGTGTGGTTGACTCACTGTGAGTCTGTACCCCAAGCCCCCTCTAGTAACTCAAGCACCATGGGACCCAGACTTCTAGGATCTCTCTTTGCAGCTTGCAAATGATGGCAAGCAGTTCCAGCAGCTGGCATGCCACATGTCCTACGGAGGGTGTCTGGTTGCACCTGCCCCACCATCAGGCATGAAACTTTCTAGGGCATCTTCAAATGGGTCAGGGTCTGGGCACTTTTGGGTCCAGTCGCATCCTGCAAGAGTCCTCATCTCACACCCTCCATGGCATCTCGCCATGCAGGGATCTGTAACACAGTTACGGAGTTGTGTAACCAAAGCAAAGGTTTGAGTTATTGAATTATAAATGTGCTAATCAGGATATAATTAATACTACCTTTTCTTAAACGCATGTATAAGCATACTGGACTAGTGTAATGCAAGCAGTATCCAAGAAGTTTGTAATACTGTGATGGCATAGCCAGACACATTTTGTGGCTAAGTATGTGAGCCATGTAATCAGCAAAGGGGCAAAGACGGGTGCAGGTGCAGAAGGAAGGTTTTCAAGTAGCTAAATGTTGCCAGAAGATAAGCACAAGGAACTGCAAATAAGAAACATCCTGAATACACTGTAGCAAAATCAAAACCAAGATTAACAGTGTGAGGCACAGGGGAGCCCTCCACCGAATTTTGGGAGAGGGGCAATAACATAAAAACACCAGGCACGATGGAGGAAAATCAGAAGAGATAAGACAAGCTCATTTCAGTCCTGATCTCTCTCCTCAAAGAACTTTTGAGCCTCATCACCTTCCCCTCTGTGACTAGAAGCCACTCAGGACTGTAGCCAGCCATGCTAAAGAGATGGCATCAGCTCCATGGTACTTGCAGTTTATTGAGAACAGAGCTAGAGACCCACAGGGTGGGAAATGAAGAGAGGATGGTGAATAAATATCATGTAAGAATGAATCATTAGCAAGAACTGTGTTGTTAAGGAATAGATGTTCAATTCTCCAACTGATAGATAAATACACACATATTCAGGCATCAGTCCCGGTTTGGGTGGGTTGGTTGACTCCAAGCCTTTCTTCGCAGGTCTCCATGCCTCTTCCCTTTGGAGGTCGCTGCAGGACTGTACTGGGTCTGGCTGAGGGGGAGCTGGTTTTCCCCATGCCAGCCTGCTGTGCTTTGTGTTGGTGGCTGGAGGCGACACCAGCGTTTTGGCTGTTGCCGGGCGGTGCCTGCCCAGCCCCGGGGCTGCCTCTCTCTCTCCAACATCCCCCCCCTAACCCCGCTGTGGGCTGGGGGTGGGNTCAGGGATAAAAGCTGGGAGGGAGGAGGAAGTGGGGGGCATTCCTGGTTTGGGACTTTTGTCTTCGCGAGTAGCCGCGGCAGCTGCTGGGGCCCTGCTTGCCGGGAGGTGGCTGGGCGTCGCTGCTGGTGAGAGGTGGGGAGGGGAATCTTTGTTTTCCTCTTGTTTCTGCATGCGGCCTTTGCTTTTATTAAACTGCCTTTGTCTTGACCCAGGAGGTTTTTTTCCATCTCATTTTCTCCCCCTGTCCTGCTAAGGAGAGGAGTGATAGACCGGCTTGGTGGCACCTGGCATCCAGCCAGGGTCAAACCACCAGAAGGACACATTCTCAGATAAGTTTGGTAAACCTGACAGCCTTCACCGGGTTTCCTCTGGCACTGAGGAAACACAGAGGAAAAGAAGCCTTGAGAGGTGCTGCTGTGCCCGTCATGCAGCCTCACCCTAGCCTGCTTTCCCCTCGCTGAGCAAATTGTGAGGGGAAAAGGGAAGGTCCCACTCAGGGGCTGCTGTTTCTGGGAGCATGCAGTATGCAAGGGGGAGACATGGAGGGGCAAAGGAAGGGTTGCCAATGGGCACTGCTTGGTGTCAGCACTGACAAGCCAAAGGCACTCAGGCTGGGGCTGCTGCTGTTGGCTGGACCCCATGAGAGAGGCAGGCCTTGATCTCCCAGTGTCACCCAGGGAGCGGTGGCCTGTGCACCTGCAGCAGGGTAGAGTCTCCAGCTGGGGCAGGGGGCAAAGGGGCTCTGCTCCCCAAACAGACCTTCTTCCCTGAGGTGGTGGCCTCGCAGAGGCACAGGAGCTTACAGGCCAGTGTCCTGAAGGCCTTTGGGGACTTTGGCTCCCTGACCAGTCCCACCAGTGAGCCTGCAAAGGAGCCAGGAAGGCAATCAAAAGCTGTTCCTCTGCTGACTGTCCCCAGGCTTTCCTGGGCTCCCTTGTGCTGTCACGGTGCAGGCAGGTCCTGTGGCCAAAGCAGCAGCCCCTCCGTTGGGATGTGTAGCCCTTGTGTGCCCACTGCTTCTCCTCCCCCTCCCTGCCCTGCCCAGCACTCTTCATCCCCATGGACCTTGCTTGCCCACAGCGAGAGCAGGCAGCACGTCCTACCTGTTCCGACTTGGTGCCTTCTGTTTGCGCCAAGAACCCAGACTGTGCACCCCCTGCACAATCCCATTGATCCTCTGAATGTGGCAGGGATGGGGGATGCTATGCAGCTCAAGGAGCTCATCCCCCAGCCTCCCCCAAAATGAGTGCCATGACACCTTGCTTGGGGGAGGAAGACTTAAATAAAGTTGAGCAAGTTACACATCCAAAAATCAAATAGTTATAGCATAAGCATCCTTGCCTAAGTCACTCCATCACTTGTGGCAGGTACACCTGTCCCTGAGACGGAGTGGGCCTGAGGTATGGTGCAGGGGATGTGTGACTCAAGTTACATCTCCACTCTGATCCTGTCTCGGAGACCACTCCATGGCTGGTGTCATCGTGACCATATATGACCACGAGCCCCAGTCCGACCTGGGTATAAATGGAGCTCTGCTGTTGGCCATTTTGAGTCCTCCTGAAGCAGCAGACCTGCGACACGAGGTCCTCCCCATGGTAGGGATGCCTAGCATGGCCATCTCCTCGAGGCTGAGTGTCCTCACTTTAATGGGTGAGTGAAAGCATGCTATAGGATCCTCCCCCTCCCCCTGAAACCCTGAGCTTAGGTGACCCTTGTAGTAGTACTGTCACCACTTAGTGATTTTGTAGCTAAGTGTGGACCAACTCCTGTGACATACCAACCCTTGAACTGTATGGACACCCTGGTTTTGAAAGAAATTGTTATCAGTTGTTGTTCCATCATTAGTGATTCTTGGTTCCATGACAGTTACATCACCCCACAGTAATTTCAAGACCCTGTGGTAGTTGCACTTCCTGTGAGCCAGACAGAGCTTCCCGAAGGCTTTTATTAAGTCAAGGGCATTGCTGTCCCCAGCCAGAAAGCAGGAGGACAGCCACCTCCAGTGGCTGGAGGTGAGTACAGCTACCTGAACTGCAATATCTGTGAAGCTGTGCCCACTGTTGAATGCCTTCATTTTTAAAGAAACTGAAAAAAACTCCAAACCTGAAACAAAAAAAAATGGCCAAAACTATGGTCCACGTTGTATTACCGTGGGGAGGTGAGGGGAGCAGAGGAGTAAAAGAGGAGGAGAAGTTTTGATACAGCTTCTTCCCAATCAGCACAACTGTCTGCAGGAACAGGCATCCCCACTGTGGCCCAGTGGGCTCAGCCCAAGTGGTATCCCCTGCAGGGAGGTGTGATCACGTATCAAACTTACAGAAGGGTTCCACAGAACCTGCCAGGTAAGTGTAAAACTTTATGGCCACTGTGACCCCATTTTCTGGAAAAGCAGCACACCCCAGTGTTGAAAGCAGTCCTCTCGGATAATCCCCCTTGAAGTCCAGTGAAGGCAGCTGTTGCACGTGGTCTTTTAGCAGAAAGACCACATTAAAATGCTGAAATCATCAATAGGCTGGAGGGACTTCAAGCTTAAGCAGAGTTACACGTGGCACAAATCCACGCCTTCAGACTCTGCAGTTCTTTGCAGTGCTCTTAAATGAAAGACTGAACATCTACCCTACTGCCCCTTTGCTGCCTCCACAGGAACTGCCCTAGTGCAGGGCATTGAACTAAGCTTTTGTGGTGGAAAGTTCCCCTGGCTCTGCAAGAAACTGCAGCTTTTAATCACTGCTTGCAACCTGCCTCCATGTACACACAAAGCTTTGCCAGGCTGCTCTCAGCAATTCCCATCTGTTGCACACTACTAAGAGAAGACTGAGATCTCATCTGCAAAAGGCAAAGCCTCCAATTACTTAGAATCAGCTAATCCAAAATGAAAAGAAGACAACTCTTTTGGGGTTTGGCAGGAATGCCTAACTCCCAGATACGTTGCCCTTCCAAGTTGCAAAGCCAGACAAGAAGACTGATGATGCTGGGTGTCCCCCTCGGGGCAGTTTGTGAAGCCATGCCCTGCCCAAAGAGCCAGTGTTACAGCCAGGAGGCTCTGGAGCACTCATGCTGGTCAGGCCCTAAAGCAGCCTTTGCTCTGCCTCGCACCAGGGCTCACCTCAGACTACGCTGCAGCACGTGGCAGTGGTCGCTTCAGGGGGAGGCACAGGCAAGAGGTCCAGGGCAGCCAGAGGGGCTGGGGGCAGTGCCTGGGGTAGTCCCCTCCTGTCTCTAGGTGCCTGCATTGCCCTTGCCCTCCCAGAAGGAGCTTTTCCCTCCCTTCCAAACCCCCAGCCCATTGCATGCTGTCCTGTACAATGGGAAGTCCCAAAAGCCCTACGACCAGAGTTTCTTGGTGCTGGGTGACCCCCTGGAGACTCCTCAGGCTAAGAGCCTAGCGGCAGACCAAACCTGGCCCCGAGAGCCCATGGTCATGGCCCCTGTGAGGCAGTAAGGTGCTTCTGCAGTAGAGTCCATTGCTGCTAGCACTTCCTGGGGCGTGTCTGCAGGGAGAGGTAGGTACGGGATGTCAGGGTCGGTGTGAGCAGCCTGGGGGGACAGGAAAGCGCAGCTGGGCAGGCTATGGGTGTGTTCAGAGGAAGGTGTTTGAGGGCCCTGAAGTAGAGTTTTGGGTGATGTGGGGACCCTGGGACAGGTTTTGGTGACCAGTGGCAGGGTTGGGCATTCCTGGAGGCACTTTGGCATTGTTTGGGATCTTTGCAGGGCCTGGAATGTGGTTTGGACAGGTTTGGGGGAAGTCTTTAGGGGTCATGAAGGAGGGTTGGGTGTTCTGGGGTTTGGGGGCAGGTTTGGGGGTGTTTGGTGTCTCTTGGGAAGGGTTTGCCAGTGTTTGGGTGTCCTGGGGCAGGGTCTGGTGGTAGGGGCCACTTGGGCTAGATTAGGGGGTGTTTGGGGAGCTCTGAGGCAGGGTTTGGAGGTCATTGGTGGCAGTTGGGCAGAGTCTAGGGACTGATGACTTTGAGGGTCCTGAAGCAAGTTATCAGGACTTTCTGATGCCAGATTGGGAGGAGTTGTGGGTACTTGGGCAGGGCATGGGGGGGGGTCTTTGGGAACCCTGGGGCAGGGTGTGGATTGGATTGCAGGATGGCTAGGGGATCCGAAGCAGGGTCTGGAGGTATTTGGGGGCACTTGGGCCAGGTTTGTGGGGTTTTGTGGCTCTGGGGCAGAGTCTGAGAGTCTTTGGGGTAGGGAAGCTTAGAAGCAAGGTTTCTGTTGTGGCCTGGGAGTAGGTTTTTGGGGATAGTGGGGGCACACAGTCAGGGTTTGGGGGTGTGCATGGTCCGATGACAGCTCTGAGACAGGGTTCTGGGTCTTTGAGGGTCCTGAAGCAGGTTTGGGTGGTGGTTTGGAGCCCTTGGGCAGAACTGTGGGACACAGTGCTGGGTACTTGAAGCACTGTTTGGCAGGGTTTTGGGGAAGTCTTACGGTGACCTGAAGCAGGGTGCAGGGGTTTTTGGGAGAACTCGCACAGAGTTTGGGGGGACTGGGAATGCTGGGACAGGGTTCAGGGGTGTTTGGGAGAGATCTTAGGAGCCTGGGAAACTGTTTTGGTTTGGGTTTTTTTTTTCCCAGCGCTGGGCCAGGTTTTAGGGTCCTTGGGACATTTTGGCAGGCTTTGGGGGAACCTGGAACAGGATTTGGGGGCTGGAAAACATCTCTGGAGGCCCTGAAGCAGGTTTTGGGGTGTCTGGGTGCCCTAGTGCAGGTTTGGAGATCTTTGAGGACTATTGGTCAGGGCTTGAGGGTCTTCAGTAGCCCTGGTCATGGGTTTGGGGGGGTCAACTGAAGGTATTTTTGGGTGCCTGGGGCACAGTTTGAGGGTTTTGGAGCATGTGGCAGGTTTGGAGTCTTTAGGGTCACTGGGGAGGGTGGGGGGCTTTCAGCATTGCTAGGAGATTTTGTGGCAGCGTTTGGGGTCCTGTGGTAGGGTTTTAGGAAGGTTGCTGAGCATCTTGAAGGAGCACAAAGTTTGCTTGGGAGCCTGGCACAAATTTTGGGTTCTTTGAGGAAAATTGGGCAGGGTACAGGGTCTTTTGGAGCCAGCAAGAACTATGGCATGTTTGGGGATATTTGGGGTTTGGCGGGAGCTTCAGGACAGTGTTTGGACCCTTTGGCATGGCCTGAGAGAGGTCTGAGAAGCTTGGAAGCAGGGTTTAGGGTGTTTGGGGCCACTTGGGCCATTTTAGGTGGGTCTTTGGGGCACTTGGATTTCATTTGAGATCTTTTGCTGGCCCAAGAGCAAGGTTTCAGGGTGTTTAGGGGAAGTCTTTGGGGACCTGGCGGCAGGGTTTGGGGACTTTGGAGGCCCTGGGACAAGTTTGGGGTTGTTTGGTGGCTCCTGAGAAGGACCTGTGGATGTTTTGTGGCCTAGAAGAAAGGTTTGTGGGGTCTTTGTGGGAACTTACGGTCTGTGGGTCTTTGGAGGAGGACTGTCAGGGGCTCAGAAACAGGGTTTGGGATTTTTGGGGGCTGTGAGGCAGGTTTGGGGGACTTTGGGGGTGCTTGGGTAGGTTTTCATGACACCTGCATGACATTCTCTGAG